>VZTN01023392.1:251547-289572 GCA_013400515.1 Erpornis zantholeuca
TGGTCAGTGGGGGCAGTGGTCAGTGGGGCAGTGGTCAGTGGGGCAGTGGTCATTGGGGGCAGTGGTCAGTGGTCAGTGGGGCAGTGGTCAGTGGGGCAGTGGTCAGTGGGGGCAATGGTCAGTGGGGCAGTGGTCAGTGGGGGCCTGAGACTGAGGCACCGGTTCCATCTCAGCTGGAGGAACTGGACCTTAAAATGTCTTCTGTCAGATCCAACATGGAAAAACCAAATTGAATCTCGTGGAAAGCAGATCTAGAATTAGCCCTGGTGGTTTCCTGTGGTGAAAAATGAGGCTGCTTTACTCCTGCCTACTGCTGTTCTCTCTCCATGGAGAGCAGAGCACTTGGAGTGGGGGGCTCTGGGCTCGGGAAAGGTGTGAGACACAGCCTGCCCTGGATATGGCAGGGAAGGCTGAAGTGTGTGCCACACTGGCTCTGCTCCAGAGCAGATGGATGGTGCTCAGTGTAGGAGATGCTCTGCCTCCTTCCCAGGGAATCTCAGCTCCGCTGGGAAGCACCACGAGGAGCAAGGCCAGGGTGAAAGGTGTCTCTGCCCAGGTCATGCAGCAGGGATGGGATGTGGGATGGCCTGAGCTGAGGGCTGGGTCTGGACTCTTGTACTTTAGGACTGTGAGTGAAATGGTGCTCAGGGATTTTCTCAGCCCGGGGTTTGTGTGCCCCCACAGCCCTTCCCACACGTCCCACAGTCTAATTACACACTTGTCTCAGTTAATTTTAATCCCAGAGGTCCAATAATTTCAGCAGGCAGCAACAATAAGCCTTTGAATAAATGAAATGGTGGCTTTTGGGCCAGTCCAGACAGGACACGGTGTGAGAAATGTGCTTTACCCCCTCCAGAGGAAACGGGACACCAGCAACATCTGAGGGGTTGGAGACACTCTGGAAGGGACTGGTCCTGGAGCACAGCTCCTCTGGGCACCTCCAGTGATGTGCTGGGCTGGATGTTGGAAGGGAGGGAAATATTTGGGATCATCACCAGGGCAGGTGGCTCGTGCTGAAGAGGCCCCTGGGTGATAAACTTCCAACTAACCAAAAAACTGGGGCAGAAGGAGGAGGCAGGGGATGTTTGGAGCTGTGGGATTTGCCTTCCCAGGTAACCACCACGGGTGATGGAGCCCTGCAGGAGGCTGAACCCCTGCCTGGGAGGGGAAGGACTGAAGGAATTCCTCACTTGGCTTTGCTGGTGTGTGCAGCCTCTTTTCTTTCCCTGCTAAACTGCCCTCAGTTCAAGCCATGAGTTTTTACACTTTCACCCTTCTGATTCTTTTCCCCACCCCACTGGCAGGGAGGAGCAACTGTGTGGGGCTGGGCTGCCCACCTGACCTGACCCACAGCAGGTCCTTATGTCTGAGCAATGAGCTCCTGTTCCTCGCCACACTCCTGCCATCACTTGTGATCTGCAGGATCTGTTTTGTATTCACCTGGAGCTGTCTCTCTCCAAGCAGCAAATCCAAATAATTGTGTCCTCACCTGAAGAAATTCAGCCCTTCCAGGCCCTTGTTGGGTTTTTGCTGTGCTTTCCTCATTTTATAGGAAATTCAAAGATCACATTGCAAACAGAGCTTGGGGTGCAATAATAAGATAAATAATGACTGAAATAATGTCATGCTGGTGTTTTTTGTTCTGAGAGCAAATCCAACAACAGCTCCTAAGAGACCTTTCCTATCAGCAATCAACCAACATGGCCCCAAAAATCTGGGCAAGAGGAGGAACAGCAAAGCAAATTCCTGTAGATTTTGCACAACTTCACTTCTTGCTCAGGGAGCACTGAAGCACCAACTGCAGAGACCATTCCATAACAATGTCTGTCAAAGTGGCCCTAACAGAAAATCTGACCTGTATTGATCTGGCTGTGCAGATTTGGGGCCCTTTCTCCAATTTGCCTGATTCCCTGGCTATTTGCAATTAACTTTATCATCCACTGAGTGCCATCCACTCCTGTCTTCAATTGTTCCCTTTGTGCTTTACCACCCTGAGCAGTGTGGTCATGATCCAACTTCATCACAGAATCCTCACAAAGTCATGGAATGGTTTGGGTTGGACCTTAAGGCTCATCCCAATCCCACCCCCTACCAAGGGCAGGGACACCTTCCCCTAGCCCAGGTTTGTTCACAACTCTGATCTCAGTTCCCCCACTCCAGCTGTTCTCAGTGTTGGACACTCTGTGTCCTTGCAAAACTCTGCTGTTGACTCCTCACCCATGGAAAAAAAATCACTTTTTAGGTATTTTGTAACAAATAATCCGATCTGGAATTATGGGAATTATCCTTTACTCCCAGAGTTTTTGGTCAGGAACAGAGATGAATCATCTGAAAAATTAAACCTTTTCTTACAAGCTTATCATTGCTGAGAAATTTCATCTTTTTCATCACTGGGGTTATGGTTTTTTTTCCTGCCCCATACCAGCTATGGTAAAGCTTAACTGAGTTTAAAGCTGGGGAGTTGGGTGAAGATCACATCTCTCAGGTGATATTTGGTGTGAGGCTAGGGAACTGGGGAGTTACTGGAGCCTGATCTGACTCGAGAAACCTAAAGCCCAACCCCAAAGCAAATGTTCTTGGAGCATCTACATCCTTTCCTACACAGCACTTTTCTAACTCAATTCATTCCAGCACTCAGGGGAGGTTTTTTGCACCTAGTTGTTCATTTCTTTGTGTGTTAGTAGCAACCCTTGAACTCACAGCCTTCAGAACCACACCAGAAATCTGATTTTCTGGTTTGTGCGTGGTTTCCACCCAAGCAGAGAAGTCAATGCACACCTGGAGCTGGGGTCTGGAGGCTTCAGGTGGAATCCAAGTTCATGCCTTAGGTTTTAACTTCTATATTTTTCAAATCATATACTGATAGTATAACTTTGAAGTTTCCTGTAGCTCATTAAGTGCTGTTCTCTCATGCTCACACAGACATAACAAAACNTGAAGATCACATCTCTCAGGTGATATTTGGTGTGAGGCTAGGGAACTGGGGAGTTACTGGAGCCTGATCTGACTCGAGAAACCTAAAGCCCAACCCCAAAGCAAATGTTCTTGGAGCATCTACATCCTTTCCTACACAGCACTTTTCTAACTCAATTCATTCCAGCACTCAGGGGAGGTTTTTTGCACCTAGTTATTAATTTCTTCGTGTTTTACCAGCAACCCTTGAACTCACAGCCTTCAGAACCACACCAGAAATCTGATTTTCTGGTTTGTGCGTGGTTTCCACCCAAGCAGAGAAGTCAATGCACACCTGGAGCTGGGGTCTGGAGGCTTCAGGTGGAATCCAAGTTCATGCCTTAGGTTTTAACTTCTATATTTTTCAAATCATATACTGATAGTATAACTTTGAAGTTTCCTGTAGCTCATTAAGTGCTGTTCTCTCATGCTCACACAGACATAACANTTCCTCCTCCAAACCCTGATCAATGGAGGAGCCCCAGGAGCTGAGGGGATCCAGGGGGAAGCACAACAAAACCTCAGGCTGGGTTGGACACCAAAGACCAAGACTCCCATCCCACGAGGAGCATGGGCACTGCCAGGACTGAAACCACAGCCCCTTGGGCCAGGACCCTGGGCTGGGCTGGATGAAGGCAGCTCCTGCAGAGCAGGGCTGTGGTGGGAGGCATGTCAGCCTCAGCCTGGGAACATCTGCACTCGAGGGGCTCATGGCTTTTGTGAGCAGCTGGGAGGACTCATCTGTGTCCTCTGGGCACCAGAGGCTCATTCTCCACAACTTCAAGAGCCTCTGGGTGTGTCCATGGTGGTGCTGTCACCAGGGTGTTCCCCTTGCCTGGCTCTTCCCAATCCTCCTGGCAGCGCCTTTGGGCAGAGGTTGGGTGAGGGATGTCACAAAGGGGTCACTGTTCCCCAGAGAATGTGACAATCCCAGCCCCAGTGCACAAGGGCAAGGTCTCCTTTGGGGGTTGTGGTACAGCTTCAGCCTCTGTGATCCTGAGGTTGCACCACTGCTTGAGGCAAAGAGTCTCTTTTATGTCAACTCCCAACTCCTTTTAAGTTCTCACTGAACCAACAGAAGCAGCAGCCTATGCCTCACCAAACCCACAGACGAGGACTTTTCTGGAGATCTTATTTTCAGATTTATAGAGGGAAAAATGAACAAACTGAAATGAAAAGCAAGAATACAGAGGCAGCCCCAGCTCGGTGTTCTGCACAGCCCCCTTGTCAAACAAGGTGGATTTCATTAAAAACTTATTAAAGGGGACCTGGTTGTTACCAAACCTAATCAGGCCAGAGCAGATAAGAGGCAATAAATTTAAAAAGACAATTGAAATATTTGGCTACAATTAAAAAAAACCCACAAAAAACCAACAAAAAACTCCCCTAAAACATCCAAGAGACCTCTGCAGGTAAAACCTGCCCTGCAAATGTGGCCCTGGCAGCAAGAGACCCCCAAAGCCCATGGGAGGAAGGAGTGAGAAGTAAAGAGCTGAGTGGCACTTGCTAGGACTCCACCAGAGGTGGGAAAAGCTCCTGTGACATTTTTCAAGGACCACTGAGAATTTCATAACTATAAATCCACAATTGCTAGAAAATAACTGTGGGAAAAGGAAAATTGGGTGACTCTGCAACATAGAAATGGGATCAGAATTAAAAATCCCTCATGAATTTATCACCCAACACCAACCCCTCCTGCCCCAAACGGGGTCTGTTTGTTGAGAAGGTGGAGGAAGATCTGGAGCCTGAGCCAGGGTGGTGCTGGAGGGCAGCAGGGAAAGTGTTTCTCATTCAGAAGTGCGAGGACTGGGAAAGGTGCCAGTTAGACTTGATTAGATTTGTAAGAGTAATTAAAAGCAGACAGGTTCAGTGAATTGTGAAAAAGACAAATTAGCAAATTAGCAAATCAGGAAACCTATCTTCAGGAAAGGAACTAGAGACTTGGGCTGCTTCTTCGGGGCAAATTTGCTTCTCAAAGTGTGGTTCTTTCCTGTCCCAGGGGTGGCACAGCAGCTCCTCGGGCAGTCCTGGTGATCCACAGGCATTTCCCAGGGCTGGCAGCGAAGCCCTTGCAGCCAGGGCTCCCAGGGCTCCCAGCTCCTTGCCCAGGTGGCCATGGATGTTCTGCTGTCCCTGCTGATGTGGGACTGGAGAGGGATCCCCGGGCAGGGCAGGGTCAGACAGGGCAGGGGAGGAGCATTTGTGAAGGACCCCGTGGTTTGCAAACCCCAGTTTTGGGGTTAGTTTGGGATTTCTGAGGAGTCCTGGATATGGTGACAGGGAAGAGAGATCTCCTGGAGTGGGAGAGCTGGGGGCTCTCAGGACCCCTCTGTCCTAAGGAAAAGCTGCAAGTCCACACAGTCAGTGCCCAGGTGTTGCCAAAGGGCACCAAGTGTTAATCACAGCACAACAAGCACAGAAATCTCAGCCTGTGTCCCATCCAGACATTGCCTTTATCCTGAAAACTTCACCCAAACAACCTTAAATATAATAAATACAATAAATACAGCCTGATACTGGAAACCTCTCACCACATCCAGCATCACTGACTTTACTACAAACTTCAGGATCATTGAACCACTTCTGTAGATACAAAAGGGACTTCAGATCAGGGCAGCAAAAATGAGATTGCACTGCCAACAGAAAACTCAGCTTCAGGTAAGTGAAGGAGCGTGAGCTGTAACTGTGTAAGTGATATGTACATTTTATAGCCCAGCTCCTGACAAATCCTCCCCATTTCATGTCTTTTAGGAAAATAAAGGACCTGAATAGCTCCACTGAGGGGTGCTGGGAACTGGATCAGGCTGTGGGCAGAGCAGGAGCAGGTGAACATCAAATTTGTCTTGTTCCAACAGCAGCCAGTGACAAACAGGAGTGGAGTCTGGAGCACCAGGCTGCTCCATGGACCAACGAAGGAGAGACCAGAGGCTCCATCCCTTCCAAGATCAGGGCTGAGACAGAATTCCTAGACCTCACAGAGGGGCAGCAGCAGCACAGAGTGCCTTGGTGAGTTCACAGAGCACAATGGGTCAGACATCCCATCATCATTCCCTCACTGTGGATCAGTATTTGAGGTGCAGTTCAGAGCTCTTTAAAAAACAATTCCATCCCAAGCTCCATTTAGAGCTGTTGCCTTCAGGAAACTGAGAGGAAGAGTGTGCTGAAGCAGAGAAGGAGTGTCAGAGCACTGGATTTCAGTTTTATCTGCTGGGATGTGATCATAACCATGTGGACATGAAGAAAATTCATGAATCCACCTTCAAGGGCCTTTGGTATGAGCTTCAGAATGTCGTAAAAATGATAATGGCTACTCAGTATTTATGGGATGAGCCTTGACTTTCATCCAGGACCATGATGTGCCCACACAGGTGAATGGTTGGACTCTGAATCCAGAGCTTTTTCTGCCTTAATGCTCACAAATGTTCCACATTTTATATGGTGTCTCATGTTGAACCAGCCAGACACCTGTTAGTGAGACCAGTTAGTTTCAGCAGCTCCTTAAAACTCCTGCTAGTTTTGGGGACTCAGGCTGCCCTTGGGGAGGGAGGAAAGGCTGGAGACACCTCCCCTGGGCTCACACACCCCTCTGAGAGAGAGGAGGGAGAACAGGAGCTAAAAACCTGTCCTGACCCAGCTGTGCCTCGCAGCTGGGCACAGAAGTGTTGTGTAGAGCAGGGGGGACACCAGGGGCCACCAGCTTTGTCCTGTGGGTTTGGGGCTGTGGGTCCCCTGGAGCCCTGGGCTGTGCAGGGGTTGGGGGTGCTCAGTTGTGCTGGGGGCCTGGTGAAGGCACCACCCCCTATTAAATGTGCACTGGGAATGGAGGGACCCAGGAGCTGTCTGCCAGAAGGGACCCCAAGGAGCTCCTGTGGCAGTGCTGGCCTCAGCAGAGGCTGTCACAGTCATGGGAGGGGACCCTGAGAGCATCCCTGCAGGTCTCTCTCGGAGTGGGACACTCCCAGTTCCAGCCAGGGAGGTGCAGTCTCATCCTGCAAATGTCCCAGGACAGTCCCCCCTCACCTCCACGAGGCTCAGACCTCAGCTCCCCACAGCCAGAAGAGTCCCAGGGAATGAACCTCTGATGTTTGGCAATTGCTCTTTGCTGGATTGTTCAGCAGCAGAGAGGAAGGATCTGCCCTGATTTGTAAGAGCTCTCACCTGCCCCTGGGCACCCTGTGCCAGCCCAGCTCCTCCCTGTCCTGGAGATCCTTTCCACCTTTCCACACTCCAATTTCTGTCCATCCCTCCTGAGCTGTGCCTCAGCACAGCAGCCCAGGTGCCCTGAGTGCCACTCAGCTCACTGTGAGTGAGGTGAGCCCAGCTGTGGGTTCATATTCCTGCCACCCCATCCCCATTCCTGCCACCCTGTCACTGTTCCTGCCACCCCATCCCCATTCCTGCCACCCCATCCCCATTCCTGCCACCCTGTCACTGTTCCTGCCACCCCATCCCCATTCCTGCCACCCTGTCACTGTTCCTGCCACCCCATCCCCATTCCTGCCACTCTGTCACCCTTCCCTGCCTGGCTCTGGTGCTGGGGTGGGAATTTCTACCTGACCCCATCGAGGTGAGAGCTGGGGCAGTGGGTCAGCAGGGAGGAGAGCTGGCATGGGGAAACCACTGCTTTGTGGCCTCCAGCACCCCAACATTTCCAGCTGAGAGGGTCAGGTGGCCAGAAATGCCCCCTGAATTCCCAGTGCTCTTCCATGGGGTCCCTTCAGCAAGAGCTTTACTTTGGCAAGTGCTGCTTTTAGTGAAGGAGGCAAATGAGGAACAACTGATTTGCAATTAAACTGCCTCCTAAAAGCTCTTTGTGGCCACTCTTAAATTTAGTGCTGAGTTCAGTTACCAGACTGGTAACAGAGATTTGAGTCTTAAGGGCAGGAACACTCCTGAGGGAGTCAGAGCCCTTCTCCCTGGGCTCCTGTGGCTGAGGCTGTGCTGGCCCTGCAGGACAGGCTGGGCCCTGGGGCTGGGCACTCCAGGAGACACGAGGGATTGATTTCTGAGGGAATGAGACTTCCTGATACTCAGGAATGTGACATTGCTTATTGCTCTGTGCTGTCATGCTCTGGGAGCATTTCAAAGCTGTTGCTGACCCCAGGACTCCACTGCCCTGTGCCATGGTGGGGCTGGAACAAACTTCAGGGCTGCTTCCAACCCAAACTACTCCATGATTCTGTGCAGAGGAGGCAGAAAACCAACAGGAGATGCCCCCTGGAACACTCTGCCCAGTCCTGGGGTGTGCTGAGGCTCACGAGGCTGTGCATCCTTAGGGGATCTGCTCTGGCAGTGGCTGGGGCTGTCCTGCTGGGCAGGACTCAGGGTGAACCTGAATTCCAGCTGCAAGAACCTTGCTCTTCATGGCATGGATTGGCCACCCCACCTGGCAGGGCGGGGATAGGGATCCCCACTGGCTACACTTGGCTGGGAAAAATGCTGAAGAGAACCTTTAAGCCCAAAAAACCCTTTAGAAGCACAAGATCCCGAGCCCTTGTGGCCAGTCAGGTGCTGGTAGCTGTTTCCATGAACAGCCTCAGGTCAGCCCAGCTTTGCCCCTCACTGCCCCAGCCCAGCTTCACCCCTGCCCCCCTGCCCTCCCCAGGAGATGCTCCTGCAGCCCTGGGCAATGAGCTGGGGCACTGAGGGGCAGTGCTGTTGGTGCCCACCCCTTGTGCTCACACCCCTCCAGCAGCAGGAGGGGATGTGTGGTTTCAGCATCAGCTCCTCCAGCTGCTGGGGCTGCTCTGGTTTGGGTGCCAGAGCTGCACCCCTGGGCTCCATCACTGACCACCCCCATCATTCCCATTTATTTCCATGGAATATCCTGAGCTGGAGGGGCCTCACAGGGATCCTTGGGCGATGCTGCACTTGATTTGACTCCTTTGGAATAAAGCTGCAAGGGCCACGTCAGGGCATGGTCTGTGGGATAGAAATGCTTTGAATCTTCAGGGAAGGAAGGACTTAGGACTTCCAAGAGCATGAAGTTCCCATTTGTCCCAGCAAGGTGAGGCACTGACAGCTGAAGGGGACCAGGTAAACCTCACCTCTGACTGCACCTACATGAAAAGGCTCTGACAGGTTTTTCCTCAGGAGAAAGTTGCTGTGGGATGAGTGAAAAGAGGTTTTGAAGTTTCTCTCTGCCTCTTCCTAAGGGCCCGAGGCCACTGGGATCCTCAGCCAGCTGCCAGCATCTCCTGCTTCCCCCAAAAACATTTCTGAGGGGTATTAAATAAAATTTAATAATTTATGATGGACAAATCCATTCTTGCAGTTGCCAAATCACCTGCTTAGAGACAAGGGGATGCTGGATGGGGAGAGGCACCTGGTGACAGCCACAGTTATGGGCACTGACTTGTCAGTACCAGACCTTGAGGGATGATGAGAGGAGTGAGGCTGAATTTTTACTCCCTCTTTACACCAATGACCCCAAAGCTGACTGCTTTCTCCAGGCTAGTGACACAGCAGAGGTTTGCAAGGCTTCTTGGGGAATGCTGCCCATGGAAGAGGAGAGCTTTTAGTGTTTCTCCACAGTTCATGGGTGGAAATGTCTCTCTGATTGTGTTCCTCAGCCCCTGCACACACATCACATCCTGGGAGCGATTTGTTGTTTCCTGGGACACAATATCTCTGGTGGCCTGCACTGACACAGCTCTGGCCACGCATTTCCAGCTAAATTCTCCCAGGACAGCACCACAGAGCTCTGAGCCCACCCTTCCAACTGCACTTCTGCATGGACCTGTCTTCCTTACCTCAACCCCAGCCCCAATGGCTTGGACATGTCCCTGGTATTGTCCATGCCAGCAGGGTATTTGGGATAAAAAAAACAACTGGAGGTGGCTTTGGTGTCACCACCACCTCCATTGCTTGGCCCTAAAAGGCCTTGGCATGTCCCATGACTACTTCCCACGGGGCTGGGCACGGCCACAGCCTCGCTGCCCACTCTGCCCCAATCCACGCCACCCCTGAAGGGTCAGGAGGAGCAGCAGCCAGGTCTCCACGGCCTCACCACAGCTCCCCATCTCCTCCTGCTCCTTTAGCAGCAGTAACCAGACAGCCCAAGGGTTGGACACGTCTCTGAGGGAGCTTTGTTGGCCTCAGCTCCTCCTGTCAGCACTCACAGGCAGCATTTCGCTGACCTTTTCCCATCTGTGCCCCATTTGTTCCCTCGCACGGCTCTAATAGGATGGGAGCATGTGAAGAAGGGTTGGACCTGTGTCAAAATCCCTCCCCTGCTCACTGGAGGTTCCATCCACAGTCTGAGCCACCCCTGGACCTCACTCGGAGCTGCCTGACTGGGGACAGGGCCATGTCAGGGAGTTTCCAACAACTCTTGGCTCCTCCATCCCACTGCCACCAGCGAGCCTGGACACCGAGCTCTGGGTTTGCAGCACAGGGACCTTCCCTGTGCTGTGCCCTGTGCCCGTGCCCACAGCTGGGGCAGGATCTGGGGCTCCAGGGCTGCACTTGGGCTCTGCTCTCTCTGGACAGTGTGACCTGATGGCCTCTCAGTAAAACACAACCCACAAACCCTCAGCAGCTCCATCCCTTTGCCTTTATCCCCTGAGCTGTCACCGCTGCGGGCGCCCGGCATTGTCTGCCTGCACCGTGGAGCTGCAGGATTATTCCAGCCACCCCCAAAACCATTTCCAAGGTGATCAAACCCTGCTCTCATCACATTTCTTTTCCTTGGGCACACCCAGACACTTCCTCCCCACCAAAGGAATAAACATTTTTCTCCTTTCTCTCCCACAGCAGAAAGGATTCGTTTTGATGTCGCTGCCAAAACATTCCCTATCCAGCAGGAAAACACCCAGGAAGGTTGTCCCAGCAGCACAGGGCACCGTGTGCCAGCACCCTTGGGGCTCTGAACTGAACTGTCCCCCAAAGGTCTCGTATTTAGCAGAGATGGGCTTTGCTGGGGATAAGGGGAGCCCCAGCCCAGCCTGGCCTGGGGGGTGCAGGACACCAGCAAAGGTCTGTGCCCCACCTTTGCCTCCCTTGCCCTGTTTCGGGGTGTGCTGAGCCCTGCAAGTGGGGCTCATCCCCCAAAGCCTGCTCTGTGCCTGCCTAAAGATCAGAGGTTCAGGAAGACGATTGGAAAATGATGTTTTTTGAAGAGCCTAGATCACACCATGCTAGAGTCCACTGCATACACCTCATCTCCACAGAGCAGATACTGAAAGCCTTCACGGGGACCAGAGGAGACCTTTAATTTGTGTGCTCTGGGAGCATTGTCTGTGCCTGAGCAGCCAGGGAGCCCTGGCCCAGATATTTCTGCCCTCCAGCTCCCTCAGCAGAACCCTCTAAAACCCCACAGCATCTGCAACCTCAGCCCTGCATGGGGCACCTCCTCACATCCCTCCAGCACAGCAGAGGCTCTCTGGCACTTTGGCATTGCCAGAATCGACAAAAAAGATACAAAACCTGGATCTCTGGATGAAATTCTGTGGAGAGTGTGTGTTTGACTCCCTCTCTTTTCCCAGGGATGCTGCTTGCCATGCCCCTGGTGTCTGTGTCCTACATCCTCTGCATTGTTCCTGTGGGGTGGACTCGGAGGGGTTTGGGAGAAGGGAGCAGGGCAGACACCTGTCTGCAGAGTCTGCTCCTGAAAACAGGGACAGGAGACATTTTGCTCACGGGGACATTTTTGCTTCACAGGGGAAAACGAGACCTTTTTGTCAGGAAGCTTTCGGTTCCCCGCTCTGAGAGTTGAAACCCTCCTTGATTTGGGCACTAAATCCTGATTTCTCTCAAAGCCTGAGGCAGGTCAGGAGCCGGTGGGATGCTGAGAGCTGATGCCAGGGCCGGGTGTCCCTGCCCCACGCAGCTCCTGCCTTCAGATCCAGCGCTGGCATCCTGACCTGTTCCGCCGCCCCGTGCCCGCACAGCGGTGCCCAGGTGGGGGAGAGAAGGGATGGGAGGAATCAAAGTGCTGCTCTCAGTGTTCCAGGAGGCTCCCCTGCCCCGGGCTGAGGGCCTGAAGTTCGGCAGCCACGCTCAGGGCGAGGAAATAATTTAATTCTCCAGGAAAACCTGCTGTGATTTAGCCATTTCATGAACCTGCGGAGCTTTGAAACGCTTCCTGAGCGGGGACTTCTCATTGTATTCCTGGTCTTTCTCCTCTGGAACGGCACATTTCCATTCCCAAAGTCCCCGGTAATAAATGGATTATTAAAAAAAATTAATTCGTCTTTTCCCTTCTATATTCTAAATATTCCCAGCCATGGCAGTCCATTCCCAAGTTCACTCCCATCTACTTCTTGCCATCTCCATGTTGGCACTGAAAGGATTTAATTCAGTAATAAAAAAAAGAGACTTTTCTGGAAAGGCGAGAATAACCCAAGAATCTCAGTCGCACCAAATTCCACCATCTCCCTCTTTTCCCTACGGATCCTCAGGCTCACAGCCCCTACCTGGCACATACAGGAACTTAACAAGAGATATTCCAACAAGAAATCCCACATAAAGGCAGAAATAAACTGAAATATTCTGTTATGCAACTCGCTGTCTGCTGGATTCAAATGACCTGGAATATTTAATTCTGTATTTCACGTTCTAAAGGGCTCCCAATTGCATTTTGTTACTGTATTTATTTGTATAGTGTTAGATTTATTTAAAATAAGTAACTCAGGTTACTTATCAGCCTCATTATAAGATACAACCAATTCTTTTAAAAATTATTTTTCTCGTCGGTGCCAGGAAATTAGCGACATTTCCATAATTAAAATGAACAAAATCCACCTTTGAGCAGTTTTACTAATGAATGTTTTCTCAGGTGCCATTTGCGTTATTTGCCGGACTAAATTCACATGACAGAATACAACAAAAGAAGGGAAAGAAGTCCCAAAAATGCAGCAACCAAACAGAAAATAGAATTAATTTTTTTTTTTTTTTTAAAAGGATCAATCGCAGTTTCATGGAAAGGAAGAAAATCCCTGGGGCAGAGTCATGCGAGAGACAAAATTCCCATTGCACAAGGAAATAAAACCGCATCCTTTCACATCTGAACCAAGAGCCCATCGCTACAGTGCCGAAAATGGAGAAATTAAGAGTGGTGGGGAAGCCTCCATTTGCGCAAAGGGAAACCCAGGCATGGCCCTTTCAAAAATAACCCCCAAACTTTTCATCGATTTCGTTAATTACTGGTCAAATCTGACCAAATTACGCTTCGACTCCACCATGCAGCCGTGGGCAGCTCCTCGGGGCGAGGGGTGAAAAGGAAGGAACACGCAGCTCCCATGGCTAATAATTAATGAATTCATTAATCAATCATAGGGAGAGAGGAAGGGCGAGGGGAGGAAGGAATCTTACCACCAAATTGGGTAACCGGCTAAGACCTTTGTGCCATTGAAGAGAAAAGACAGAATTAGTCCAAGCAGGTGGTAATCCATTAGTCCAGGCTGGTGCAAGGGGAAAATCGCCGCGAAGTTTTCAGAAAAACATGAAGTGCCAAAATGAAGAATCCCCCTCCTCCCAGGAAAAAAAAAAAAAAAAAAAAAAAAGGGGAGGGGGGCAAAAAGAGTGAAGCCAAGTCCCTGGTGGCTCGGATGACTTTCTGGCTTGTCAGAAACACACCTCTCCAAGCCTTTCCCCCGTAGATCATCCAAAAGCGTCTATTAAAAAGTGCAGGGCTCGGGGATGTCAGCAGGCGGCCAATCAGACCGCATGGCCCAAGGTGAGGGATGAGGCTCAGCCCAGGGCTGTCAATCACCCTCTCCTCCCCCTCCACCCCACAACTTTGTTCCGAGCCCTCGCTGCCACGGACAAACCCTCTGTGCACCACACTCCACTGGGGCACTGCGACTGGGGTGGAGGATTTTTCATTTTAATTTTTTTTTTTTTAATTTTTTAGTTTTTTTTAAATTTTTTTTTTCCTCCCCAATTTCACTTGGAGCCCAGGATGTGCTGCCCCTGAATGCCAGGACTCGGCAAGGTAAGGATGAAGGGCGACTGTGCTGAGGGGAGGCTGTGGTCGAGCTTAATTCTCACAGTGGGAGCGAGACAGAACTTGCTCTCCAGATGGAGAGGGATGGGGGCACCGAGGGGCAGAAAGCCCTCAGGATGTGGTGGTGTGGGCAAAACTGGTGATAAACTTGAAAGGAAACCTGTGGTGCTCAGGTTTTCAGAGTGTGGGGGCGATGGATGGAGCGGGGGGAGCAGAGGCAGCCTGGGTTTCTATGAGAAAAAAATGCCCTGTCATGGTGAGAGGGGAGCAGGCAGGAGGGGACGTGTCCCACACATGGATTGCTTGTGAAGTGCATCTCTGGATGCAGGAAGATGAATATATTATCAAGACCCCACACATTTTACAAAAACCCCCTAATCACTTCCATGATTTGCAAACAGACCCAACAAAGATTTTCCTTAAATATCCTTATTTCCTTAAATATCCTTGTTATTGGGTAGAGAGCCTGTTTTAACTGGAGCTGTTGTGCAGTCGGAGGGGGTGACTCGACAGAACGGGACAAAGAAATGGGAGAAGCCAAACAAAGTTGCTTTTGCTCCTAAAGCAAAAGCATCTCAGCAACCACAGCTCTGTGGCTGTCCTGGGGTGGAACCACCTTGGGATCAGGTGCTTTAGGAGCAGCCAACAAATCAGTTTATTTCAGAGCCATGGCAGTAATGGAGATTCCAGGTCCTGTCTTGGGCAGCTCAATGCATCTCATGGTTTTGAAAGCTCCAGACCTTCTCCTGGTCTTAAGGCTCAGGGCTCAAACAAATTCCTTGTTGTTGTTTGATCACACACTGGCACAGGGTGCCCTGAGCAGCTGTGGCTGCCCCAGCCCTGGGAGTGCCCAAGGCCAGGCTGGACAGGGCTGGGAGCACCCTGGGGCAGTGGGAGGTGTCCCTGCCCATGGCAGGGGGGGGGATGGGATGATCTTTAAGGTCCCTTCCCACCCAAACCATTTCATGATCCTGTGATGCACCTGCCTCTTGCTTCTGCCATTCTTGGTTCCCAGTTCTCGCAGATTTTGGTGTGCTTGGATGCTGAGCTGGGGCAGGGATGCTCTCAGGAGTGGTGGTTGTGTCCTGGCCATCCACACCCAAGGGAGGACACTGAGCTCACACTTCCCCTCTCCATCACTCCCTGCCTCTGCTGCAAGGACTGTGAGGCCAAATTTCTCCAGGCTTACTCCGATGGGTTTTCCAGCTGACTGTGACCCACCATAGATATTAAATGTTCTTGTTCTCTTGTGGGATTTCAAATCCCAAAGGGGATGTGGAGTGTAGTCTGTCCTGGAAAATCTTCCTAGAACCCAGATGGGTTTTGTTGAACTCAGTTGCCTGGGTCTAAGAAAGCAGCGATTGTCAAATGACATTTGGGGACACAAGGATTTAATCTGCTCCAGTAAATTAAACACTATCAAGAAATCTTCCCCAGATCTAAAAATTTACTGCCCATGTTTTTAACTATGAAGATGGACCCTGGTGTGGAGCTGGCCTGGCCAAATTACCCAGCCCTGAAGAGATTTTAGTCCCAGTTTGGGGTTAGTGAGGGACAGGAACTATTCCAAATAGACCTTTAAGATACAACCCACTTGTTCTGGAGCTTCAGGGACTTCAGCAGGGTGCATGAAGGTGCCCCTGCCTGTGCCATTCCAGGGCCAGGGAATGGTCACAGGCACTCTTCCCTCACTGCCCAAAGACAGCCCTGGGCAGGGAAAGGCACTGAGATGCCTGAGAGCTGCTCTGGCCAAAGCAGAACTGGAAGTGCTGCCCAGGTTTGTCCTGGTGGATGTTTGGAAGCTGCACAAAGAGAGTAAGGATTAAAAGCACCGAGGGGCAGAATTTCTGGCATTAAAGTGTCACTGCCAGAGAGGCAGCAAATGGAGAGCCTGAAGTGAGATGTCTCAGGTGATGCTGCAGGTGGCTGAGCCCAGGGGAGAGGACAAAAACCTCAGACACTGTGGAAATCCAACTGGGGAAAGCCTTTGAAGTGTGAATTGAGTTGTTGGTTGGAGATCATCATCAAGGTCTTGGTGGGCCTGGCAGTGCTGGGTTCATGGTTGAGCCTGATGAGCTTGAAGGGTTTTTCCAACCTTAATGATTCTGTGGTGGCTGAGATGTCTCTGTCCATCAGACACTGGGGAACACAAAATGCTCTTTATCCATTTCTTGGTGCTGGGATTTACCAACCAAGCCAGTAACGAGCTACAAAGTGCTTCCTCTGCAGGGACCAGGAGGGAAAGTGACCCCAGACCCAAACTCAGAGCCTTTATTTGCTGTTGTGGTCAGGCAGGGATCTCAGTGTGGCTCGGGAAAGGCTGTACCACAACAAGGGCAGAAATACAAAGCTCCCACCCCACCCCTGTGCCACGGCAGAGCTGGAGCTAAACAGCTTCAGGGCTGCTTCCAACCCAAACCACTCTGGGATTCTGTGCAGGGGAGGCAGAAAACCAACAGGAGACATCACCTGCAACACTGTGCCCAGTCCTGGGGCATGCTGGGGCTCACGAGGCTGTGCATCCTTGGGAGATCTGCTCTGGCAGTGGTGGGGCTGTCCTGCTGTCCTGCTGGTCCTGCTGGTCCTGCTGGTCACCAAATGGACCTGGCCAGGGGCAGGTTCCCAAAGATGCACAGGGAAGAGTTGATCCCAAGCACGCTGAATTCATGGGAATGCTCTCCATGGCTCTGACAGGTGTCTGAGGAAGTTTCTGGAGCTGCTCATTCCCCCACTCCTTGAACTCCTCCATTCCACTGCTCTCTCTGCTCTGAACCTCTGATCTCCAGCATCACAAGGAATTGGTGTTGTCCCACCTTTTGTGAGGAGACTGTGTTTGGAGTGTGGGATTGCTTTGGATTGGAGATCCTGGGGGCAGAAGGTCCTTCCTGTCCCTAACTACAAGAGACTCCTGGCTCCGTGTTTCTCCCAGAGAAATGAGCAGGAAAATGAGCAGAAAAACAAGGGCAGTTCCCAGTTGTGTCTTTGGCTGTATCAGCCTTGATCCCCAAAGCCTTGGGATGGCAGGCACAGATCCCCAGGAGGAGGACCTGTCTCCCAGGGATGAAGACTCCATTGTCTGTGAAGGGAACAGACTCACTTTGAGTCTTCTCTGCTCTGAAATGAAAATCTGATACGTACATGCTAAAATTATCCTGGGCATATTTCATGCTGGCCTGAACAAATATTTATAAGTTCTACAGCAAACATTAATTTCAAATGTAATTTCTAAGAGCAAATGACAGTTGCCCAAAAGAGTAAAATTTCAAAATTTCACTCATAGATACCTCCTTGTGCTGCTGAGTGACAGTTTTATTAACTGAGGGTCTTTTCAATCACATCACTCTGTCTAGTTTGGCAATATTGACTCTCATAGCCCAGTTTCAAGATGCCCAGAAATGAAAGGAATTGAGGAAGTCAGAGGTTTGGCTGTTCAAGAAAAGCCCTGCTGCCTTTACAATGCCAGCACAGAGGTCCTCGTGGCTTGTGGGACATGGTGGCACTGCAGACTCGGCTGCTGGAGGTGCCAAGGCATCCAAAGGGATCCTTTGGTTTATTCCAAGAGCACTCCAGCAAAGGAGCGTTGTGGCCACATTGGAAACGTGCCTCTCCCTCCCCTTGGGCTCTAGTGTTGCAACTTTGCCTTCTTTTAGCTTCTCTTCCTTTCTCCATCTGAATCTACAAGCAGGAAGAAGCCAAGTGCCCAGGGAAGGCAATGGGACCATGGAGACTCCTGGATTTGTTCTCAGCGTGGATTTCAATGTGTGGAACCCCTGAGGAGTGGGAGACACTGGGAGCTCAGGCCTCTCCTGCTGGAGGCAGCCCAGGGTCAGGGCGATGTGAAGAGGACAAGCACAGCTCAGAGCCAAGGCAGGAGGTGGATGACTGGGATGAGCTCTCAGAGGGGCTCTGGCTCAGAGTTTTGGGGATGGCAGGGGGTGAAGGAGGCCTGTGGTGCAGCACCAAACAGTGAGAGGGGCCAGAGGGCTTCCCCTGCAGGTCCAGCCCAGGTTCCAGGTGAAGGGTGCCATCAGTGGGTGCCAAAGGTGGGATTTCACTTCTGGGCACGGCCTGGAGCAGGAACTGGAGGTGGATCTCATGGACAATGGTCTTTAAAGGGGTTTCAAGTTCTAAAACAAGCTGCATTTGTTGGTTTCAAGACCTAAATTTTGGTCTTAGAGTCTAAAGTGGAGATAAAATGGGACATTAGTACTCTGATGGCTCCAGTCATCAGTCCTAAAGTAAATAATTACAGAAAATCTGTAAAGAGCTGAGGAAATCCTTCCTCAAAGCCTGATGAACTGTCTGACTCCCTCCATCTTAAACTACTGAAATCCTGAGTGTCTGTTTTGCTCTGTTTGCTGCTAACCTGTGATGGGTCACATGAACATTCCCTCCAAACTTCTCTGTCCCTCATTTTTCTCGGCCAAACCTCTCTCCTGGATCCTTGAGTTCCCTCTGGCTCTCTCAGGCTCTGCTCCTCTGCTGTTCCTGGCCCTGCTCCTCTGTGGGAAAGCTGTGAGTTGCTGTTACCTGGGCTCACCCAGGTGCTCTGACCTGGACAGAGCCATCCTGTGAGCACACCTGGGCAGGGTGAACTCAGGAGGGGCCTGGGGGGTGTTCATCCCTTTGTTCTGTGTTCATGGATCTCCTCCCTGTGCTGCTCACCAGCAGCTGGGGGAGCCCTGTCGTTAGAGAGCACGAAATGAACACACACACACAGAGTGGAGGTGGTCACAAAAGGAAAAAAAGTTAAAGTTTAATTCTTTCACTGCCTTTTATACTTTTCTCTGGAACCCTGAGGATTGGATAGTGAGATCTTCTCCTCTCCAATTCCACTGGTTTCAATCGAAGTTTATCAAAAACCTCTTTTATCAGGAATGGAATGAAAACAAGAGAGACAGTTATAGAAACACAGCTTTTGTTTACAGAAAAATTTTGTGAGACCTCCATAGCAGATTTTCAAAACAATCAGAAGGCTGAGATGCAGGGTGACAGGGCCCTGCTGCCATCCCCATCCCCCAGCACAGGTTCAGTGAGCCCAGAGCCAGGGCAGGGTGGGGACAGGGTGGGGACAGGGTGGGGACGGGGCTGCCTCTCGCCTCCCCCTGCCTGCAGATGGAGTGTGGAGCTCTCAGGTGCCCACGGGAGAGTTGCCCACAGGGAGGAGCATCCCCATCTGCAGGAGGAGGAACCTTCCCCTGCTCGGCTGAGCAGCAGGATGTAGCTTCTGCTTTATGTTTTATTTTCTGAAGTTTCCCTTTGCCAAAGCCGTGGGTGGAAAGCAGAGGGAAGTCAGGCTTTAAAGGAAGGCCTGGTGGCTGCTGAGGTGATGGCAATAAAAACCTCTGAGTTCAGCAGAACCCTTTGCCACTGCTTTTACTGTTTTAGCAACAACTTTATGGCTCTTTTTCCCTGCAAATAGCATTTACCTCACTCCAGTTATTTACAAACTATTGATGACATAGAATTCCTCCACTTGGGATATTTTTTGTCTTCCAGTGATGGTAGGAACCCCTTTCAGCCAATTTCCTGCAATATCCCAGTCTTGTGGCCAAGGCACTGGGATTTCTGGTTTGTTTGTTTTCCTTTAAAAAGGAAAAACAAAATATATGTTTTTGTTTAAAATTTTATTTTCTTTAAAAATGAAACATGTATTTTTATTAAAACCAAAAGGTTGCATTTTAAAACATCAGCAGTGTAACCTGCTGGAGTGCCTGTCCTCAGATCCAAATCAAGAAGCTTGTGTTGTGTTCTCAACTTCCCCAAGAGTTCCTCACACGATTTTGCTGGCCCAGGTTCCTTATCTGTCCCTGGATTTCTTTCTTGTAAACCTGGGGAATTCACATTTTCTGTGTGTATCCCATCAGCTCCTCCAGGAAGGAGCTGTGTCCCCCTCAGTGCAGCCCTGAGCTGGAACACCAAGGGACAGCCATGAACCACAGGCTTGATAAACACTGAGCAGATGAACAGAACTGGAGGACAGAGGAACAGAGGAGCAGAACTGGAATCCCAGATTTCATATCTGAAGGGCAGAAGGAGGATAAATGGTGCTGCCCGAGGTTCAGTTGCTTTCCTCCTCTCTTGTCACAAATACCCTGCTCTGGGGATCACTGGGAATGAGGGAGATGGAAGTGCTGGCTGCCAGAAATCCTCCAAGGACACTTCACCTCAGTGCCTGGGTGCCCATGAACTCAAGCAGTTACAGACTATCAATAAAAACATCTTTCTTTCATCCACTTCAGTTCCTCCTGCACCTCATGCTTCAAACTCCATTAGATTTTCAGGTCTTTCCTCTATTTTGCCAAGGAGTTGTTCAGGAAAAAAAAAAATCCCCTAAGGAAGGCCTGACACATGGGTTTTAGTGGCTATGGCAACGTGGAGAACAGAGAGGGAGCAACAAAACCCATCCCAAACTTCAGGAAATACAAGGAGTTTATTATGTTGGACTGGCACAGATTTGCCTGAAATAGTGTTGGCATCACGTGGGGTCACTGCTCGGGGCTCACAGAGCTCAGGGCACAGCTCTAAAGTGTTCTCTGTTCACCTTCTGCTCTTCTGTCCATGTCACCCCTGCTCCAAGTCGTCCCCACGCTCTTCTGGAGTGAAGGAAAATCCAAGTCTGGTCCAGCAGGACACTTTTCCCATCAGCCATCAGCTCTTAGTGGGAGAATTCTTTCCAGATGCCATTTAGGGCTCTGTTCAGTCTTCACCTGAGCCACTCAGGGCAGTCTAAGGCCTGTGGGAAAGGTCTCAGAAGGTTTTCTTGCACAAAGATGTGATTTTTTTGTCAATTTGAAGCAGTATCTGGGGATACAGGGGAGGTGTGAGTGGGATGGGCAGAGCCCCAGCTGCCAGCAGTGTCTGAGGGGTCTGTGGGTGCATGGCAGAGAGCAGGGCTGGGCGAGGGTGGGTGAGGATGTGCCAGAGGTGTGGAAGGTCTGGCTGGTGGGGGAGCAGCCTCCTGGGAACAGCTCCAGGAGAAAAAGCCCTGTAAGGTCACTGTAAGGCCTTTGTGTTGTCCTTCTTCCCCAGGAAGTGTTCACCTCCTGTTTGGGGCAGCCTGGATCCACGGGAGAGGCTGAGCTGCCTCTCAGGGCTGCAGTAAATCTGACTAATTGGGCGAGCTGAGCACATGAAGAAACTACGCCCCAGGTCCTGGACTTGTTTGAGGCAGCTCTGCCTACCTTGACATCTGCAGGAATGCATCTCGGGGATGGGGGAGGGATGGGGAGCAGACAGAGCAGAGTCACTCCTTCCCTTCCTTCTCTCCTTCCCCAGGACTCCAGCCCAGCAGTATCCCAGAGATTGGTAAAAGAATGAGACCAGCTATTTTTTGCTGCAGGCTGTGATTTTCCACGATGTTGTAGCTGGAAATCGTGGGGCCCTCTGATGTGGGTGAGTGCCTGTGCTGCTGGAGGAAAAGGATCTTCATGGATTTCCATCAGTGCTGTGCTCTCCCTGGGCTGGGGCTGGGTGTGAGTGCCCTGGAGCCCTGCGAGGGTTGGAGCTCTTCTCCTTACTGAGTCCTGCCCTGTGGGGGCTGCTGTGCCCATGGGAAATGTTTCCTTCTGGAATCACAGGATGAGACTCAAAGAATGTCCTGAGCTGGACAGGATCCCCAGGATCACCCAGTCCCATCCTGGCCCTGCACAGACACCCCAACAACCCCACCCTGGGCATCCCTGGCAGTGCTGCCCAAATGCTCCTGGAGCTCTGGCAGCCTCAGGGCTGGGACCATTCCCTGGGGAGCCTGGGCAGTGCCCAGCACCCTCTGGGGGAAGAACCTTTCCCTGAGCTCCATCTCAAACCCTCCTGGCCCAGCTCCAGCCACTCCCTGGGGTGCTGTCCCTGCTCACAGGGAGCAGAGATGGAGCCTTACTCCCCAGAGCCCAGATCTGCTCCCACCCCAGGCCTGGCTGTGCCCCTGGGGAGCTGTCAGAGCCTGGCACAGGCAGCCCAGCACGGGAGCAGCTCTAATCCATGGGGTTTGCCTTGTTTTCCCTGCCTGCTCTCCTCATGCCACTGGTGCTGCCAGGCAGGGATGGGTGACACAGATCTCACATCCTGAATCCTGGGCTGTGCCCTGCTCTCCCAGAGAGGGTCAGGGGCTAGATCTGGCACTGCTGTGCTTGCCCAGGGCTGTCCAAGGGCAGGGCAGACCTCCCAGCAGAGCAGGTCCCTTCTGTGCCCGAGCACTCGGTGCCCGAGGGGCTCTGCTCAACCCCGGGCCTGCAGAATGGGGGTGCCAGGGCTGGGCTGCCCCACACCCCTCCTGAGACAGCCCAGCCCCAAGGCAGCAGAGAACCCCCAGTTTTGTCCGAGCACTCTCAGGATGTTGGGCAGAACTGCAAGAAGCTAAAACACCGTGTGGGGACAAAGTGGGACAGGGAAAATATCCTGATGGGAAGCTGGGCTGGGCTTTACTGAGCTGGGGCTGTGTTTGGACTGGGCTTTGCTGGGCTGGGGCTGAACTTTGCTGGTGCAGGGGATGAGAAAAGGCGAGGGCAGCTGGTTGGAGGCAGGCAGGAGGTCTGGAGCGGGGCCTGCAGAGCAGCCTGGTGGGGATTCAATCCGGGAAGTTTTAATGACACAACAACAACAACAACAAAAGAGGAAAGAGGGGAAAGGAAGAAAAGGCTCCTGCAGGGCTGGTTGCCACGGAGACCCCAAGGAAGTTTGAACCAGTCCTGCTCTTTTCACAGCCGCCTTTGAGCCAAGGAGGGAATTATGGCTGGCGATAAAAGGGGACATGTGGCCCTTTGCTCACAGGGACCGGCCTCTGCAGTTACGAGTCTTCAGCTCATTTTCTCTCTTGTCCCCTCCTGCAATTATACATTCGGCTCTCAGAAAGAAAAAAAAAAAAAAGGGAAAAAAAAAAAATCTAGGACAAGTTGTGCATCCTTTGCCCCGGGGACCCATCCCCACGGGGCAGATCGCTGCCTCTTCCAGCCCATTATTCCCCCCAGCACAACCTTCCTCCCCCAGCTCTCTGCACTTGGGGAATGTTTCTGTGGTCAGAGCTGACAAACAGCTCAGGCTGGCTGTCCTCAGAGCAGCCCCAGCACCCAAACAGGTCCAGGAGGAAGGAGCTGAAGGCCTCTTCCAGGGAAGCTGGACAGAGTTTTCTTGCTTGTCACAGCTCTTGGGTTTTCCAGAGGGATCCAGCTGACCAAGTGCCAGGAATTGAAGTGAAAGGGATAAATTCAGGTCTGTGCTGCCTCCCTCGATTTCTCCAGTGACAGTGCCGTAACTCAAGCCCCAAAGTTGTGTCGTAGAGTTCAGATTGTGCTCTTGGGTCTTCCTCACCTCGGGGTTAGGGCTGGGGGCTCACACTGGCTGTGGATGTGCTGCAGGAAGTCCTGCTCAGGCCCAGGGGGTGTCACACACGAGGGACAAACAGGCAAAGGGAAGGACAAGGTGCCAGCGAGGGAAATGAGTCTCCTGCAGGGGTAGGACAGCACTGCACAGCACAGCTTGCCCCAGCTGTGGGTCAGCAGAGCCCAATTCTCCTTTTTCATGCATCGTTGGGGGTATTCATTCAGGTCTTCCTGGACCTTGGGTGCTGGGAGGGTTGTGGTGAGCTGTGAGAGAGCACAGCTGGGATGTGGGGTGGTGACCGAGACTGGGACCTGCCTCCCCTCCCCATCCCTAAGACTTTGCTCCAGAGCCCCTTTCCCTCTCTTGTGCTGAGCTCAGGGGTTGGATGCTGTGACCTGAATGTGGCAGAGGGACAGGGGGGGAGGCCAGGCAGGGACCTGCTCTGGCTCTCACTTTCTGCTGCTGAGAGCAGAGCCAGGCGCTGAACAGGGCTGGAGGGTCTGAGTGCCAGAGCTGGATGTGACTGTGCAGATCTCAGTTTGTTCCCATCAGCTTCTTGAGTTTCTTTTTAAACCCAGAGCTGTGTTTGAAGGGATCTCGTTACCCAGAGGGTCTGTGGGATCTCCATCCTTGCAGGTTCTGGAGACTCCAGCAGACCAAACCACAAGAAACTTTCTGGCATTACTCTTGCTTTGATGGATTAGAGACCTCCAAAGGCTCCTTCCCACCAGCACTTCTATGAGAAGAAGATGCTGTAGTGCTTTATAAATGTTGATTCAGTCCAGTTTTTGTGTGTGATAATGACACAAAACACCGAAATAGTCCAGAACACCTTCAGGGGAATCCTCCCAGCGATGGCTGCAAAGCCAGGATCCTCCCGGGCTCCACGCCGAGGGTAAGGCAGTGACACACTGTGCGTGGGGCAAGCAAAGTTACACCCTCTGAAAAGCTGTCCTGAATGTGGGCACAGTCCTGGGATCGCAGCAGAAACGCAGACACAGACCCTGCCAGCTCAGGATGTCTGTCAGCCACCCCACTCCCCATGGAGAACCTCTCTGCTCGGGGAGAACTGACCTTTAATGAAGGCAGGTTAATGTCTCTGAATGAAGAGCAGCTGCATCAATTGACACTCAGCTGGACAAGTGTTTGCAGCCAGGTTTTTGCTGCCTTTGACAGATTTCTGTGTTCTGGGCAGCCAGATCTCCCCTTCCCACTGTGCTCCCTGGACACACAACCCTGCCTCCCACCCAAACAGCCCTTGTTCCTCAGCTCCTGCCATGGCCCTGCTGTGCAGAGCAGCTGATCATTTCCAGGCTCTGTGCTTGGTTCTTCCACGGGGCTTTGCCTGCTCTCTTCAGACAAAAATAAAAGGAACTTGCACCCCTCAGAGTGTCTGAGCATCATCCTTCCTGTCATGCAGCTTGACAAGTGTGCCACCCTTGGGGGGCTCATTGCAGGGGAAGCTGGAACTTCATGGAGCTAAAAAGATACCAGAGCTTCACTTCTCATCCCTGTAAATCCACTTCTCTTCCATAAGAAGGCAAAAAAAGCCAACTGGAGCGTGCCCCAGTCAGCGTGGTCCTCTCTGTGCCCATCCCAGTGCTCCCAGTGCAGAGAGAGGAGAGGGATCCCCAGGTGAGGGGTGAGGGCTCCTCAGGTGAGGGGTGAGGGCTCCTCAGGTGAGGGCTCTTCAGGCTCTCCTTGGTCATTACTCTGGGTTAAATTTCTCTGTCCCTGTATCATCACAGCCACATGTCCCCCCCTGCCCCGGGGTTACCCTCTCAGCCACCCTGGTGTCCTGTTTGTGGAGCTGAGTGGTGAATCACAGCTGTAAAAATCCCCTTTATTGGGGGTAAATCTCTATTTACATGAGTGCCACCTTTATCTACTGCTCCATTTGTTTTATCATCACATAGTTGATGGAAAATGTGTTCAGGGGTGAGAGTTTGTGTGTGTTGGAGCAGGATCCCTGCCTCAGTGACCATGAAAATGTGTGTCTGTGATTCAGAACTGGCATGGGCAGCATCATGTGTCCTGCTCATGCTTCTGCAACCACTGGCTGACTCTCAATCACCTGAGTTTCTCAAAGACCATCTTCATTTGACAGGAAGACTCTCCTAAGGGTGGTGCAGTCCCTCCTGCTGAGCTGCAGAGCAGCTCCCACCCGAGCTCCCTGGTCTGGGGACTGAGCTCAGCTGGAGGGGGCCTTGCCAGGAGAGCTCAGACAGTGGGACACAAGTGCCATCCAGTGGGCCTGTGACAGCTGCCCAGGCACCACAGAGTCACAGGGGTTTGGGTGAGAAGGGACCCTACAGAGCATCCCATCCCACCCCCTCCATGGCAGGGACACCTCCCACTATCCCAGGTGGCTCCAAGCCCCGTGCTTGGGCACTGCCAGTTCTGTGTCCATCTGTGGTGTGGGTGGAAGCCCTGGGTCACTGATTCTCCCCTGGTCCCCTCACAGACAAATCTGGGCTGTGCAGCAAAGCACAGGTATAGGTTCTGTCCCCAAAAACCCTTCCCCGAGGGCTCGGGGTCCTGGCAGTGCCCACGGCTGGGGTGTCCCAGCTCTGAGATGCAGGAGCACAGTCAGTGTGGGAGAACCAGACCCGAAGGACGAGCCCACAGCATCCCACCTCCCCCAGCTCCAGGTAGCTTAAATGGCTACTTAGAGACAGAGACTAGACAGGAATAAAGGAATAAAGGAGGGATTGGTTGGAAAGGCCTTCAGAGGTACACTCTGGGCTCCAGAGGCTCCTGCCTCAGTGCATCCCAACATGGACAAGGACAGCTCCCGAGTTCTTCCCACTTGGATCTCAGCATCAATTCCCCAAGCAGAAGCCAGGCAAGGATGGAATTTGCCCAAGCTTGCCCCCCTGTCCCCAAGATTGTGGTTTACAGTTCTTGGTCTGGGTGTCCTTGGGGAGCAAGTTAGAGATTTTGTTATGTCTATCTGAGCACGAGACGAGACAACAGCACTTAACAAGCTACAGAAAACTTCAGAGCTACATTAGCAGTACAGGATTTGAAAAATATAAAAGTTAAAACCTAAGGCGTCAGGGGGAGCGGAATCCGAGTCCCCCGTGGGGTGTGCGCTCAGTGCTCCCGAGAGCACACAGGCCTCACCCCGGGGCTCAGGGCGCCTCGGGCAGACAAGGGTGGTGGGGCGAGCCCGGAGGGCCGGGAGGAGCAGCAAAGCCCTTTCCCAGGCGTTGGGAAGGATTTCTGCGGGAAAAGCCGGCGATCCTCGGGGGCACAGTACCATCTGCTGGCAAGGCGGCGGCAGCGGAGCGGGGACGGGCGCGGGGCAGCCCAGGCCGCACCTCGGCTGCACCCAGAGCAGGGCAGGACCCACGGTAATTAACTGTTAATTCAGGCCAATTTAACACCTTTCGGCTGCAAATTTAGACTTCAAATTCGACGCATCCCTGCAAGGGAGAGATTTCCCTCTCGGACGTCCCCAACTCGGACGGAGTTGCAAATTCAGGTTGTGATGTTCCTCCATCTGCAGAAGGAAGGAAATAAAACCCCCAAACAGAGCTCACTTTGCCAAATTTGTGTGGAAAGTTTTGTAATAATGTTTTCCTCGGTTTCTTACTAATCTGTACCTCAAATATTAATGTCTTCAGCCCCCAACCTCTTCCTTCCTGGGTGTTCAGCATTCCCTGCCTTCCATCTCAGCCCCAATTTATTCCTGTTCTGTCCTTTCCCATTCCTCCCAGCCCCGTGCTTCGCCTCTAAGTCTCCCAGGCTCTACCCCACTTCCATTTATTTGCTGAAGCAGCAGCAGACAATCGATTTGAGGCTGTTTGTAGTTCATTCCTGCTCTCAGAACCCTCCAGTCTGGCATCCACATCCACTTTGTTTCCTCTTAATCACTTCCCTGCTCCTGAGCGTGGCTGTTTGTCCTCTCCGTGGCCGCTTCACAGAGCAGTGTCTGGAGGGTGCAGCTCATTGAAGAGGAAGCCCGGAGCACGTAGCCACTGGCCCACACGCTGTGGCCAGGAAACTGTGGTTGACAACAAACCCAGAGGACTCAAAACACAGCCCCTGAAAGCATTTGTTAAGTGACGTGAGCTTAGAAATGATCCAGGACTTGGTCCCACTCTGGGAATGTGGTCCCATGGGCTGAGGATGGGTAAGGGGCATGACAGGCCCTGCCTGGCTGCACTGCCTGGGTTTTGTTCTCCTAAACTTGACTCACCCACCAAAATGCACCTGAGTGAGGAGGTATGTGTTCAGTGCTTTGGAAATCACCATTTGTTCCTCCCTGCTGAGCCATCAGCTTGTCCCAGGGCAGGCAGGAGCTGCAGGCCCAGCTGGGTTCCTGGGGAAAGGACCCTTCTGGAGACCCTGGGGTTGGATTGGAGACACTTGGGGTGAGCTCAGCTCATGAGGGCCTGGCTGGCAGCCAGGCTCAGGCTGAGGGGGTTCTTACACCCAGTCCCTGCTGAGGCTCAGGGTTTGGCCAGCAGGACACTTTTGGGACACAGTGTCCTCAGGGGAAGCTCCTGAGGTGGTGGGAGCNTCAGTGCATCCCAACATGGACAAGGACAGCTCCCGAGTTCTTCCCACTTGGATCTCAGCATCAATTCCCCAAGCAGAAGCCAGGCAAGGATGGAATTTGCCCAAGCTTGCCCCCCTCACCCCAAGATTGTGGTTTGCAGTTCTTGGTCTGGGTGTCCTTGGGGAGCAAGTTAGAGGTTTTGTTATGTCTATCTGAGCACGAGACGAGACAACAGCACTTAACAAGCTACAGAAAACTTCAGAGCTACATTAGCAGTACAGGATTTGAAAAATATAAAAGTTAAAACCTAAGGCGTCAGGGGGAGCGGAATCCGAGTCCCCCGTGGGGTGTGCGCTCAGTGCTCCCGAGAGCACACAGGCCTCACCCCGGGGCTCAGGGCGCCTCGGGCAGACAAGGGTGGTGGGGCGAGCCCGGAGGGCCGGGAGGAGCAGCAAAGCCCTTTCCCAGGCGTTGGGAAGGATTTCTGCGGGAAAAGCCGGCGATCCTCGGGGGCACAGTACCATCTGCTGGCAAGGCGGCGGCAGCGGAGCGGGGACGGGCGCGGGGCAGCCCAGGCCGCACCTCGGCTGCACCCAGAGCAGGGCAGGACCCACGGTAATTAACTGTTAATTCAGGCCAATTTAACACCTTTCGGCTGCAAATTTAGACTTCAAATTCGACGCATCCCTGCAAGGGAGAGATTTCCCTCTCGGACGTCCCCAACTCGGACGGAGTTGCAAATTCAGGTTGTGATGTTCCTCCATCTGCAGAAGGAAGGAAATAAAACCCCCAAACAGAGCTCACTTTGCCAAATTTGTGTGGAAAGTTTTGTAATAATGTTTTCCTCGGTTTCTTACTAATCTGTACCTTAAATATTAATGTCTTCAGCCCCCAACCTCTTCCTTCCTTGGTGTTCAGCATTCCCTGCCTTCCATCTCAGCCCCAATTTATTCCTGTTCTGTCCTTTCCCATTCCTCCCAGCCCCGTGCTTCGCCTCTAAGTCTCCCAGGCTCTACCCCACTTCCATTTATTTGCTGAAGCAGCAGCAGACAATCGATTTGAGGCTGTTTGTAGTTCATTCCTGCTCTCAGAACCCTCCAGTCTGGCATCCACATCCACTTTGTTTCCTCTTAATCACTTCCCTGCTCCTGAGCGTGGCTGTTTGTCCTCTCCGTGGCCGCTTCACAGAGCAGTGTCTGGAGGGTGCAGCTCATTGAAGAGGAAGCCCGGAGCACGTAGCCACTGGCCCACACGCTGTGGCCAGGAAACTGTGGTTGACAGCAAACCCAGAGGACTCAAAACACAGCCCCTGAAAGCATTTGTTAAGTGACGTGAGCTTAGAAATGATCCAGGACTTGGTCCCACTCTGGGAATGTGGTCCCATGGGCTGAGGATGGGTAAGGGGCATGACAGGCCCTGCCTGGCTGCACTGCCTGGGTTTTGTTCTCCTAAACTTGACTCACCCACCAAAATGCACCTGAGTGAGGAGGTATGTGTTCAGTGCTTTGGAAATCACCATTTGTTCCTCCCTGCTGAGCCATCAGCTTGTCCCAGGGCAGGCAGGAGCTGCAGGCCCAGCTGGGTTCCTGGGGAAAGGACCCTTCTGGAGACCCTGGGGTTGGATTGGAGACACTTGGGGTGAGCTCAGCTCATGAGGGCCTGGCTGGCAGCCAGGCTCAGGCTGAGGGGGTTCTTACACCCAGTCCCTGCTGAGGCTCAGGGTTTGGCCAGCAGGACACTTTTGGGACACAGTGTCCTCAGGGGAAGCTCCTGAGGTGGTGGGAGCTCAGGTGCCAGCCCAGCACTGACAGAAGGAGGGGGCTGCTCCCCACATCTCCTCTGCCTCTCTGCCAAAGGCTGGCTATCCACCCAAACATCCCACCTGGAACTAGCTGGGGGCCCAGAGAGCTCTCCCTGGACTAGTTCAGATCACTGATTATGCAGAATTATTCAGAATATGGTGTCAAACAGTGGTCAGGACTGCAGCTGGGAGCAGAGGGGATGAAGAGAGGAGGGGGAGAGTGATTCCTCTTTGAGTTCTTAGACTGGCTCAGTTTGTCATCGATTCCCTTCTTGCAGCCCAGCAGCTCAACATGGACTGATTGAGTACTAATTGTGATTAACAGTCCCTCTCCATCCAGCTAGGAGACCTCCTCGGAGGCCTCTCGGAGCTGCTGGCCTTTTCCTCAGACCTCAGCAAGACTGGCCAGGATGGGTGAGCTCCTCTCTGCTCTCCTGTTTTCTCCAGGGTGCAAGGACTATCCTGTTTCTGCTCCTCAATCCTGTCCTGATCAGTCACTTGAGAGTGATTTGTGTTGGGAAGAACCTTTAAAGACCATCTCTTTTCAACCTCCTGCAATGGGCAGGGTCATCTTCAGCAAAACCAGGCTGCTCCAACCCTCGTCTGACCTGGCCTGGGAAACTTCCAGGGGTGGGACAACCACAGCTTCTCTGGGCACCCTGTGCCAGGGCCTCCCCACCCTCACTTTTTTCTTTCTGTCTGGTCTGAATGTTCCCTCTTTTGGTTCAAACTCATCACCCCTTGTCTGATCACAAGAGGCCCTACTGAGGGATGCAGCTCTGCAGTCTCTGCTGCCTCCTCATTTTGCCTCATCCTCACAGGACCAGAGAATGGTTTGGGTTGGAGGGGGCCTTGAAGGTCATCAAGTTCCAATCCCATGCTGTGGGCAGGGACCTGTTCATGCCTCACCCTCAGGCTGCAGCCTCACCAGCCTTCCTGGGTGGCCCAAGACACCTTTTTGTCAGGACACGTGACACCACCGTGGCTCACTTCAAAATATCCTGAGGAACATCTGATCCCTCCAGTTCCCTGTCCTGCCTTGCTGCATGGGCAGGGACCTTTCACTGCCAAAGGAAGTTGGAAATCCAGGATTTCAGTTTGTGTCAGGTCCCAGTGGGTTTAGGCAGTGTGGTGCAGGTGGGTGTACAGTTCATGGCACCACTCAGCTTTTGTTTTGGTGAGAGGCAGACCCTGGGCAACAAGTGCAGACTCTAAGTCTTGGACTTCAGGTCCTCTGGAGACTCCTGATGCTTCTCCTTTCCTCTCTGTCCACCTCACCTGAGGGCCCCAGGACTCCTCAGCAGTGTCCCCTGCCCTGGCTGAGCTGCTCTGCATGGCACAAACAGAAGCTGGGGCTGCTTCCCAGCCCCACTGGGGACTGTGGATCCAACCCTGACCTGTTGCATCTCCAGACAAAGCTACACCAGGAAATCCCCATCAGACACTTGGATGCTGTCAGGGAGCATTGGGCTTTTCCAGAGGAGTCTCATCATGTTCCTTCTGCCTTTCATCTTCCTGAGGTTTGCATGTTTCTGATCCACGACATGTCCCCTGCTTTCATTTTTGCCACCTTTGTAATTTGATTTTTCTTTTGATCTGTTTCACAATTTCCCCAATTTTCTGTTTAGATTTTGAAATTTGGCTCCTGCCCAGCAGCAACACTGTGCAAAAGCAGATTCCTTGGGAAAATCACAGGAACAGAATGTGCATGTAACGAGACTTCTCCTGAAAAATTTCCCCAGACAGCAAGAATTTGCAGCTTAGGGACTTCCCCAGCCCAAGGTAGTGTTGATGGCTTTAGTAACAGTGGGGGTTTTTCCTCCCATAAATCTCCATGGTTTCTCCTTCAGCTTCATGTGAACATTTGGCTTCTGTGACTTGGTGTCACCTGCAGTCCCAGAGCTCCTGGGGACAATGTCCTGGCTGTGGGAAGGACAGCATCCACTGGGGGTGTTTATTTAAAATGCCACCAGTTGGCTTAACTTGATGTCACAATAATTGCAAATTCCTGTCCACTCTGTTGGAGTGAGGGGTCTGGACAAGCTCTGTTGTACCTGCATCCATTGTCTCTCATCCAAACAGAGGATCCCAACTCTGCAGCTCCTTCTCCTGATCTCTGGCTCCGACCCTGCTGCTGACACTCCACACCTTTCCCTGTTCCATGGCACCCCTGGCTGAGCTGGGAGGGGGCCTGAGCTGTGCCTGGATCTCCACCAAAGCACCATGAAACCAGGCTGCTCATAGCCAACAGCTGCTGCCCCTCACCATTCCCACTGGGATGAGCTGAGGAAAACCCCAAACCACCCAGGTACAGGGTCCCTGAGTGCTGGTGAAGCTGCTTGGGTGGAGAAGCGGCAGTGCTCCAGAACATTCCCTGAGATGAGCTGAGCACTGGCTCACTCCTCAGCTCCATGGTCACAGGGTAATGCAGCACAGTGGGACATGGAAGGAGGGATCTGTCTCGTGTCTGTGATGGGAACATTGACATCTGAGCTAATTCGTCATCTCTTTATGGACAATGAGTTTCCAATACACAACAAGGGCTTAATTAAGCACAGCCTTTCATAAAAATATCATCTCAAACCTCCTGGATGGTCATCAAGGAGAACAGGACATCAGGAGCCCAAAACAGGAAAAGCAGAGGGAGTATCTGCCATTGTGTTCTCCTCCCTGCCAATGAAGCCCCAGGAGAACCAGGGCAGGTGCTGGGAGCTGTGAAGGGAACCAAAGGCACTGAGTGATGGGAGGGCTGAAGGGGGGCTGGGGGTCTCTCAAAAGGATGGATGCAATTCTTACTTAGGCTGGTTGTAATTCCTGACAGCCCTGGAAAGGATTCTCCCAGCCTGGGTGACACCTCAGGTTTTAACTTTTATATATTTTCCAATCCTGCAGTGCCCAATGTAACTCTGCAGTCCCTGGAGCTCGTTAGCTGTAGCTCGTTAGCTGCTGCTCTCCTGTGCTCACACAGACACAACAAAGCCTCTCCAGCTCGCTCTCCGAGGACACCCAGACCCTCCTAGGCCCAAAAGTGCAAACCTTGGTCTTGGGGAGGGGGGGAAACTTGGGGAAATGACATCATTAGCTAAAGTTTTAATTGGAGAATTTGTGCTGATATAAAAATGGACCAAACCTATAAAAGTGTGAAGAACTCGTGAGCTGTCGTCCACCTTGGGATCCACTGAGGCAGGAGCCCCCAGACCCCCAGGGTGTAAACTTCAAAGGCCTTTCAAATAAAACCCTCCTTTATTCCCTTACTCCTGCCTAGTCTCTGGTTTTAGCTAGCCATTTGAGGCATCATGGGCACTCTGGGCACACTCAGGGCACCCCATGGCCTGGAGCCACAGCCTGGGGCAGTCCAGGTGTGCCTCTTGCACTGCTGGGAGACAGAAGGAGCTCAGCAGAAGCAAAAGGATCATGTGCTGGCCAGAGGTGCCTCAGGAGAAGTCTTTGGGCTCAGGCAGTGCCATGTGACACCCCAGACTCCGAGGGTGTTGGATACCAGGGAATCCCTCAGGCCTTGCTCCGGAGTTTTGGTATTTGTTGCCCTGTGTGGTGCCTGCGAAGGGCAGTGCCCGGGCAGGGCTGCTGGCACGAGCTGCAGGGGTAGGAAGGAGATTGTGAATTCCTGCAGAAGATGTGACCTGTCCCTTGGGATGGACAAACTTCTACTAGCATGACAGAAATGTGGAGCTTTCCTTAGTTCTTGGGGATGGGACCTGTGAGCTCTGTGCTCCACAGGAGCCAAAAGGAAACTGCATCTGAATGAGAGAGGAGAGCTGGGTGGTGGTGCCACTTCCCTGACACCTCCTCTCTGGTGTCTTGTACCTGAGAAAGGGGCTGGAAATGCTTTTGCTGCCCACCCCAAAGCTTTCCTCTCCTGAGAAGGGAAGGGGCTTTTGTTTTGTGGGCTCTACAAACCCTGGTGATTCTGCGGGGTCCTGGATGCCCTCTCTGGAGCGTGGGGCTGCTGCCAGGCTGTCTGAGCAGGACCAATTTACTGTATGGACCAATTTAAAACTCAGATGAGGAGAGGGGTGGGTTTTGCAAAGCCCTGGGTGGGAAAATGTTGAGTATTGTGCCCAATACATTTAATCAGTACCTGAGTATCAGAAATTCCTGTGAAGTCAAATCCCATGTGAGTGGGAAATTTTCTTTGGTTTGCATGAATCCCATAGATTGCCTTTTCTCCAAAATTTCACAATATTTGCCTCTTTGTGGGGAATCAAATGAAGCCAGGTGGCAACTGAAATTGGATTAAAATGTCCTTGAAATCCCCTGGATAAAACTCTATGTGAACTGTAAGTGTGAAATCACTGCTGATACATGTACCTGCCCAGATGGCCACGGGACAGTGAACAGAGCAGCAAGCAGCTGGCTCAGAAATGATCTGCTTTAGAAGAAACGTGGCCATTGTGCCTTGGGAAATGCCCCTAAAACTGCTTTCAAACCAGCACAGATCAAATCGGCTCTGAAATAAAATAACTGAACTGGAGAGGCATCCACAATGACAAGCCCTGGAGAATGACCCCAGGAAATGGGAAAAAGGAACTTGCCAGGACAGAAGACAGCTGCTGTTCCTCCAGGCTCTCAGGGGTTTTACTGGCCTGGGAGCTCCACGGCAAAGCCTGAGCCTTGGCCTTGCACTGGGTGGTGGAACAGGGAGAGCACCTCCCTCATTTGGGGAGACCCTCTCAGGTACTCCTCAGGTTCTCAGGTGCTCTTGCTACCTCCCTCCTTTCACCAGTTGCCCTTTCCCCTGATGTTATTCCAGCCTTCTTCTCCAAAGTCCTCAGCCCTGCCTCTGGCAAAGCCTTTTCCCTTCGTGCTGTTGGAACAGTCCTGAGCCAGCACGGAGCCACTCACATTCCTGCTCTCGGACTTGCTTTGTCCTCAGCTCCACCACCTTGTCCTCCTCCAGCTCTGCCTGGTGTCTCTCCTGACATCTTTTCTTCAGACACCAACTCATCTTCTCTTCATCCTCCTTCTGACCCAGCTCTTCACCAGCCAGCCAAACCCCTGAGGTTCATTGCATTTTCCCCAAGAGCAACTCCAGTGCTGTGCTCCTCTCTCCTTGCTTGGGCACCTCCCCTCTCACTCTGGGCTCTCTCACACCTCATGCCCACCAGGAATTACAGGGACAGGCCCTGCTACAGAAGCTGCTCAGTGATCCAAGAAGGAGGAGAGGTCTGGGGATGAGAAGAGCACTCACAGTGTCCCACACAGTGTCCCACACACTGTCCCTTGGACACCTCCTGCTGAAGACTTGTCTCCATTGTCCTGCCATGAGCAGAGCAGGAGGCACAGCCAGGGCTGTCCTTCCTTAGCCCAACGCCTCTCCTAAGCTCCCCTTTGCTGGCAGAAGGAACCAGGACCCAGAAGGGCGAGTCAAAGACTCCTCCATCTGCCCTTTAGCTCCTACCTCCCCCCAGACACTTCCACACCCATTGGAATTCCCTCCCTCACACCAGCCAGAAGAGAAAACGTGTCCTGCCAAACACAACTCTTCTGATATAAACAGATACTGCCAGAGGCGTGAAAATGTGGCCTCCAAACTGGATGGGAAGGCTCCTTCCTCACATCAGAGACTCTTCCCAGGAGGCCCCAGAGAGGTGTCTGGGCCTTCTGCCCCACCTGTGCTGAACTGCCTGCCTTGGCACCCCCCATGAGCTGCTCTGTCCTTGGAATTCCCTGTCTGGGACTGAAGGGTTCAAACACCAGCACAGGATTGTCCCCTCCGGGCACCACTTGGGCCCTGGGCAGCTCCCTCCACCTTTCCTCAGCAGGTCTGGGGGGAGCTGCAGTCCTGTGGGGTCTGCTGCTCTTCCCTTCCTCTACAAGGCTTCATGGCTCTTTTGGGAACCTCTCCACGTGAGTTGGGCAGGCCAGGATTGGACTTCCAAGAATTTCCAGACTCTCACCTGCAACAGCTTTGCCCAGGAGCCACACCCCTCCCATCCCCTCTGGTCCCTTGGCAGAGGTGCTGTGGGAACTCTGCCCTGCCCAGCAGTGCTCCCTTCCCCAGGCAGCACCAGGAAAACACACCCAGGCATCTCCCTGACACACTGAGCACCCAGCAGGGGCTTAAGGGAGTCTCAGCTTCGCCCAGAGTCTGAGAAAAGGGACCTGAGCTGCTCTAGAACCCAAAGGACTGGGACTGGGGTGCACCAGAGCACGCAGATCTGGAGAGCAAGTCCCAGCAGAGCTGCACTGTGACCTCCCTTGCCAAAGACATCAAGGCCTGGATGTGACACTGGGGACCATGGCTCGGTGCTCTCCCTGTGGTTCCACTCTCAGAGCTGGGGGCAGGGGGCTGCCCTCTTCCCGAGCTGCTCCCAGGATCTGCCTGGGGACATCCTGGCACAAAATATTCCCTGAGGTGCTCTCAGAAGATGCTGATGTCCACAACTCCTTGATGCCCAGGCTTGTATCCTCTGCATAATGCTTTGGTAGCAAGAAGTGAGTCAAGAAATGAGAGGGTTATCCAAAGCACCCCCCTCTCCCAGTCATTCCTGTACAATTCACTGGAAAATGGGGATGTTTCAACCCTGGAAGTGCCCAAGGCCAGGCTGGACACAGCTTGGAGCAACCTGTGATAGTGGAAGGTGTCCCTGCCCATTGCAGGAGGGTGGATGAGGTGGTCTGTAAGGTCCTTTCCAACCCAAACCATTCTGTGATTCTTTGGAAAATGGCATCAAGAGTGTTTTTTGTGCAAACACCTCTGAACAGGAGTGACAAAATCAGCAAATCTCTGTCTCATCTGATGAGCTCTGCCAAGAGGGGCAGGGAGATGGAACTTTGCTGCTCCTTGAACATTTGGGACCAAGGCTGAGCTGAGGCTGCAGCTGAGCAGTTCATGGGGAGTCAGCAGGGTCCTAGGACACCACTGGGTGCTGGGGAGCTCTGAAAGGGCTCAGACAGTTACACCTTCTTCACCTCATTATTCATGGGCTCTGATACTCCCATCTCACTCCCTTCATGAAGCCACAGACTTCTGTGACACTCAGCCACGCACCTTCCTCTGCTTCCCTTCCCAAACCACAGCCCTGCTCAACCTCCTGTGCCACCAGGGCCAGGGGGCACAGCCCAGCTCAGGACAGGGCATGGGAGGAGAGCAGGGCTTCCCCTTCCTGCTGTAGCAGGACCAGTGTGAGATGGTGACTATTCCTGTCATCCCCACTGACCTCAATCCCTCTCCTAAAACGTCCAGGCAGGGACAGGGCTCCGAGATGCTCTGCCCTGGGGAAGGGCCAGAAGGAAAGCAAAAAGGACAAAGCCAGGTACAGACTGGAGAACAGCACTGGCCCCAGCAGCAGAGAGAAGGCCTTTACCCTCCCCATCCTGAGACACCCGAGGATCCTGCTGGGATTTTGTCTCCAGAAGGGGCTGGGTTTCTCAGCCTCGCACACACCCCTGCGCTGCCTGCAAAGCACCAGCCGGGTGCCCGGCGCTTGGAGGAGGGTGGGATGAGCAGCAGGGCACCTCCAGCTTGGCACAGAGCCCTTCATCCATTGCCTGGGGGGGCTGGTGAGGCCCTGTGGGGGGCACACGTGCCTGTGCCGACCCTTCCACACGAGTGGCTCCACGGTCCTGGGGTTTTGTGGGAGTGTTCTCAGAGGGCAGGCATTGCACCTTCATCCCAACAGCCACTCCTGGGTTCTGGAAATTTGCTTCTGAGTTCCTCTGTGAAAGTTTGTGTAATTGCACTTGGGAGGGTCAAGCTGCGTGCTAAATCCCCTTCCCCTGGAGGGTTGTGCATCCGTAGGACGAGTGCCCAGAGAGGTGTGGGGATGGGCATCCTTGGGGGTCTGCAGGACTTGGCCAGACAAACCACAGCCATCCTTGTCTAGATCTGTCAGCAGCCTGTCTCGGGGTGGGAGGTTTGTCTGGAGACCTCTGAAGAGTCCTTCCCCCCAGCATTTCTAGGAGATGTCACCTGTGCAGTGCACGTTTGGTCACACGTGCCTGTGGGAGCTGCTGCGTGCTCTGAGATGTGTTGGGATCTACATCCATGAGCAGCAGAGCAGTGAGCCCGAGCAGGAGGGATGTGCTGGGGGGTGCTGGGTGCCCAGGCACAGCAGGTGCTTCTTCACCTCTTCCCTGGCGCTGCCCTGCCCAAACATCTGCCCGAAGGCAGTGCTGAGGCTTGGAAAGGGGATGTTCCCCCGCTGCACCCACAGCTATCGTTCCGTGGGGCACTGCCGGGCATCGCGGAGCCTGGTGCTGAGCCCTGCTGTGTCTGCCGCGGTCTGCGAGTGCAAAGCCCCGAGGGTCGCCTTGGGATCCCGCGGGGAAGGAGGCAGCGGGCTGCGATGGAGGGACACCGTGGGGATGGAGAGACCCCGTGGGGATGGAGAGACCCCATGGGGGTGGAGGGATCCCGCCGGGACTGACGATCTCCGAGGGGATGGAGGGACCCGGCGGGGACGGAGGGATCCCGCGGGGATGGAGGGACCCGGCGGGGACGGAGGGATCCCGCGGGGATGGAGGGACCCGGCGGGG
>VZTN01023392.1:289967-349506 GCA_013400515.1 Erpornis zantholeuca
AGGGGGTCCCGAACGAGCCGCGCACCTGCAGCGCCCGGCGCATCCCCCGCACTGCCCCGGACAGCGCTGGCACCGCGGGGACTGTCCCGGCGGGGCGATGCGGGGCTGGGGCTGAGGGGACACGGGTGCTGGGGTCGCAGGAGCCCCCGCAGGATAGAGGGGACCCGGGGAGGATCAACCGTGCCGGAGTGGGATATGGAAACGGGTGGGAGATTCTGTTGGATGGGAGCAAGAGGGAGGAAAACTGGATCACACCCCTGGAGGGTGTCCGGGTCTGCTCAGGGGGCGAATTAGCCCCGGGAGCGGCTGGCACTGATCCCTTCCTGCAGGCTGCTTCCCTGCGGGAGAAGGGGGCAGGATGGGGCTGGCACAGGGAGCCAGGGCTCAGCAGACGGGGATGGGGACATGAGGGTGCTGCGGGGCTCCACGGCTTAAAGCAGGCCCAGGAACAGAGGGTGTGCTCGGGCACAGAGAGGCAGAGCTGCTGCTCCAGCCCGGGCTGCAGGATCAGGATCATGTCCCTGGGTGTGTCTCTTCCCCTCACGTTTTAGTTTGCTTGGCATAAGGGCAAAGATGTGTTTGTAGCAGGTCAGGTCAATGCAGAATTTCCCATTTCCCCCAGTGTTCTGGGGGTTTTTGTCTGGTTTTCTGTGTGAGCTGCTCCTCAGGAAGGATTTCCAGACTGTCATGGTAAGCAGAACTGTTGGTGCCCATATCAGTGAGGGCAGAACAGACACAAGAATTTGTAATTCAGTGATTGTAGCACTCAGGACTGGTCTGTGCTGCCTTACACACGTGGAGGGACTTGTTCCCCTTCTTGATCCTCCCACCAGATGCCAGATACTTCTTCCTACCTCTGCTGGGAAGTGTCTACTGGCTTGGCACTTTTCACCTAGGACATGACTGGTGTTTCATTTCTGCTGCAAAGCTTCCTTAAATCGTCTGGATTTTAAATTCATTAATTGTATCATTGAGCTGGGCGGGGGCTCCCCTGTCTCAGTCACTCAGAGGCTCTGTCAGCACTCACTCCATGAAGGGGTTGGGCTGCAGGGACAGTTTGTCTTTCCAGCCACAGCGATGAGCACGTGGCTGTGCCAGGGGAAGTGAATGAATTTGTGCTGCCCTTCCAACAACACAGAACTGTCACTGACCACTGCTCAAGCTGGACTCTCTTAAAGCGACCTGAGTGATCCTTTGCTCTGTGTCAATGATCTGTGTGGTACATGGGCACATGAAATCTGTGTGTGCTGCTTCTGGACCTTGCACAGCTCAGGATCTGAGGCTGTAGGTTCAATTTTCCATGTGTTTTTTTTTTTTTTTCTTGAGGGGTCTGACACAGGCATATCACCTGCGTATTCTCACCTCTTCATCTAAAAACCAAAAGAAGAAACCCAAGCCTAAGAACTCAGGGAGTGTGGAGGCGATGAGCAGTGTGACACATGGCTGCTTTCAGATACAAAATTGAGTTGATAGACTCGAGAGGAACTTGAATATTTTAGAAGGGAATGTCTGATGTGGCTTGGTTTGGGAGAAAAACAATCTCACATCTAAATTATTACTGAACTGGAAGGGACTGGGGACCCTGGGTCAGTGGTCTGATTCTAAGTTTAGCCAAATAGAAGAGACTTAGGCAGGAGAGCCAAATCTTGGCTTCTCAAACACTTAATGGAGAAAACCTGCAAAAATGTAAGAAAAAGTGCAGGAGGCTTTTGGGCGCCAGCCTGAGCCCTCGCTGCTGTGGATGTGGCAAAGGTGAAGCATTGCTGATTCAAAGGGTGAAGGAGATGCCAAGTTTGATTCTATCAGGACAAAGTAAAGCATGAAGGGTATGGGATAGTCCAGCAAAAATGGTCCAAGGGCCTGGCAAAGATGCAGCTCACCTTTAAATATAGAAAACAAAGTTTTGCCAAAGTGAGCACAGCATTACAATGGATAAATTCAGAGAAACCTAGAATGGGTTGGGTGGGAAGGGACATTTAAAGATCACTCAGTCCCACCCCTGCAGTGGGCAGGGACATCTTCCACTCGACCAGGTTGCTCCAAGCCCTGTCCAGCAGAGCTCTGACCCCAGAACCTGGAGCTGTTGGCTCACTGCTGTCTGCACTGAGCAGATCCTGAGCTCCTGGTGCTGGGTCCACAGGGGCTAAATGAAAACCTCCTTTTAGGAGAGGGAGAGAAATCAAGCTCTGTGTGAAACGTGGCCTGGCTGTTGTTGGGGTGGTGTTGGGCTTGCCTGGCTCTCTGGATGCAGGACTCCAGGAGTGTCCAGCCCTCACCTCCTGGCTCCCTTTGTGCTGCTTTTGCTTCCACCTTTGCTTCAATCCTCCCCCACCCTGCAGCCTCCTGTGAAGCATTCCCTCCTTTTCATGCTTTTCCTCTCAGCCTGTTCAGCTCCTCAGGTGGTGGGAATGTCTCCAGACCTCATTAAAAGCTCCAAGCCTCCTGTTGTCTCCTTGTTCACATTTCACAAGGTGAAAAGTCATTTAGGATGTGCTGGAGGGCAAAGAGCTTCTCCCAGGGCAGAATCCAGAACAGACCCACCCCAGGCAGGAGGTTGGTGGGAGGGTGGAAGTACCAAACCCGATCTAAGCCTCCTCCTGGGGAGGCCTCTGTGGAACAGGCTGGGACATGTCTCATCCATGGGCCAGGCTGGCCCCTGCTCATGGGCAGTGTTTCCTTTTAACTCCTCCTGAAATGTCTGTGGTGGCTGCAGAGGTGCCTGGGATCCCCCAGGATGTGCTGGCTGGGCTCACAGCTCCTCTTGATTCAGCCCTACCTGTGCCCTCTGTACTTGGTGCTGGTTCTGCTCCATCAAAACCAGAGGTACAATTGTTCATTTTCTCATGGAAGGGATTTTTGGGGCTGTTAGAGAGCCAAAGCAGCATGTGACTCTCAGGGCTATTGAGTCCTTGCAGAGGTTTGGAAACAGCAAAATGTGTCAAATGATACCTTACAGTAAATATGAGCATCCTTAAAAAAGCTGTCCTAGCATCCCCTGCATCCTTCTGGGGATGTCCAGCAAGCTCAGTTTCCACCCCCCTAGCCCAGTTACCCACATTCCATTGCTTTCTTTGATAACTCTCTTCTTGCAGCATTTCCCTGACAAATCTAAGGGACCAAACACACCTCAAAGAGTGACTCTGCTCTCCAGGAAAGGTGTCTGAGGATATTTCTCTTCCTGTTGAGCTGACAATTAAATGCTGATACTATTTAGAGGCTGCATCATTGTTCCTCAAAGAACAAACCCTCTTTCAGGAGGGTTTGTTACAGCATCATTTTTGTCATTGTCAGTCACACAGAACACTGGGGGATTAAAAAAGAGAGAGAAAAAGCAGAAATGGAGAGGGAAGGAAACCTTCAGCTGAGATTTGGGAAGACTGAGGATGGAGTCTGTGGTGAAACAGCAGAGGGGCTGTGGGGCTGCAGACATGCTGCAGAGGGAAAGGCTTTTCGTGGCTGCTTTTTGATTCTCTTCAGCTCCCAGAATCTCTTCAGTCACTATCTCAGTGTACCACGGGTTCTAAAAACCCATCCCACTGGGTGCTGAGTGTTTCACGCCAGGAATGCTCTGGGGAATGTGGCCAGTTCTTAGTTAGACTGAAAATCTGCTCTCCCCTGTAACCACTGCCCAGTTGCTGCCCTGGGCTGGGGGCCTGCCAGCCCTGGCACTGCCCTGGAATCAGGATCCACATGGAGATATTTCCCGGGGGTGAGCTGGGAGGTGGAAGGAGCCAAACCAAGGATGTCCAGACTGGGAGTCCAGAGCAGGTGAGGATGGAGAGCCCTGGGCAGGAGCCTGACCTGGTTATTGCCTCTCCTCCCAAACTGGCAGCTCTTCTGATGTAGGAATTTTATATTCTGTTCTCTGTGGAGCTTCGGGAGAATTCTTTTAAAAAAATGAGTCTGGATCTGGACACATCATCTGTTACTGCTCCCAGGCAGGGCTTGCAGCAAACAGCAAACAATCCATCTCCAAGGATTCTGACTCACGATGTCGTGTGAACTCATCTGAGGTTTTAATTCAAGCTTTTTCTCTTTGTGAGGAGCAGAAACTTGATAGAAAACCTGGAGGACAGCAGGTATGGAGACCCCTGCCTGAGGGGCTGAAATGACAACTCTGATGGAGGAAAGTAAAAAGCTTTGGTATCAACTGTTAAATCTCAATATTGATTATTGAGATTTATGGTTTAGATGCTCTGGGGGTTTCTGCCACCTCCTTTGCAGGCAGTGGGGTACATAGCAGAGGAACCATCCTGATTAGTCACAACAGCACAACACTCACAGGCCATCCTTTCCTCCAGGGACATACAGGGGAGATTAAACTCTGCTGTTTCTGAAAGGATGAGAACTCTGTTTCACAGAGCTGCCAGGGACAGAGGAGAGCTGGGACCTTTGTGCCCTGCACAGGCCTTGGTTCGATCTGTTGTGTCCCACATTCTCTCAGACTTTCCTGGAGGCTTCTTGCAGCTCTCTGTGGGGTGTAGATATTCCTGTGGAACATGAAAGGCCCCTGAAATCAGATATGGAGTCCTGTTGTGGGCTGCTTTGATTTTTCTCCTTACTTGGGAGAGGTAGGAAAGGCATATTTTTACTGGTTTTTAAGACCTTTCAGATCCAGAGGACATTGGGCATTGCACAGGAACAGGCTCTCATTAAAAGTCTCTTAAGCAGCTGGAATGTGGCTGGAAGGAGATTAAAGGAAATAGATGAATTTAGCAAAGTGCTTAGACAGAAAAGGAGAGAGAAATAAAGTTGGAGATCCTTATTGTTCTTTCAGATTGTGAGCAGGTGTGCATTAATTCAAAGAGTTCACTTTCCTTGCTGTATGATCTGTAGATAATAAACTCTAAATCATCTAAAACGATGCAGTTTGCCTGGCTGCAAATATCTGCATATTTTATATTTAATCTTGTACGAATGTTTGCATACTCTGATCTTGATCAGATCCTGTGTTGGCTCTGCCCTGATAAAACACAGTTGTGGTGGGAGCCTGCAGAGCCTCCTCTCACCTGGGCAATCTCTGTGGCTGTCCTGGCTCACAGAGTGCCTTCTGCTCCCAGCTGTGCCACTGTCACCTGCACAGCCTTGGGCACCTCCCTGACTTCCTCTCTGCTTGTCTACATTGAAAGTTGTGTGAGAGGTGAGTTTTGGGAGCTGTGTCTGTGCTCTGGCTGGGTGACTCCTGACCCTGGGAGCCTCAAGCACAGTGGTGGAATTATTTATATAATTTATATAATTTCTATAATTATTTCCTGCTGCCATTGCCCTGCCTCAGGTGACAAGTGTGAGAGTTTGCACGAGGGAGACCATCACAGAAAGGTGTGTTCTGGGTGCCTTTAGTCACTTGGATTAACCTTGGATTAATTTCCTGCTCATTTCACCAACTGTGTTCTCTCCATCTGGTTATTTCTGACCTCCATTTCTAGAGAAAAACCAAGTTACTCTGTGTGTTGCACCTTCAGAAATTCAACAACAATTTTATTATTATTCAACAGTAATAATAAAAATAGTAATACATATTAAGTAAGTTTTCCTGTACAACTGACTGTCTGTGTAGGGTGCTGCATTACCTCCTCCAGAATTTAAAGTGTTGCTGGATCCAGTTTTAGGAAGTGTTTTTCCCATGAAGCTTTTGCTTTGAATGGTGAAAATGATGAATTAGACTCAGAGTCTCTGTGTGTGGTCCCAGGCTGTATTTGCTGTGCACTGCTGAGATTGCTCTGAAAATGAAATCAAATTCTTCAGAGGTTTTTATGGTGCCTTTCTTCCACAAATATCAACACCCAACATCCTTCAGAGCCTGGAGAATGGCAGTGCCACCTTCTCCCAAATCCCACTGGGCACTGCTGGGCCAAAGGACACCCTTGAGATAATCCCTGTCCAGGACTGTAGAACTCAGGCCAAATGTTTATGTGGCTTCACCACCTTCACCAGCACTGGGTAATAACAAATGTGAGGGCAAAAGCATAAACAGGAGTAGGGTGGCAGACTGAGATGCTCCCTCAGAATCTTTTCCAGCTTCTGGCAGTCTGCACATCCAGAATTTCCTGTGTCAAAGCATCTTTGTGCTTAATGGTCCCTTTATGAGTTTGTCTTCCCTGGTTTGGATGAATACATGGATATTTTAGCATTCCTTGTGCCCTGCATTGAGAAGGGCTGCAAGTTTAACTACAGCCTCATTTATTTTAAGTCTATCAATTAATAAATTATCATAATTCCCCCTGGTTCTTGTATATTAGAGGTTGGAATAATCTTTACTCACTTGGAGGTCAGTCCTGCTTCTGCAGCCCTGGTTTCTCCTGGTATCCCTTCTTCTCCTGGTGGGAATTGTGGAAGGTTCTTACACAATTTTTGGAGATCTGTCCCCTGTACCTGTCCAAGCAGTCAGTAACATCTGGCTTGTCCTTGGTCTGTGTGTTCAGTGACTCCTTCAGGTTTAAGAGGCCTGACCACCTTCCACAGGAGTTATGTTGACTCTTGCCCACAGTTCTGGTTTGCCCACCAATTCTACTCTGGTTTTGAGTTTCTCTGAGCTTGCTCAGGACAGCTCTTCCCTGGGTGGTGTCATCCACCACATCTCCTGTAAATCTTGAAGACCCATTTGCCACTTTTTGTCCCTTTCACAGAGGTTTCAGCAATACCTTTGCACCACATTCTCCTTCTTGAGTCAGCACCTGGATGTGAATCAGACACCCCTGGGCTACAGAAGAGCTTCACACTCTTGGCTTTACAGCTGCCACTTGAAATTCATCAACTCCCCCCACAAATCTGGGGGAGCTCAACAGCCTTTAGTAAAACTGTGTCTGCTCAAGGGCTGAATTTGTGCCTTCAGTGTTCACCCTATGGCTCCTGCTTTGCTGTTTGCCTCTGGGCTAAAGCACTGCCTGCTCTCTCTGTCCCCCAGCAGAAGGAATTCAGGATTTTTGGCCAATATCCTGGGCCCTTGGGATAAGGAATTGTAATGGCAAGAACAAACAGTGAGGAGTTACCTTGCAGTTCTCTGTTTTTTCCCAGCTGAGGTCATAGTCTGGGGCTCCTGAGCCTCTGCACTGAGCTCCTGCTGCCTCCTCCTCCTCCCTTCCCTGTGGAAGGGAAGGGCTCAGCTTTGTCCACACCTTCCCTAGGAAGGAGACGTCTAAAGTGTCAGTGAAGCCACTGCTGCTGTCTCAAATATCTGACAAGGGATGAGTGATGGTTTAGCTGAGATGGAGGACACTAAAATGAGGATGGAGCCTGGCAAGAAGGGATTTTGGGGAGGTAGGATGCCTGGCACAGGTCTGTTGGCACGTGGACAGTCAGTAGTTTGGTACATGAGTTTGGGAATGTTGTGCTGTGCTTTCAAGCAGTGAGAGATTTGTGTTGTGTCAGGCTCTTAAACTCTTCAGTGCCAGCTCCCACTTCCTTGTTTCCTCTCTCTGTGCCAGGAACTTGGGAAACTTTGGTGCTTGGGAGCAAAGACACTGCATGGCAAAGGGAGAGGAGCCACACTCCCACTCCAACATTCCACATTCCACTCACTGACAAGTGCACTTTCCTGGGATGTCAGTGCTGGAATCTCACTGCCAGGCACAGCCCAGGCTCTGCCTGAGGGTTGTTATTCTGACATAACAGCACCACCTCTGCTGAGCCCAGTGCTGTCCCTCTGAGTTGGGTACAGCCTCAACATCCCTAAGTCAGACTTTTTCTGGCCTCTGAGGCAGTCCCTGCCCGTGCAAATGTTGGCACATCTTGATCTTCTTGTGCCCTGCATGTGCCAGTGCTCCCAGGAAAATCCCCCCTGGGAACAGGTAGGTTCACCAATGTGTGGTGGGTTTCAAGCACCAGGGTGAGCCAGGCAAAGCTCTCCAGCTGGTTCACCATGGGCTGGTCTCAGTGCCTTGGGTCAATCCTGTGTCCCTCAGGGCAATTCCTGCAGCTCAGGTCAGCCTTGAGCAGCCCTGGGCAGGTTTGGGGCCAGGCAGGGCTGTGCAGTCTGAACTGCTCTCTGAAGCTCATCAAGCCAATGTTAATTTGAGTTTCTTGGGCTGAAGCTGGCCCCAAATCTCCATCTCGGTTTCCAGCATCACCTGTTTATTTCTTGGCTCACTGGGACATCTCCTGTTTCTGTCCCCAGTTCAGCAGTGACAATGAGAGATTCCTCTCACCCAGTCCTTGTGTGATCCACAAGGATTCCAAGGTTCTTGGGTAATTTGTAGGTCTCTGGGTGATTCCATGTCTCAGTCAATTGCTGTTGTTCTTAACTCCAGATGTGTGAGCACATCTGGGGGTAGGAGGCTCCTGTGAGAACAGCACAGGATGCTGTGGGATGAGGTGAGCAGGGATGACTCCTGTGCCTGGATAGACTGGGCTGGCTGCAGGGAGATCTGGAAAAAAGCTCAGGAACAGCTCAGGAACAGCTCAGGAACACACTTTTTAAAGTACAGGGGGACTCAAATCACAGCTGCAGTGCTTGACTTGCATCCTCCACCATGAAGGAGAAGTGTCCAAAAATAAAGGTTCCATAATATTTCCACTGATCTGTCTGGTTTTGGCATTTTTTGGGGCGGGGGTTGAGGCTCTCTGTGGGTCTGGGTTTGGGAAGCAGTTGACACTCCTGGTCCGTGCTGTGCTGCTGCAACCACTGCTCCCAGTTTGCAGCCCCCAAATCCTGCATCAGAGTAAAACAATTTCTCAGTGTTTTCCAGAATCCCAAAGATATCAGGGAAGATGAGTTTTGCAGGAGAAATCTTGTCTTGCCATGGAAAGTGAAACCATTTGGCTCCAATATTTGTGACATTTTTCATCCAAATTGCATTAACACATAAATGCAGGACATTTTTATTTGACCTTTCCTGTATTTTTTTCAGCAAGGATATATTTTCCAGCAAAACTCATGCTTGAGGAGGAAGGTGGTCACTGGTAATGTCCTCCCACTGAGCGCTGGGGTGTGGTAGCAGTGCCTGGGACCCTGGGAAGGAGGTGGCTCCTGCTTTTTGGGGTCCCACAGAGCTGTGACACAGCGAGCAGCACCCAGGGCTCTGTGTGTGACACTGGATGTGCTGTGACCCACGAATGGGTGCTGTCATGTTCTCTCCATGGAGCCAAGAGAACTGCCCATGGTGACAACATGTGGCTTTGTCCTTCTCCTCGTGGCATCTTCACCTTTTCCAGCCCTGGTGGGTGGGAAAGGGGATACCAGACCTAATCAGTCTGGGGATACCAGACGTAATCAATCTGTATTGATTAATCTTCTGAGCTGGTAAAATGCACTGACCTGCAGCTTCCTGAGTATCCTTCCCTCTTTTTCACCTTTTCCATGACTGTGACCTTAGGATCTCCACAGGATCCCAAACTGCTGAGGGTTGAAATGAACCTTTAAAGACCACCCAGCCCAACCCCCTGCCGTGGGCAGGGACACCTCAGGGTGGCTCAGAGCTCCTGTCCCACGCAACCTTGAACGATCCCAGGGATGTCTTCCATAACTCACTGCTTCTCCTGCTTCTCTCCTTCCAGCTTGACCGGGAAAGAAGCTCTGACCCATTTCCCATCGCTGGGCAGCTCGGGGGGCTCTGCCCAGGGGAAGGGGCACGTGAAGCAGTGCGAGCTGCTCCAGCTGTCCCGCAAGCAGAAGCGGCTGTGCCGGAGGGAGCCGGGGCTGGCGGAGACGCTGCGGGACGCGATCCGCCTCGGCATCCTGGAGTGCCAGTTCCAGTTCCGCAGCGAGCGCTGGAACTGCAGCCTGGAGGGCCGGCCCAGCCTGCTCAAGAGAGGTACAAGGTAGTTGGTTTGTGGGGAAACTCTAGCTGCAGCCCCCGGGATGTCCTGAATTAAATCTCACATGGAGCAAAGAGAGGCAGCGAATGGGGAGGGCTGAGATCTTTGTTCTGATGCCTTAAATGGCTCCCTAGAAACAGAGCCCAGACAGGAATAAAGGAGTAAAGGAGGGATTGATTGGAAAGGCCTTCAGAGGTACACTCTGGGCTCCAGAGGCTCCTGCCTCAGTGCATCCCAACATGGACAAGGACAGCTCCCGAGTTCTTCCCACTTGGATCTCAGCATCAATTCCCCAAGCAGAAGCCAGGCAAGGATGGAATTTGCCCAAGCTTGCCCCCCTGTCCCCAAGATTGTGGTTTGCAGTTGTTGGGCCTAGGAGGGTCTGGGTGTCCTTGGAGAGCTGGAGAGGCTTTGTTGTGTGTGTGTGAGCATGAGAGAACAGCACTGAACGAGCTCCAGGGAACTGCAGAGTGACACTGGGCAGGGCACGGTTGGAAAATATATAAAAGTTAAAACCTGAGGCATCAGTTCCACTCAGCAATGGGAGCTGGGCAGTTTGGGCCCCTTTGCCACAAAATAAGCCTTGTCCTCATCTTCCCAGCATGGATTGTCATGGATTGGAATGCAGGAGGAGGTTTTGGAATGTGGGAGGAGGTTTCCATCCTTGGCTGGTGGCTTCTTCTCTGAGAGCAGAGCTCCTTACCCTGAGCACCCTCCTGAGCTGGGGAGATGCTGTGGGGAACAGGGACATTGATGTCAGGGGACAGTCTAAGGAAAACTCCTTTCAGTTCCTTGGATATTCATGCATGGAAACCTCTGTTATTCTCAAATACAAAATTTAAGCCTATTTACTGTTTGAAAAAGCTGTTTATCTGCATGAAGACATCTCAGTGCATGCTGACAAATCTCTCCTAAGACTCTTTTACATTTACATGTAAATGTACATTTACTCTTTTACTCATTTTACAATTTAGAGAAATATGGGCAGAGTGGAAAGGAGACTCACCAGTTTTTTGTTTCCCAATGTGCTTTAAATGAAAAAGTTGTCCTGTAAGGTCTGGATTTGAGGTATAAGGGAACATAATAAATCCTTCCAATGCTTGAAAAAAATACAATGAAGATGGACACTGAAATTATTTCTTAATAAAAATTCCCAGAGAATGTATATAGGGTTTCCCAAACCTGTCCTGATCCAACCAAAGCCTGACTGTTACAGTTTCAGCCCTTCAGTCTTCTATTAGCACTTGCTGAACTTCAGTCTTCAGATGTTTTGAGTTTCAGTCCTTTGATAATGTTTAGCAACTTAATGTTTTTTGAAAAAGGGCCTGAAGAAGCCAATATTAATTTTGACGAAAATCAATGCTAATTTTCATTAACATTGGGATCAAAATGATTTAATATTTCCTTTAACATGATCAATTTTTATTACATTAAATATCAACTGAATGTTATTATTAAGTCAGAACATACAAGATCAGATTTTCTTCATTGCAAGGCTCTACTGTGAATTTTTAACAGGCAGTGGAAGGAGCTGTTTGTGATCATTTTGAGTCTTTCTGACATCTGCACCTTCATCAACCTCAAAGAACTTGAAAATGACAATTGAATAATCCTCATCTTCAAATAGCTGGAAAACATTTAATTATCTGGCAGTGGCATGCCTTAACATTTCCATGGGCTCCTGACTGACAAAATAAAATATCACCTGTAATTTCAAACCTGTTTTGGCAGATGGGGATAAGTGTTTGAAAACTTTTATTACACAATCTTGAGGACGAAATGATGATGATTTAATACAGCCAAGTATGCTGTGCACCCCCTCTGTGACAGGACACTTGGCTGGGAGCAATTATTAGTTCTCATTTTCCTTTAGCTTGCAAAGGGGTTTGTTTCTTTATAAAGAACATGAATGCTTTGAGCTGCCACTTTTGATCTGTTTGTGACATTTGTTGGAATTTTCTTGGAAATTGTTGGTCATGCAACTCTCCCCTGTCACCCAGGTAGTCACGAGGTGTTTTAGAAATGTTTACATCATTTGCTATCCCCATGCTCCTAGAGAAACCATAAGGAAAAAGACACATTTTTAGCAGTCCTAGGAGGTCTTAAGAGTGCAAGAGAGTGAAAAAGGTCCTCCCCAGTGAGATGGGGCATTTCTGTAACAGGTGAAGAGCTGCACTCCATTTGCAACAACCACGGACAAGCTGCCGTGACTGATCTGGTGATCAGTGCTTTTCCTGCTTCTAGAGAAGCCAAACAAACAAACAAACAATGAGCCAAGGATTTTCTGGTTCTTGAAATGCCAGATTTATTTTACCATTTGTTGCTTTTGATACTCCCCTGGGTACAACTGGGAAACTCCTTTTGCATAACCTGCAACTCTTCTGTGGCCATTGTCACTTATGACAGCTACTACTCCTCAGTGATCCACACAAATCTTCCTGCATTCCTTCTCCACTTCTTTAAAGCTCCATGGAAAGAGATTTTAAATGGTTTCAAGCCACCCTGTTATATGGGGGCACTTGGTGTCTTTATGAAAACATGTAAAGCAGTGATGACCTTTTGGTGCCCTGGATTTGCCATTAAGGGCTGTTGGGAGTCAGGTAAAGCAGGATTTCACCTCAAACTCAGTGATCTGGGGAAATAAATACCTTTAGTAAAGAGCTCAGAGGCACCCACTCTCAAAATCCTTCTTGAGAAATGAGTGCTCTGCAGTCCTTCCACTCCTTAATCCATTTCTTTGCCTCCTGCTGGTCGGACACTGACCTTCCAGCAGTGGTTTCACCGTTGGCATGAGGAATCCAGGAATGGCACAACAGAGGAGTGGTGACTCACAGACACAGAATTTCCGTGATGAGAGATTTGGAGAAGTCAGTTGGACAAAGCCCTGAGCAGCTGGCATTGGAGCCAGCCCTGCTTTGAGCAGGAGGTTGCTCTAAAGACTGTGGGAGACTTCCACCCTAAATCTTTCTATATTTCCATGGCTTTTTTTTGGTTGGTTGGTTTTGCTGTTGTTGTTTTCAGAGAGATGCCTCCTCCACCTGCTCTGAAATGCTCACACTCCTTCACTACAGTGCTGAAAAGCCTCTGACCCTGAGCATCTCTCCTTTGGCAGAGTCACCCCATGGCCAAACTCCTCCTGCTACATTTCCCCTGTGGTCTGGAGCACACCACAGCACACAACAGTGCTGCCATTGCAGCTAAAGTCCTTCTGTATTTATAGGCTGCCGAGCTAAGAAATCCTTCTGGAGAGCTCAGGGCAAGGCTTGGACACATGGAAGCTCCTACCAGAGGGAGCTGGTTTGCTGCAGCCTCCTGAAATTCATCTCTGTGCTGGATGTTTGCAGCCAAACTGCCCAGCAGAGACATCTGCACTCAGATGTTCCCCTTGCACCGAGTTTCAGATTCCATGTTGTTCCTCACAGCAACTCAGTGGGGTCAGGGCAGTGACCTGGGAATGGGCTCCAGGCCCCACTGCCTGTGGTGACAGGAGCTCTCTTGTCACCATGGGAGGAGAGATAGCAGGAGAAACCTCTGTTCAGATCCCAAATCGCTGCCATTTGTGGTGTGTCCTCCTGAAAATCCAGCTCCATCAGCTGCTCTGCTGCACGTTCCACAAGGGCTGAGGGACAGCTCTAACTGCACTCACTTGTCTTGTGAATTAACAATTAAATACTGATTGTCTCCTCATGACGAAATAGAGGGAATCATCTCAGGCTTCTCAGACAAGCATTTGGCAGCCTGGTGATGTTGAAGCTTTGTTTGAAGGAGAAGGAGACATTTCAAAGCCTGCTGGGTCTCTGCAGTTGCTGCTGTCTGCAGTGGCCTGACCACAGCAATGGCCTCTGATTTCCAGTGGGCTGAAAAGCAGCCAGGACTTACATGGGGAAACCAAAGCATCAGAAATAGCAGGAGCAGTGTGGTGATCCACAGAGTCAGATTTAGCAGGGGCTGTGGAGCCGCCGGGGCCTGCTGGCTCCTCATGGCTTGGGAAAGGGCCTCCGGAATGCTCTCCTCTCTTCTGGGATCAGTGTGTCAGAGAGGATGTTGGGAATCTGGGGAGCATCTGCAGATTGGCTGCTGGAATGATTTAGCAGATTTAGGATCTCAAATATCAGCTACCCTCTGTTAGCTCCTTTGGAGTGGGGCAGACACTGAAAATGTGTGAGCATCATGCTGCCATCCGCAGCCTGCACTGACCATGTTCCACAAAAGTTCTGGTGGATTTGGTGACATTCTTCCATTATTTTTAGAGTACCCTGAGAAATTTTATAGAGGATCATCAACCAGAGAGATTAATGGCAAATTATTGCCCCAGTGGTTACAGCAACCAAAATGCTGAGGCAGGAAGCAGTCTGTTGGTCAATCTCTTTGGTCTCCTCCATATTTTCCAGACTCTCCCCTCATGTCCATGCTGCTGGTAGATCTTTATCTAAAATTCTGCAATTTCAAAGAGCTCCTATGACTTCTGTTGAAGTTGCCAACAAAGCCTCTCCATTATGTTCATGATTACATTTTTTGTTCTTCTTGCTGGCAACCATCAGGAGAACTCTGTCCTTTCTCTGATCAGGTTTATGGTGACATCACTCAGATCTCAGCACTCAGTGTTTCTGATCTATTCTTGCAGCTGGATGGGAATTTTCTGAGGGAACAGAATGATGGAGAGATTTGAGGTTGGACTTGGTGAATTCTAGAGGTGGCTTCCAACCCCTGCTCCAGGCAGGGCTTAGTGCAAGTCTAGATCAAGTCTCTGTTGTTGTCTCTCTCCCATTACTGGGGGAAACAGATTTTCCTTCTGATGTGGAAGGAAATTTGGAAGTTTCCCATGTGGAATATTTGTTTGCTTCCCTGTGTTTTCTTTCATGCTGTATACAAGTGCTCTATCTTTCATAAACCAAATTGTTTCTATTTTGGCTGATCTTACCCATCCCTGCCCTCAGAGCTATTGATCAGTCACCTGTCTCTCTCTTCCTTTAACTAATTCCTAAATTATGGACTTGTTAAGCAATTTCCCATTAATATTTTTTTTCCTGCAAATGAACTCTAGAGGAAATATTAAGATTTTCCCCAGGATTGAATAGGAAAGGAGGTAAATAAAAATAAATAAATAAAATATTTTGGGGTCTAGGTCAGGTTTGTGTCAATCAGAGTTTCTGAAACTTCTGTGAAGCTCATGGGTATCAACATTCCTATTCCTGTGTGATCTCACATCTCCAATCTCTTTTCATTCAGCCACTGTACTTTGTTTCCTGGTTAAAATGTCAGAGTCACATCATGACCTCAGGGATTGTAGCCAAGCTGGGAATCCTGCCCTGGGGGGGAATAGCAGCTTCAGAACACACCCCCACAGTCACTGGGAGTAGACAATTCAGAAAACCCAGATGTGTGTGTGAGCTTTCGTTCTTGCCAAGATGTCCTTCAGCATGGAACCCTTCCCATTCCAACCACACGTGGTCTTTTCATAGAAAATACAACTACAGCCCCAATTATAAACATTTTTAACGTTTAAACGTTGGATTTTAAGACACTTTTTCAGTCTCTACTATAGACTTCCTGATTTTATGCCACAATGTGATTTCAGTGATGGTCTCTAATTGCATTAATCTGTGCTGGGGACAAACAGAGCTTGGTGTCTGTCACTTTTTGCAGTTGGGTGTTTTCCCAGGACTGTTTGTTGCCACCCCTCCCTTGATCCCATGATCTCTTTTCCATTCTGAACCAGTCACGGGTGAGACTGGGGTGACACTACACTGCTCACTTCAATATGTGTTCCTCTGCTGGGGACAGTGTGGGAATGATGCCTTAAATGGGTACCTAGAAACAGAGACTAGACAGGAATAAAGGAATCAAGGAGGGATTGGTTGGAAAGGCCTTCAGAGGTACACTCTGGGCTCCAGAGGCTCCTGCCTCAGTGCATCCCATGGGAATGGACAAGGGCAGCTCCCGAGTTCTTCCCACTTGGATCTCAGCATCAATTCCCCAAGCAGAAGCCAGGCAAGGATGGAATTTGCCCAAGCTTGCCCCCCTGTCCCCAAGATGAAGCTGTACAGTTCTTGTTCTGGGTGTCCTTGGAGAGCAAGTCAGAGGTTTGTTATGTCTATCTTAGCACAGAGAACAGCACTTAACGAGCTCCAGGAAACTTCACAGTTACACTGGGCAGCACAGGATTTGAAAAATATAAAAGTTAAAACCTAAGGCATCAGGAACACCAGAGGAGTTTTGTCTCTTTGTACTTCTAATTATCATGCTTGGGTTTATTCCATGGGCGGGCAGGAGAGCTCGGAGGTGCCTTTCCTGCTCCTCCTCCCATCTCCCAACCCTTGTCCCGTGCAGGTTTTAAGGAGACAGCCTTCCTGTACGCCGTGTCCTCGGCGGCGCTGACGCACTCCTTGGCGCGGGCGTGCAGCGCGGGGCGCATGGAGCGCTGCACCTGCGACGACTCCCCGGGGCTGGAGAACCGCAAGGCCTGGCAGTGGGGAGTCTGCGGGGACAACCTCAAGTACAGCACCAAGTTCCTGAAGAAGTTCCTGGGGCAGAAGAGGATCGGCAAAGACCTGCGGGCCAAGGTGGACATCCACAACACCAACGTGGGCATCAAGGTAGGAGCTGCACTGGTGGGTTTGGGATGAGCTTTGGACTCAGTGCAGGTCTTCCAACTCGCCCTGTGTGTGAGATCTGCTGCCCTGCTCACAAACCAGAGTGTTGCTGTTGTGCACGAAATGAAGAGAAACAGATACCAATTTTCAGATGAACGGAAGGCTGTATCTTTATTAAATTCAACACTCTTTTTCTTAGGTGTTTTGTTAAAAGTTACTTGATTGACTAAATGGCACAATGCCTCTCTACAGTCACTGGTTGAGAAAGAGAGAGCAGATTTTGAAAAACATAGAAAAGTGAAAAACAAGGTAAAATGCAACATCCCACCTGTTATTTTGAGAACTAAAAGATGCTTGCTAAACCTCTATCAAGTCTCTCTGAGAACATGAAATGTTTACAGAATTGTTCTCTTTAGAAAGTAAGAAGCTTTCCCTTGGGAAGAAAATCCTTTTGCAGGCTTGCTGCTGAATTTCTCTCAGATCCACTAAATGCCAGCCCCACACCAGAGCTGTTCACTTGTGTGTCCTGGGCCTTGTGATGCTGAGAGTCCCTGGGAAGTCTCCTGAGCTCTGGTGTGAGGAGCTGTGTGTTGAGTGGCAGAGGAGCATCCTGTGTCCTCCAGTGGTCCCAGGGTGGGTGACAGGGACATGCAGCACAGTGACAGCTGTGAAACTCCACAGCTGAATGACTCCAGGGGTTATGCCAGGACCACAGGGGGTTCTGAGAACAGCTGGAGCTTAGAGGTGGTGGCACGTGTGAAGCAGATTAAAGACTGAAACTCTTGAGGTCAATTATGAATCTGTTGGTGACTAGTTATGGAAAAAGTCATGTCACAGAGACCATCAGACTGAGCATTTGGACCTGTAGGTTACAGGCTATGAATTATCATTGTCTCCCATTTACTGAGTCCAATTGATTGGTTAATTAGAGCACTGTCTTCATTTGAATACACCAAAAGGAATCCATCATACTGGAGATACTCAGTTTTATGGTTCACTACTCCTACTGTGCCAAAGAGAATTAACAGGAACTTATTTAAGAACTTATTTGGTGTTCAGCTGGTTGTCCTCAGGCTATTCACTCTTGGCTCACCAGTCGAATCCGCAGCCATTCCTCTGCTCTGGCTTTTTTAAAACACTTCAACATTTTTTTCCTCCATAGAATAGAAACAACGCCACTAAAACCGAAGTGCTTGCAGCTGTCTGCGAGGCCCTGGCAGCTAAATAACCACCGCTCCTCTTCCCCTTCTATCAGGCGGTGAAGAACGGCCTCAAAACCACGTGCAAGTGCCACGGCGTGTCCGGCTCCTGCGCCGTGCGGACCTGCTGGAAGCAGCTCTCGCCTTTCCACGAGATCGGGCGGCTCCTCAAGCTGCGCTACGACGACGCCGTCAAGGTCTTCAGCACCAGCAACGACGCCGTGGGACACTCGGAGCTGTCGGGGCCGCACCGGCACGGCCCCGCGGCCAGGCAGCCCTCCCTGCCCCGTCCCACCGACCTGGTGTACGTGGAGGACTCGCCCAGCTTCTGCCGGCCCAGCAAATACTCGCTGGGGACCGCGGGCAGGACCTGCTCCCGGGAGGGCAACTGCGACAGCATGTGCTGCGGGAGGGGCTACAACACCCAGAGCCGCCTGGTCACCTTCTCGTGCCACTGCCAGGTGCAGTGGTGCTGCTACGTGGAGTGCCAGCAGTGCATGCAGGAGGAGGTGGTCTACAGCTGCAAGCAGTAGGGACGGCGCCCGAGGGGCGAGGCGGGCGCAGGGAAGCGGCGGGGAGACAGGGACATGGCTCTCTGCTGCGGGGAGAGGGCGAAGGCCGGCACAGAACGCGTGCTGGGCTCCTCTCGCCTCGGCGCTGAGGTGCTCCAGCCTGGGGAGAGCCCCTGCATGAGCGGGGAAACCCAGAGGCTTTGTGGGGTATGGGGTCAAGAAGGAGGGACAGAGGGCGGGGGGGATGTGGGGGCAGCAGGAACCCTGAGGCAGCCACAGATATCCCTCAAGTTCACACTTGTACTCACCTCTACAGCAATATCCTCCTCCTCCGTCCCTCAGGGGCACTCCTGGAAATGCATCGGGGTGCTGACACTGGGACACTGAGGGCTCGTGCCCTGGCTCCTGGGGAAAGAGAATTGAGGGAGCGGGGAGGCCACAAGCAGAGACTGGCTCCAGGTGTAGCAGGGCCAGCCGTGCTCCTGCACCAGGGCAGAAGGACTCTGGCAGGGGGGCACTCCCAGGGCCGTTCCCTAGGAGCTGGATGAACCCTTCATGCTGTGAACTCACAGACACACTGCTGAACAATCGCATTTTGACACAGGAACTGCGCCTCAGAAATACGAGTTTACAAACAGAGGGAGCTCACGTCCATCACCCCCAGGTCTGGGGTCTGGATATTGGACTCCAGGTGCATTTTAACCACGTTTTACCCTCGCTGTTCCAGGTCACCTGGAATTGCCTCTTTGAGCCACATGAACTCAGCTGAGGGCTGTGAAGTAACCCCCCTGCAGCACAGGGGGTATTTATTGCTGGTGATCCAGGGTGATGGTGCCAGTTATGCATCTCTCTCCCTCCTCCCCCCCCATCAATCAATCAATCAATCAATCAATCACTTTTTGTCCTATGTGCAGCACACTCTGCCTGGTGCCTGAGGTGTGTGACATCCCACATCCTGCCCTGTGCCAGTGACAGGTAAAGCTTCTGAAAGGGAATTAGGAACCACAGGAATTAGGGCATCTGAAGAATGTGCAAGCCATGAGTGACAATCCCTGCCCTGAGGAACTGGGTTTATCCAGCCCCTGCAGGCCTGAGGGAAGGTGACCTGGGGAAATGAGCACAGACCGTGATGGAGTCATGAGCCCCTGACTTTGAGCCCTGTTTTTCCAGATGACTTTTAGCTGAACACACCAGACACAGCCTGCTCAGTTCCTCTGGCTGTGATTTGGAGAGCAGCTTTGGGAATGGCAGTGAGGCACCTCCTGACCTGGCTACCAGGTAACAGGTGTGTGTAGCACAGCCTCTGGGGCTGTTCAGCTCTCTGGCAGTGTATTTTCCTGCTCCAGGGGTTTTCCTGGTTAATCCTGCAGCAGCTCTGGATTGTCCCTGCTGTCTTTACTCAGTCTTGGCAGCAGGTACCAACCAGCCAGAGTGGAGATGGGCTGGGGCTGCAAAGAATATGGGAATCCTTAAGCTCAAATCAAAATTCACTGGCGTGTACGGGGTGAAGATGCTGGTTTGGGTTGCTAGATGGGCTCATCCACAGGCAGAACTGGGCAGAATTCTGGCAGGATGGAGTTCTCCTTGTGTGGGACCTGCCCTGTGTGCTCAGCTCTGCAGTGAGGATCTGCTGGAGCTGAGCAGCTCAGGCTCTCATTTCCATCTGCTCAGAGCAAATCCCCCACAGCCAAGAGTGTGAGCTCACACTCTCTTTGCCTTGACTTTGTTGCCCTTTGGGTTTTTACAACTATTTTTGTGTCCTGCTCCCTGCAGGGCTGGCACAGAGCAGTCTCAGAGCAGATCAAGCCATTATGTGGCTGTTTGGAGGCCACTCAGAGCTTCCCTCTCACCAGCTACAGGTCTTTTAAAGGGCTTATTCCTTTTTATCCCTTTTCTGGCTCAAGTTGACTTGAACTGAATTAAAGAGTTTATGACAGACATAATACTGCAAATAGGCTTAATTAGCCTAATTTTTTTTTTTACCTCCTAAATACCCAAGAGCAGACCATTATTTATATGTTGCTTTTAATCCTTTTGGAGTTGAAATCTTCCCATGAGTCTCAATTTTGAGCACTCAATGAAAAAGCTTCCAAATAAGCTAAAATTGGCATCGTGGGTGAAGTGAGCAGGGAACTCTCTCTGGCTGAACTATTGATCCCAAACCCTCTGCCTCACTAACCTCCAGCCTTGTCCAGCACCAGAGGGAAAGGGAGTACCCCATCTCAGGAGGGTCCTTTGGGTCCATGTCATTACATGGATCATTCTCATTTAAACAAGGACTGGGGCTCAGTGGAAGGAGGGGGAAGCACAGCTGGATCCCACTCCATGGGAAGCAAGGGGAGGAAACACCACCCTGTCCTCTTGCTTTTACCAAAGCTGCACAGGAATTGCTGAATAAGAACTGGACAAAATTGTATTTCAGGGAAAATTAAGTTTTTTCATGAACCAAAGAGAACTTTTGGAAGTTCCTTATGCTGTGTGGCTCAGAGCTGCTGGAGAAGATCTGAGGAAGAGGTGGTTCGTTCTCTGGTACCCCAGGGTGGGTTTGGGCTCAGGGGGATGTGGAGGTTTGGCATCAGGCTGGAGGGAATTTGGGTTGTTCACTGTTAAGCCAGGTCTGGACAAGGACATCTGTTGTCCCCCAGCTTTGCTCTGGTTAACTCAGAGCCCTTTCCAGCTCCTCCTGGCACAGCTGCAAATCTTCCTGTCCAGCCCCTGCCAGGCAGCACAGCCTCAAGGACTGGAAACCAAATGATGAACACTGATGGGAAAGAAATAATTTCAAATGCCCAATTTGAGAATGAGGGAAAAGACTTGAGCATAGTTTGACTTGGAGGCAGCACTTTGAGTCAATCCTTTTGGTGTCCTTCAGCACCAAGGTTTTTAGAGATGGTGCTATGGATAATGGAGGGATAAAGTTTGCTTGGGATGGATGTCTTGGTGGCTTTGGAGTTTTTATTTCATTCAGTTGTCCAGGGCACTTTTATTGGGTTGATATTTCGAAATATTCAATTTGATTTAATTTAACTGAGAGCAGTAGGAGCAGGGAGCAAATGCTATGTTTGGCCCTGACATTCTTAGGCTTGAATAGTATTTTCCTCTGAGCCAAGACCAAACATCATCTTGAGCAAAGCTCTTCTGCCACCTCCTGGAGATCTGGGCTGTGAAGATCTGGGAGTCCATTTGGACCTGGGAGAGCTTTTCAGTTGTGCCACACACCTTAGAGTGTTCTGCAAATCCTGTGCATTTGGTTATATGTGTAAATTACTGGAATGAAAGGCTGGAGATACAGGGAGATTGCATTTAAGTCTTGACAAAGAAATCTCAGCAGCAAAGTTGGAAGCTCACACCCTGCCTATAAAAAACCCTTTTCCAAGTGCAAAAGTACATCAGTGACTACTGATAGTAAAAGTCTGAGCTGCACAGGCTTTGCTGGGAGTGTTTTGGTTGGGACTGAATCTTTTCCTCTGCACCTATAATACAAATAACCTGGGAACAGCCACAGCTCCAATATCCCTAACCAGGGTCCTCACTGCCCACACAGAGGCTGCACTGCTCACACAGCTTAGTCCCTGTCCCTGGTCCTGTCTCTGTTCCTGTCACTGGCCCTGTCCCTCTGTGGACTTTCTAGTCCAACTTTTAGTACATCATCCATCCCTCCCTCCATCCATCCATCCACCATCCCTCCATCCCTCCATCCCTCCACCCCTCCACCATCCATCCATCCATCCATCCATCCATCCATCCATCCATCCATCCATCCCTTCTTACAAGGGCATGGAGTGACAAAACAAGAGGGAATGGTGTCCCAGTGCCAGAGGGCAGGGCTGGATGGGATATTGGGAAGAAATTGTTCCCTGGGAGGGTGGGGAGGCCCTGGCACAGGGTGCCCAGAGCAGCTGTGGCTGCCCCTGGATCCCTGGCAGTGCCCAAGGCCAGGCTGGACGAGGCTTGGAGCAGCCTGGGACAGTGGGAGGTGTCCCTGCCCGTGGCAGGGGGTGGAATGGGATGAGCTTTAGTGTCCCTTCCCAGCCAAACCATTCTGGGATTCGTGTCAAAGTTTTCCAGAACCATTTATGATGTTTATGGATCCCACCATCCCCAAGTGAGGAGCTGAACCTGCTTGGGAAGAAATCTCATCTTGGGAGGCTGCCCCATCTCCTGGTTATACCCCAGTAATTCCTGGAGGCTGATCCAGGGATCTGTGCAGCTGCTGCTCCGATGGAAGGGCAGGGCAGGGCTGGGGAGGCTTTGTTAGATCAACAAAAAAGGCCACATAAAGCAAAACCCACCAATGAGGGGAGTAACAAACCTCACTCCTGCAAGAGTCACCCTACACCTCGTGTCAGACCAATTTGCAGCCATATAATAAAGATGTCACTTGGGGAAAAAAAGTCTGTGCTTGAAGGGAAACAAAACCTTTGTCTACCTCAAGATGTACAACTTGTGTGACAAGAAGCATGGATGTTATTTATATTTCTTGTATTCCCTCTAGAAAGAAAATGGTGCTATGGGGTTTAAGTTGCATTACAGTCCTGTTTGTACCTTGTGTTAATTTTTATAGATTCCTTTTGATTATGATGTGCCTATTTGTGTTGTCCGGTGTTGCACAAGTGTCTGCTTTGCTGTGTTCTTGTCAGTCCATAAATACCAGTTATTTTCTAAGAATGTTCATTTCTGCCTTTCAAGGAAGGAGATACCTCTGAATGACCCTGTTCCTCCACAGTCCCAGTGATGTCATTCCTGTAGTTCTCCTTTTCCCAGCCCCTGTGCAGGAGTATTGCACACCCCCTGGCAATGCCCATTCCTGCCCACCCAACCGTAAGGGCTGTCCAGGTGGGCTGAGCTCTGGTGTGTTTGCCCCCAGGAAATGTGACTCTGGTGCGCCAAGCCTCATCCAGGACGTGTCAGTGGCACCTTTCCTGGAGGAGCAAAACAAACGAGGTCCCTTTTCCTGGTGGCTCCGTCCCTTGGCTGGTGCCTCTGGGCCACATGTTTGGATGTGACAACTCTGCAGCTTGGGAACTGGGCTGATGGAACTGGGGCGGATGTTGTTGACCCTCAAAGACATGGCTGCAAGGTGCCCTGTGCTCTGCAGGCTCTCCCTGGGGAGGTTGTCTCAGGGAAGGTGAGGAGCCCCAGCTCAGTCCTTGCAGGGAGGGATGGACAGGCCTCGTGCTGCAGTGACCGCGCCAGGCTGGAGGCTCCTTGCCCTTCACCTCGGGCACACGGGAGCTGCTGGCTCCAGCAGGGGCTGAGAGTGACTTTACCAGGTGGTCCCAAATAGCCCCTCCAGACCTTGGTTTGGCACCAGGCCACCATGGCACGGTGACATCTCCTCACCCTGTGGTGCTCAACGCCACTGCAAGGCCAGAGGAAGGGCCTTGGCCACGGCCGTGCCCGATGCCCAGGCCCAGCTCAGTGTGGTTAAGGGCACATCCATGGCCAGTGTGTCCCAGGCCTGGAGCTGCCAATCCTGGCCACTCCAGAGCCACTTCACACTGTGGTTTTCCTTCTGGTTGGGATCCTGTTACTCTGTCCCTCTTTCCCCACCACCAGATGAATCCTCTGCACAGAATTTCAGTTCTGGCCTTCAGAAGGGTGTTGCCAGCCCTAAATGTCAGCACATCCAGCTCTTTGTCCTGTACTGAGTGAAAGTGTGTCAGAAATACCCCTCAGAGTGGTTGGCTTCTCCTGGGGAAAGCATCCCAGTGCACTGGGCATGATCAGGTCCTCTCCCAACCCTCTTCCCACACCCACTCTTCATGCTCTACTCTGCCTTTCCCTGTTGTTTTCTAAGGTCTGCCCAGCTTGTCCTCCAAAGTAATGCAGTTCATGAAAAATCTGCTTCCCTGGAAAGCTAAAGCAGCAGTAGAACTCTCTGGGTCAGTGGCATTTTCTTGGGGACTGGATGAGGCCAAGGGGAGCAGACCTGGCACTGTGTGTCTGTCACAGGCACCAGGAATGTCTGTCACAGGCACCAGCACGGCTCAGGCTTGGGTCAGCCTGGGGTCCCCAGGAATGTCCCTTCTCCCCCAAACCAGCACTACTGAAATGGGGTCACCACCATCCCTGGAGGTTCAGGGAAGCCACACAGGACCTGGGTATCACCTCTTCAGTTGCTTCATGGATGAGCATCGGGCTTGTTTTGTATCCCCGGTTATCCCCAGTCAATGTTTCTCCTATCCCAGTGTGGCAGTGGTACCTGCAGGACCTCCCAGGTGCATGAAGGGTAGAGGCTTGGGTGATTTTTTGGGACAGACGGTGCCAGGGTGCATTAAGAATCCCCTGGGAAGCAGCAGTGGCTCCAGGCTCTCCTGGGCGCTCAGGGCACAGCACAAGGCCAACATGAGCTGGGCTTTGGAGGGATCAGGAGAAGATGCTGAGGGGAGTCAGGCTTTGCTTCCCTGCTGGGGCCCAGCTATCCCAGTGGCACCTTCAGCACAACCTCCCAGGCTGCTTTTGCCCCTCAGCTCTTCCAGGGCACCAAAAGGCATCAGGGCTTTAGGTCCAAGGGCTAAACAGAAAAGTCAGGTCTTGCTGTGAGAGGGAAAGGTCCTGGAAGGAAAGGTGGGGATCTGGGTGGCAGAACATGGGGAGGTGTCCCACCCTTCCTCAGCAGTGTCACAACACAGAGCCTGGGCACACGAGGGGCCAGCCCAGCCTTAGCAGGGGGAGAGTTCTCCTGAGATCATCTATTCCTGGGAGAATGGTGATGTGAGGAATTTGTTTTCTTCCTGGTGTTGGGTGGAGGGGTTGTGTGAGCGCTGGGTGGGTGCAGTGAAACCTCCTCATGCTGCTTGTTGCTGTCACAAGTGGGATTAAAATGTCATGGGAAAGAGCTCCTGGCAAGGCAGGCCAGTGGGATCCCTGCTCATTTGTGCGGCCATGCTGAAAATCCCTGGCCTTGCTGGGTGCAGACCTTCGGGGTCGGGTCCTGTGTTTTGGGAGATGTGCTGGGCTGGGGCAGACACGCTGGGGCAGTTCCCCACAATTCTGGGCAGTGGGGACTCCAGGGAACTCTTTGAAGTCACAGGAGAGCAGTGGGATCCTGGACACAAGAAGGCTTTTAGGGTCCCTTCCAACCAAAACATTTCCTGTTACCCCATGAGGAAACACAGAGTAATTTGCAAGTCACACCTTAAATATAGGAAATGCTGGAAATGTCTTTTATTGACACATCAGTGTCTTCCCAGCCAGGTTCCTTCTCCAAGCAGCATCATGGATGACCAAAGTACCACTGCTTTGGGAGCAAGCATTGCTTTCAATGGAAACATCGAATAAATAGCACAAATCACAATCCTGTTTATTGTCAAGGGTTGACATGTTGACATGACTGCAAGGTCATGGCTGCAAGGTGCCCTGTGCTCTGCAGGCTCTCCCTGGGGAGGTTGTCTCAGGGAAGGTGAGGAGCCCCAGCTCAGTCCTTGCAGGGAGGGATGGACAGGCCTCGTGCTGCAGTGACCGCGCCAGGCTGGAGGCTCCTTGCCCTTCACCTCGGGCACACGGGAGCTGCTGGGGCTGAGAGTGACATTACCAGGTGGTCCCAAATGGCCCCTCCAGACCTTGGTTTGGCACCAGGCCACCATGGCACGGTGACATCTCCTCACCCTGTGGTGCTCAATGCCACCGCAAGGCCAGAGGAAGGGCCTTGACCAATGCCCAGGACCAGCTCGGTGTGGTCAAGGGCACATCCATGGCCAGTGTGTGGCAGGCCTGGAGCTGCCAGTGGTGGCCACACCGGAGCCACTTCACACTGTGGTTTTCCTGGGGGGCTCTGGCAATTCCCACTCAAGCAATTTCTCCCTCTCCTCCACAATTGCATCAAAATTATTGTGTAAATCCATCACCCCCTACAGAGTCTGCAGCAAAGTGTGAGCTGTGTGTCCTTCACGTGGCCTCACCACTGTCCCCATTCTCAGCCTGGCTGCTGAAGCACCACCTGAAACACCACCTGAGGCTGTTCAGGGCCAGTGTTTGCTCTGAGCCGTGGGGGTGATGGCTGGCTGAGATCCCTGTGCCCTCCTGGAGCCTTTGCTCCCTGTACTGCTCCTGCAGAGCCTCTTTCTGTGCCCTGCTTTGTGCAAAGCCAGGCCCCAGGACGTGTCCCTGGCCCTGTGTCTGCTCCAGGCTCTACTTTCCCAAAACTGACCCCATCAGTGCCTTCCAGCCTAACCTTGGGTGTCTCAAGCTTGAGCTGCAAATCTGAGTGAGCCCAGGAAAAGAAGGAGGCACCTCCCAGGCAGGGCATCTGTATTAAAGGTTTAGGACAAATGAACTCCATTCTATTTTTTCGCAGCTTATACGAGTTTTAAATCCCAAGCCGTGCCTGGGACAGTGATCTCTGCAGCCTGTGCTGTTTGCTAATGCCATTCTTCTGTACTCATCTGAAAGGCTTTGGGTAAAAGTTCCTGCCAGGCCTCATTTTTGAAATGCATGAGACCTTCTGCCAACTTTGCCAGGCCTGGCCTGGCTCTGACTTCCAGCCTGCACCTTGTCCCAAGGCTTTGATCAGAAACCTGGGATCTGATTGTGTGTTGGGAGGAATCACCTCTGCCAGCTCCCAGCCAAACAATCCATTCCTATCAGCATCCCCTGGGATTTCAGTTTGAAATATGAATGGCTATAGACAAGACATCTTGGCAGCCACACTAGACAGAAACTACCATCAAAATATAAATTGCTGAAATGTTTGTGTCCCTTTTGTCCATGGATAGAAGCACATCCCAAGTTTTCTGTACTTACTGATAATCTTGATTTCCTAGTAAGGTATTTTCACCCTGAAATTGCATTTCTCTTCTCTTTTTTAAACCCAGGGTCATGAACATTTTCCAGAGAATTTTGGAGATTCTTCTCCTTTCTGTCTTGGCTAGTAGATCTCAGGTCTGTAGAATCTGATGCTTTGGATCTACCAGATCTCTATGATGTTGTCACTATCTGTTGGTGAAACATTTTGGATGCAGAAATAATTCCCAAGACTCCATGGGAAAGGTCCCAAATGGCACATTAGAGGTGCTCAGCTGCTGGCCCTGTTTTGGAGCCCTGGCAGAAGCCTTGCAGATATTCTACCTACAGGGATGCTCTTAGCTGAATGTGTAACACAGCCCTTAGATTTCATCACCTTTGCTCTATCTGCTGCCAACTGCTTTCCTTCAGCTCTCCTAGCAGCTGGGAATGGATTTTGGCTCTTGGATCCCAGGCCCAGCATGTGCTGAGCCAGAAGACATTTGCTGCAGCACCAGGTTCAGCATTATACAGGGGAATGAGAGTTCTCACATTTCCACTGCTCGGCACCTCGATAGAGCTGTGCTTGCGTAGAGAAATCGCAGATGGCTCTGCAGAACTCTGCTGAACAGCTCTGCTGTGTCTCCCCCATCCCTCCCCACACCTCCCCAGCTGCATCCACTGCTCCAGGTGTTTCCTCTGAGGAGTTTTCCTGGTCTCCACCCAACACCAGCTGGTCTGGAGACACAACTCCATGGATGGGCAGGATGGAGAATGGGGCAAGACAACCCTTTGCTGCTGAAATGTCTCCATAAAGAGACCTTGGATTCAGCTCTTGCCCATTAAATCTGTCATTCTGAGTCACCTGCTGGCCCTCAAAAGACTCTGCCAGGGATGTGATCCTGCCTGCTCCTGTTGTAGAGACACAAATCCATGCCCTGGTGTGGCCTTGATGCCACCTTCTCCTTGCCTGCTGCCTGGCCTGATTTGCCTTTCCTCCAACATCCTTTACCTCCCTTTGTTTTTTATCCAGTTTCTGTTCCCTCCCCCACCCCCAACTCAACCCAAATTCTTTATCTTTCCCTCCGTGCTGCTCTTGCCAAAACCCACCTGCCTCTTCCATTTCTCCATCCCCTCTTGCTTTTAGCAGGGAAGTTATTCATGGCATTGCACTGCCCCAGGCAAACTCCAGCACAAAAATACCTTGGGAGCACGGGGGCATGGCTGGGGTGAGCAGGGCAGGCAGGGCCACAGCCAGACCTTGCACACAGGCGGCTGGAAAAAGGTGTGGAGAGAGAGAATTGTTGGGGGTCTGCCAGCTCCTGGTGTGGCTATGGTTCACACTCATCTCCAGGGCCCTTCTCTCCAGGTTTTGGGACTTGTGCTTGTCCTGAGAAGAGCTGTCAGCAGGGTTGTCAATACTCACACTGTCACTCCTGTTCCCACCAGAGTCACCTGGTGTCAGAGCTGGGGGATGGAAACTGGTACTTGTCCCCTTTGGAGTATCTCAGCTGCAATCCAAAATCGAGCTTGTTTTGGTTTTCCTCTCTTTCAGTTCTGGGACAAGTTCTCCTGGTGTTTAATCCACTCCCTGAATTCTGCACATCTAGAGATGGAGAGAAGGAAACAGAGGAAAAGAAAGAGAGCAGCAAGTTCCTCCTGGGAAAGGAAGTGTACCCAGCTGAGGAGACACCAGATCCGCAGGGAGAGCAGGAGCCAGGGCACAAATGCAGCTGAGATGGGAAACCCTTTCCCAACCACATTTGCCAGGACAGGCTTGCCTGTTTCCCTGGACAAGCCCAGCAGCATAGAAGACAGGGAAATAAAGATCAGTAGCTTGTACTGATCCAGGCTGTGACTTTTGTGTTACTGACTTGGGAGAGGGGGAGAAGGATCCCCTCCCTGCTATCCAAAAACACCCTGAGGTCACCTGAAACCAGCACATTTTACTTTCTTTAAAAAACATCTCCTTAAGCACATTTCCCACCCCTGTGCTGAGCTGCTCCCCGAGTGCCCAGGGGCTCTGGGAGCCACAGCCCACGCAGGTGTTGGGAGGACAGAGGGCTCTGCTCCCACCCCAGCTCCAGCAGGGATGGGGGGGCTGCTGGAGGGAGTGACACACGTCAGGAGCCAGAGCTGCCAGCATTAGGTCTCATGTTTCGGCTGTGGAGGGAGCTGGGTCAGGTTTGAACAGGAGCTTTAGTCTGGGGCTCGTAGCCCAAGGTCAGATGAGATTTCTGTGAGACAGACAGTGACATGTCCCACTGGGCTGCTTGCACACAGATAACCCCACGCCCTCCCCAAGCCTCAGCCCCCGGCACCCAAGCAAAGGTTTTGGGGATGAGCAGGATGGGCCACGCTCATGTCCTCTGAGGCAAAACTCCAACGTCACCTCCCCAGCTCTGCTGTTGATGTGTCTGAGACCACGGGCAGTTCCTCCAGGCCCTGCTCCGTTTTGGGCAGCACAGCACAAGGGTGCCCCGGCTCACAGGAGGCCTCCAGATGCTCACATAACAGAGATATCCATTGCCTTTAGCATTAGTAAGTGAGGGCATGTGCATTCCTGTGGAAGTTTTGGAGGATAAGTCTGAATTCCAGCTGCAGGAGTGATGTTGTCCCAGTCTACATCTGTGTGCAGGTGGGATTCAGTCTGGCCTAAGAGCAGCCTGGGGCTTGGGGAGAGCAATGAACACTGCAGGGGCACTCAATCCTGGGCTGTCTACCATCACCATGGAGTGTTTTCCATAATTTCAGTAAGAATTCATGCAAAGTTCCAAAAAGCTCAACTTTCCACAGTGACTGAAAGGATTCTGAAGGGAATGACCACCCTCATTGTCTCACCCATGAGCTGTCACTGTGCTCTGAGCCAGTGCCTGAGCTGTGAATGAGGCACAGCTCTGCAACCTCATCTGCCCTGGAAGTTTGACTCTGGCTGGTCTGGCTGGGCTCCCACCATGTCATGTCCTCATGATGCTGCAAGGCACCCCCTGGGAAGGTAAAACCTGTCATGTACAGACTGCTCAGGTAACCACCCTGTCCACATCGCTCATCTCAAGGGATGAATTTGGTAACTTAAAAAGCAATCAAGTGTGAAAAAAGGAAAACAAAGATCCTAAAGCACAAGATCAAAGAGGTTTGTAGTGACTGGAAGCAGCTCCTTAATTCTCCTGTACTTCATTTTCTGCTTCTTTGATACGAAGAGAAGTCAATGTAGAGTGACTCACTTCTCAATTGAAATAATTCTCTGCTAATAAATGGAAATACAATAACTTGGTTGCAACCAGTGAAATGAAGGTGCAGTTGCAACACCCAGCTCCTTCCTGCCCCTTTGGGTTCCACACAAGGTCTCTCTTCTGGTAGTGACTGGGTCAAGTAATTTGCTGCTGTGAAGTTAAAAGGAGATGTCTGGGAAGCTTGGGGTCATTAGCAATGATGTTTAACAAACCTTGGGTTACTGGAGAAGTGGGGAGGAGGGGAAAAGGTCCTGTGGATTCGTGGGCTGGTTTCACTGATGCCCAGGAGATGATTGAAAAGCTGACAGGAGATAGAATATAAATCTGTGTAGCCTCAGCTGCAAACTGCTACCTCACATCGTCCATCCCCTGTTAGAATAAACAGATCTCGGAAGTCTCTTTCTTCCAGGTCTGCTCTTTATCTCCCTCTTTCATCAATTCAGAAGGATATGCTGCTTTTTTCTAGGTATAAAGGATACCTTCTCTCATTCATTTGATGGAGTAACAGCACATATTCTGTTTTAAAAATCAAAATAAAGATTGTTCATTCTGAATCAATATAAAGGAGATTGATAAGTGAATTGCAAGGGATTTATTCTCTAATAGGGACATTCATGGCAGGGTTTGTTCCTACTGATCGGACTGGAGTAAATTATTATCATCAAAAGCTGCAGAAGACCCAAATAATCTTGTGTAATTAAGTGTGTAATTAAAACCAGAAGCCAGTTTGAAAGAAGACTTTGGATCACATCACAACCAAATTATTTGAATAGCATGGTTGGGGACCATCCACGTCATGCCAGCACCCTGCAGACTCTTCAATATGAGCTTCACCAGCTCCCCAACAAGCACCTCTTGAATGCAACTCCCTTATTTCCCCATCACCTGTCACAAGTGTTTAGGAGTGGGTTTTACCCAAGTGCTTGGGCATGCAGAGTGTGAAGGATGAGTCCATGTCCATCTGGAGTGTGCAGTGTTCGTCCTCTTCCCAGCTGTGGATTCAGCACAGCACAGCTCCCAGAGGGATCCTGACCCAGTCAGTGCAGTGATGGCACAACCTGCACCCACATCCTAAACCTGCACCTACCAGGGGAGTGCTGGGCACTGTCAGGAAAAGGTCCCTGTGCTGGTAAAAATCCCACTAAGACATTCTGAAAAGAGTGCCTGCCCCCCTTTTCCCCCTGATCAAAGCAAGAGCACTCAGAGCAGGCTCTGAAGGAAAGCAGATGCTGGGACTGGGTGCACTTCAGCCCTGTGTGGTCTCCTATCTGTGTTCCTACCCCTGCCTTTGGGGACTGCTGCGTGTCCTCTGGGTGAGAGGCTCTGCAGCCCATCCACGGTGCCCAGAGCTACCTGGGAGCCCCCTCCCAACACAATGCCATTTCTCAGATCTCTGAGCAATCTGCTCTGCTCAGCCTCTTCTTCCCCAATTAATAACGTTGCTGTCAGGTTGGATTACAGCCCTCTGCCTTCTTTGTCTCAGCTTAAAATACTTGTGGTTTCATATTCTGTCAGAAGAGATATATAAGAGAAGAGCTTTGCTCAAAGTGCAGCTGATGATGGAAAAGGAATGTGTTGCTACAAATTCCTGCAGGAGCCTTTATTGGATTCCTCAGGACATATTGAAAAGCAAAAATATGGGGAGGGAGTGAACAGTATGGGGGGAACAGGGAGCTCGTAGGAGCTGCAGAGTGTGGTATTGTGGGAGAGATAAGACAAGCCTGTGGCTTGAGCAGAGATAACAGTGAAAGAGTTTCTACAGTTATCTGGGCAATTTCTGTCATTCCAGTTAGAGAAAAGAACCCCCACCAACACCTAAAACAGAACTGAATATCCTGCTGAAGTTGCTTTATGAAGTCCCTTGCCTCTCACTGCCTTTGTGAGAAGAAGAAATTTCCTGTGATGGGTGATGGGACATGGGCACAGAAATCCTGATTGACTTCTGCTTGAGGAATACATTTACTTCTGCCCTGACTTCACAATATCAGCTGCCACTGCAACTCCTGCAGCTCAGAAACTCATTTCTGAAGAATATAAGACCCCAAACTTGTCTCAGCTTGGAGCAGAAGGAGTTGTAAATCACATATCTGGAGAAGCACCCACACCGCATTTATCTCATGGGATTTATACTGTCTGGCTTTCCTGAGGGACAAAACATGGATGTGGCATTTACTTTGTAAAAACCTCACTTCCTGATTACTTAAAATATTATTTCTCAGTGTCTCAGACATATTTTCATGTGAAGTGTTGTCTTTCCCTCAAGATCTGTGTTCCCTGTAAATGAGGAATGTTCGTTGTAACTCCATTTGGGTTTGCTTTGCTATCTCAGACAACAATTGTTCCACTTCTCAGCCTCAGACTTTGATATTGGATTAGGCTGAACACCTGTATTTTACAGAGCAAACCCACCCCTGATTTAAGTTGATATCTCTGCATTAATTCTGTTGCAGTCTCTATGCACTGGGGATTAATTTCTAACTGAGAATTTGACAAGTTGGTAATTCTATAAAGAAGTTTCAAAAAATTTAAAAGTGTTACATCTACTAAGGATGAAATATGAAATGTGGATTTGAGGGTGATTGAAACAGTAGTGGGGCATAAAATTATCCATTGTGGTCCTCAGCAATGCTGGAATGGATTGAAGCTCTCCTGCCAAAGCAGGACATACCCAGAGAGAAATGGAGGCAGCCATGAAGAGAATTCCCAGTTCTGGGAAAAAGGGTAAACCACACCAATGAAATCCACAGCTAATTTCAGACTTGATGATGTGAAAATGGTTTTTGGTGTTCCACCCTCAGGGAGCATTTATTGAAAACAATTTTCTCCCAGTAGATAAACCAAAGTTTATCAAAAGGGGAACCCTTCTGAGCTAAAGCCCAGGGTGACTCGGACAAATGTCAAACCAAGCGAGGGATGGAAGAGAAAGTTGGGAGATTCTTGTGTGAACTGCACAGTTGGAAGAGATGGTCAGATAAAGGGTGATAAAATAATGGACAAACTGCACCACCTGGGCAGGCAGGTGGGGCACAAAAGAGAATTCCTGTGTTGGGGACCAGCCTGGCAATGTGAACATCAAGGTACCACTCCTTCGATCTTCTCTCAGCTGTGGCTGAACCCCTGCCCTTGCTCCTCCTCACTCCATTGTCTGCATTATCCACATCCTGGAGGGAATTATGGAGCTGTGCTGGTCATCCTACATCAGCCAAACTCTGGGTGGTTCTATCACAGCAACATTTCAGCTCTTATCAAAGTGTAAGCATGCCTTGAGAGGGTCGGTGCCTTGGGATAAAAATGGAGGGAAAAACCATGAAGTGAGTGGCTGTAGGTTTGGATATTTGGTCTTGATATTTAAGCAAACAATTTTGATGGAGTATGTCAATGAAGAAATGGGATTGGGCTAAAACTGATTTGTAGAAGGACAATTGTGATGGACCAATCAAAGTGTTAGATAAAGCAATTGTTTTCCTAAAAACCCTGAATTCCAAACTAATTTGAAATTAATTTGACCACTTGTCTTTTGACATGGAGGAAGAAGACCTCCTGGCTTCCATCATTTACAGGTTCAGAAAAGGAATTCTCTATTTGAGGACCCTAATGATTAACTTGTTCAAATTCTCCTAATACCAGACCACGAGGGATGTTGCATGATTCGTAATGAAGCTTCATAATCGCTCCCTTGTGATACCTTAGCAGAGGTAACCTGTGTTTTTCTAACCTACTTCAGTTGCTCAAGTGAGAACAAGATCTATAAATCCACTTGCCTCTCTCACAGTCACCAGGTAAGAGGTAACAAAACCCCCACCCTAGAGCTGAGCAGTTTTGGTGAGATCTCTTCTTGAAAAATCCACGTCAGTTGTGTCTTTATATAAATAGCCCCAGGCTGGGAGGCATTGACAAGCCAGAAGTGACAGTGATATCCTGCGGCATCTCTCCATGTCCCTGACACTGTGTGATAGCAAAGAGCTCTAATTCTGGCGTAGAGGATGGGATGATGCACCTTTACAAACTCCTAACAGCCCATTCTGTCCATTTGGAGTCTGTCTCTGGAATGCAGCAGGGGAGAAGAAAAGCTTACAAGGACAGTTGATGCCTTAGGTTTTAACTTTTATATTTTCCCAACCGTGCCCTGCCCAGTGTCACTCTGCAGTTCCCTGGAGCTCGTTCAGTGCTGTTCTCTCATGCTCACACACACACAACAAAGCCTCTCCAGCTCTCCAAGGACACCCAGACCCTCCTAGGCCAAACAACTGCAAACCACAATCTTGGGGACAGGGGGGCAAGCTTGGGCAAATTCCATCCTTGCCTGGCTTCTGCTTGGGGAATTGATGCTGAGATCCAAGTGGGAAGAACTCGGGAGCTGTCCTTGTCCATGTTGGGATGCACTGAGGCAGGAGCCTCTGGAGGCCAGAGTGTACCTCTGAAGGCCTTTCCAACCAATCCCTCCTTGATTCCTTTATTCCTGTCTAGTCTCTGTTTCTAGGGAGCCATTTAAGGCATCACAGTCAGCTCCTGAACAGACCATACTGCAGCCTTGAAATCCAGAAGGGATGTTCAGAGTGTGGGAGGAGCAGGCGAGGAGAAAGAGGAGAGGAACCACACAGACGTGGAAGGTTTGTCACCACCAGGTTGCTTCAGTCTGGTGGTGCCTTGTGGTTAGTAAGTTTGGAATCCATATGGTGGCATTGAGGAGGGTGATTTCTTATGTTCTCTGGTACAAGGAGAGAACTATAACCCTGAAGGAAGTTTTCTGAACGCTCTGCTGATGAATATTTTCAATCCAGCATGGCTGACCCTTGGTAATTGCTCCGTGTGTTGCTGGATGACAAAAAAGGGCCCAGGCATCACCAACCACCCTTTTACACACAGAGGAGGAACAGAGGAGCAGGTGTGACATTGATCTGACCAGGACTGAGTGTGGAGAACCCAAAGATTATAGAGTAAACCAGAGGCTGTGCCCTGCATATCCTCAGGGGCTCAGTCACTGCCCTGGGATGGGCACTCACCTCCTAGGACATGTCCTCTCCTGAGTCTGACACCTGCTGGAAATGTCCCCCTCCCCATGCCAGTCCTGTCTGCCTGAGGCTGCTTTGGGCAGGACCATTTCCAGGTATTCACTTCTCTTTCAGCAATTAATTGGTTCAGGTGTTACTGATCTTGGTGCTGCCGCACATGACTTCAGTAAATCTCTCACACCAAAGCCCTTGTTCCTCCAGGCTCCTGCACTGGTGTTTGGAATGATATTTTCAGTTGGGGAATTCCTTCCTGCCCTGTTGGTCTATTGTCATATCACCACTGAGGCATGATCCCTGCCCAGAGCAGTACCCCCAGATGGAGCCTGGGTAGAACCTGCACAAAACACATTCCCAGTATTGCTTAACCAGTTGCTTTCTCTTAGAGAAATTATTTCCCTTAGGGAAATTTGCCTTTAACTTATTTAAGATGTAATTTAAAAATAATTATTATTTAATATTATAAATAATGATTATTTATTATTATAAAACTATTTTTTCAGTTATCTAAGGATGAATTTTAAAAAGGGGAAGCCTTTGCCTGCTGGTGTCCAGCCCATGGAACATGATTGCAGTGGAGTTACCCAGTTATCCTTAATATCCCTCATCTCTTCATTTTCTTTCTACTTTCTTCTTCTACAGTTGGGTTCTCAACCCCTTCTCTTGTTGTTGCAAAAATTCCTTTTATTCACTGGTAGAAGTTCCCTTATTTCGTGTGTTGGCCATAACATCTGATACTTTTGCTATTTTCTGTTGCCTTTTCTGATCTGAGTTCCCTCACTGTCATTGTCAACCCCACCTTTTGTCATATGTAATGATGCTTGACCTTAGATCTTGTGTTTCTCCAGTTTTGGAGAAGTTCTTCTTTGGTGGGGCCATGCCTCTCCTGATCCTTTTTCCTCCCTGCGTGCATTTCCATTCCAGCACCCAAGGTGAGTGCAGACAGCAGGGGCTGGGCAGTGCAGTTGTCTCCAGGAGCCCCTGAGGTGGTGTCTGCCAGGGGCTGCAGACCTGCTGGGTCCCCTGGGCGCAGGATGGGTGGCACAGGGAGAGCAGGGACGCATCGCAGGGGCTGCGTGCAGGGCACACTCCTCAATCCCTCTCCCATCCCTCACTCCACCAGACACCTCAGAACAGCCCAGCTGAGAGTGGGGGCAGCAGGAACAGGTAGGACAGGTCTGCTGTGCCTGTGGCTTTTCCGTGTGCCTGCACCCAGCAGAGTGAGAGGCACCGCAGGCCCCTCCGTCGGGAGCTAATGATTCCTCCTGCCCGGAGGACACGGCCGGGATCGATGGAGGGTCAGCAGCATTTCCCAGTGCCCAGCACAGCCCAGGGGTCAGCAGCTAATCATCACTGCTATCTTGCTGTGCTGTCCAGCCCAGGGCGACTAGAGGTGCATTAAAGATTAAACAAGAGCTGGGGGGTCCAGGGAGTGTGCTGGAGCCATTCCAGGGTGGGTGGGCAGTGGTTGGCCCAAGCAAGTGGATTTCTGCTGCAGCGGCCCCGACTTTAGATCTTTCAGCCGAACAAACTGGCGGCATCTCTGTTGAGACAGAAAATGCCTCTAGCTAAAATTCCACTATCTGACCTCAGAAGGGCTCCAGCTGCTTCTGCCACCAACGCAGCAGCTTGAAGAAGAGTTTTGCAGAGGTTGGCCATGTTGAAAGGGAAGCCCATTTCTTCAGAGGGCCTGGCAGGACAGAGCCTTCCTCTTCCTCACTTCCCCTTCAGCCTAAGTGCCCACACAGCGTGGCAGAGCGTTGGCCACTGTCCCACAAGTGCCTGTCACCTGCCAGCACCAGGCCATCGAGATTTACTGGATGCCTCTTCCAAGGTGGGAGGATTAAATGGTGCCCTTGCTTGCCATGCTCATTCCTAATGTCTGCAGCCTCTAAAATCAGTACATTGCAACTCTGGTCCTCACTGGAACACAAATGGAGTACAGTGCTAGATCAGACTCACAGCCATGAAGCAAAGGTGGCACTCCCCATTCCTTCTGGCAAGAACTTCAAGGTTAATCCATTTCAAGTCTTGCCATTTAGTTGGGGATCCTTCCTCAGGAGTCCTGACATTAAGCTGTGTCAGGGAGGTGTTGGATCTCAGGGAAAGATTCTTCCCCCAGAGGGTGCTGGGCACTGCCCAGGCTCCCCAGGGAATGGTCCTGGCCCCGAGGCTGCCAGAGCTCCAGGAGTGTTTGGGCAGCACTGCCAGGGATGGACAGGGTGGGGTTGTTGGGATGTCTGGGCAGGGCCAGGGTGGGACTGGGTGATCCTGGGGGTCCCTTCCAGCTCAGGACATTCTGTGGTTCTGTGACTGTATGACACAGTGAGGACTCTTTGTCAGAGCTCCCTCAGCTCATTCAATGGCCCCACCTGAGCCCTGGGCTCCCTTTCTGGCTGGTGGAAGAATCAGGCCCATAAAGGAGGAACACACCCTGAGAAGAGCCACGTGAGTTGCCCTGAGCCTTTTTCCTTCTCTGAGTGTGAGCAGAGCCCAGGGTGGCTGCTGGTCCTTGATTTCCCAGCTCCAGAAAGGAGCTGAATCCCATCCATGCTGTGTCAGGCCCTGGAACCTCACCTGCATCTCCCCTTGCTACTGGGGGTGATGTTTTCAATGGCAAGAATCACATTAATTGAAACAATTTTTAGCTCTGCTGATCATCTGGGATTGCTTTGGATCGTGAGACTTCTTACTCCTCTTCTAGACTGATTGTAAAGCTTCCTCTCAACAGGCTCCCACCCAAGTTTGCCAGAAAAGCTGCTCAGAACATGGGCTGCCCTTGCTATTTTTATCAACTGAGCATTATGTATTTTGTGTGATACGAGGGAAGTGTTATTCATTTACTGGAATTATCCTTTTATCAAGTCAGTTTCCTATTGCATTTCACCCTTCAGTGCACTGGCAGTTCATTCTTTTAACAAGGCTGTTTCTATTCTTGAAAGTATATTTAAGAGGTTTTGTAATTTCACTGTGAGATACAGAGCATTTCCTTTTCTTTTAAGGAATGTGTTCCAAGCATCCTTAAATCCTGGAGAACTTGGAGCAACAATGAACAAACGTATCAAGAAATTAAAAGATAACAACCTCATGAAAACTTTCCCTAAATTATCTTTGAAAAGAATCTGCTATTGTATGTTAATTTTAAGCACTTTTTACTTGCCAGATTTTGTTTTCTGCTTCCTGTTGTAGTCTTTGTTTCCCCCAGTCCTGACTTGTGCTGGAAATCTGCTCATGGGTCTTTTTATAAACTTCTGGTGAGACTTGTGAGAGGCTCAAGCAGTGGTGACTGAACTGTGCAATGTGAGACTTGGGATCTTCAGTCACTCCCAATCCCAAATCCAGCATTTTCGAGGAGTTGCCCACAAAGCAGGACACTGTAGGGTAATGAATCAGGCAGCAGGCAAGAGTAGGGCAGAGAAGTGAGGCTGAATTCTGTCCCTCTGGGGTCATTGGCCACGGGGCCAGCACTGAAACCACAAGCCAGGTGGGGACAGGAATCAGGAGGGGACTGAAAGCCAAGAGTGAAACCACAAATTGTCTTGGCATTCCCCAGTAGGTCTCAATGAATTAGCAGCAGCAATGCCCCTGCAGAGGGTGTCCATTGATCAGTGAGGAGATGGAGCTGCAGAAAGGGCAAAGTCGTGTTCAGTACAACCCTGAGCCCTCAGAAGCTCCACTGGCTCTGCTGGGACTCTCTGAGAGGGCTCAGAGCAAGGATGTGGAAGGGCCACACATGTGGAGAGATTCCTCCATCACATCTGCACCCAGCTCTTCCACAGGGGCTTGAATGGCCACTTCTGACTCTGGGCTCATCCTGCTCAGTCAGACTGTCATTTGTATTTTATTTTCATGTTCAATCAAAAAACCTCTTCCAAGGCTGGATCACTCAGAGGTCTGAGTGGGGGAAACTGGGCCCAGGCTTACTGTGGGAGGTTTGAACAATTCAATTTAGGTATATCTTCATGGAGGAATCCAAGAGGGTCTTTTTTAACCTAAGATTTTATGATGGATCAACGTGGTGGAGAGCAGCCTATTGGAGGTTTTGGGAGTGAACTTCAGTTCTGGCAGCCAAACCATAATAAATGCTGTGGATCTCAACCTATGAATTTTTTGCAGCCCTTCCTGGTGCATCTCTGTGTTCCCCCAGCCTCCTCAAACACTGCATCACATAAGCAGAAGCACAAAAGTTTGCCTTAGAACATTTGAACCCACCCAAGGTAAAACTTGCACTTGAAATAAAACCTGGTTTGCCACACAGGGGAATGCAGTTATGAAAAAAAAAATCAGCTAGAACTCAGCTAAGAATTCAATCTGTGACATTTCTTTAATTAACACCATTATGATGCCTATTAACCTAAGATGATGACTCTGCATGAGATGATGAGATACAGACAAATTTTTCTCCCAAGGACTAAAACCAACCTGTACATGTGCTTGTCAGAATAAGTTTTGTGAGTTAACCAAGCAGACAAGAACCTGACAGTTATCTTGGACTAAAAGAACACCTAAGGATCCCAGGAACGAATATGTGAACAGGGCAAGCAGGTAGGAGACTGCCACAGGTTGATCTTCCAGTCTCCAGACCTTCCAGTTGAGGAGCTTGAGGAGGAAAACATTTCTGGAGTAACTGAAACTTTGTCATTTAAGAGTAAAAATAGATCACAACAATCAGACATGGGCAGGGAGGGTGAAACCACCTGTGAAAGGTGATGTGAAGGACTGAATTATTCATTGGTGGTGGTCAGGGTGGCTGTGGAGAAGGGCAAAGTGGAGATGGTTTGTAGCAAGTTGTTCTGCACTTGCAGGAGCAGAGCAGGAGGGCAGCCCTGGGTCACCAGCCAGGCTTTGGGAAGGGTTGGATCAGCCACAGGGCAGGGGGGGTGACCAGCTCTGCTCTTGAGGTGGCAGCTGCCAGAGCAGCTCCTCATCCTGAACCTCCACCACCCTGAGGTGCCTCACCAGGACACTGTCTCAGCACAGAGGGATTGTCCTCCCTGGGAACAACCACATGAAAATGTGGGAGGCACTCATGGTATGACCACGGGGACTTCAATCTCAGTGGGGCCATCCAGCTCACACTGTTAGCTCCAACAGGGCTGTGACACTGCCCTGGTGTGACAGAGCTGTGAGCACTGCCCTGGTGTGACAGAGCTGTGAGCACTGTCCTGCTGTGACAGAGCTGTGAGCACTGCCCTGCTGTGACAGAGCTGCGAGCACTGCCCTTGATGCCTTAAAGTGGCTACCTAAAAACAGAGACCAGACAGGAACAAAGGAGTAAAGGTGATATTTATTTGAAAGGCCTTCAGGTGCACACTTCGGGGTCCACAGGTCCTGCCCCAGTGGATCCCAAAATGGGCCGCTGGTCATGAGAGCTTCACACTTTTATAACAATATCAATTCACTAACCAGAATCCAGCAAATGATGTGACTCCCTCCAAGCCTGCCCCTCTCTTCCCAAGATGATGGTTTACAGTTCTTGCTTCAGGATGTCCTTGGAGGGCGAGTTAGAGGTTTTGTTATGTCTATCTTCACACAGAGAACAGCACAAGAAAACAGCATCACAGCACCTAGCAAGCTACAGTTACACTAGCAGTACAGAATCTGAAAAATGTAAAAGTTAAAACCTAAGGCATCACCCTGCTGTGACAGGGCTGTGCAGAGGGCCCTGGGGTGTATCCCACCCCCAGGCACTGTGGGGCATGGTTCACACCATGGGGATTGACAGTTCCTCCACGTGGCTGTTTCTGGAGGATGAGGTCCTGCCACCAGGGACAGGTCTCTGCTGACACTGGGGCTCTGTTCTGCACTGCTCCTTTCTCAATTACACACTCACTGCATTTATGGAGGCACCAAACTCACAGGTCCTCCTGGTTTCAGCTGGGATGGAGTTGATTGTCCCCTTAGTGCTGTGTTTGGGATTTGCTGTGAGAGTTGTGTTGATTACACCCCAGTGTTTGAGCTGTTCCTGAGCAGTGCTTACCTTAATCAAAGTCTTTTCTGTTTCCCAGGCTCTAACAGCAAAAAAGTGCTCAAGAAACTGGGAAGGAGCAGAGCTGGGACAGGTGACCTGAACTGGCCAGAGGGATATTCCACACCCCAGAAAGTCATTCCCAGGATATAAACTGGGGGAGCTGCCCAGGAGCTGATGATTGCTGTGGGTGACAGGCTGGGCAGTGGGGAGCAGGTGGTGAGTAATTGTGTTGTGCATCACTGGTTTTTATTGGGTTTTATTCCTTTGTCCCCTTTTCATTACTATTATTATTATTATCATCATTATTATTAATTCCATTTATTTTGTTTCAATTATTAATCTGTTCTTATCTCAACCCATGAGGTTTTTTTTTCAACTCTCCTGCCCTCTGGGGGTGTGTGTGGGGTGAGTGGGAGGCTCTGGGGTGTTTATTTGCTGTCTGGGGTTAAAGCACAGCACAGGTACCTCCTGCTACTTAAGTGCCCTGGCACTTCTTGGACTGGGCTTCATTCCCTAATCAACTTGCTCCTGTCACCTTCCTTAGGGATTTCACCTGGGCACAGCCAGGGACACAGCACTGAGCTAAAGGGATCTTGGGCTTGATTGAGATTTGACAATCCTCATGTCTAAACCAGGAAGGTTTTGTACACTCTGTACATCTCTCAGCTATATTTAGGTGTAATGTACACACTTCATGTAATTCTGGGAAAAAACAGACAGCTGTCATGCTGCTCAGGATTGAATGAAATAGCTTTTAAAAATATCTAATTTGTGATGTAGTTCAGCAAACCAAACCAGTGACCAGATGAAATATATTCTCCTGTGTCTAAATGAGAGTGAACGGCTCAGTTGGGAGAGTAAAAGAGTCCTTCTATTGAATTGTATAAAAACATAAGAGTTAAAGAGAAAGTAGGTTCTTAGCAAGACAAATTGAAGCTCCCACATCTACATTTCAAAGCCTTCATTGTCCCAAGGCAAGACAAACAAAGTGGCATTTGCATATTCCCTGCCACTGGAGCAGTGTCCAAAGGCATCAGCAGAATGGAAGGAACCGAGAGGAGGGAGGTGAAATTACCATACAATGATTTCCCTCAAACTGAAAAATGAGATAGAAGGAGTAGGAGGGGAAGCTCCTAAGAGAGTCCTTTGATGCTTGTTTTTTCTGAAAGGAAGGCGTACATGGGAGGTTGTGATTTACAACTGCAGTTCAGTGATAGCTAAATCTGACTTGAGGGCTCTCCATGATCCAGCCTCCTGACTCAGGGAGCTGAGCTGGAATAAACTCCTTGTGCCAGCTCAGGTTTGCTCAAACAGGGCTGATTGGTTAACTTCATGCCAGCCTGTTTCATGTCAGATGTGCCATCAGCATGCAAAGAGAAGCAGAGTTTTGTTGGACCCTGCTTGGCCTGGGGGCCTTTCCATCAGCCCTTGGTGCTCTCCTCCCAGCCACGGAGCCTTCCAGTTGCTGCCTCCACACATCATCACAGCCCCCCCAGATGCAGATCACAGCCTTCTGGGTTTCTTTCCACTTGGCAAATTCAACATCTTGTCATGGACCTTCCTTGTCCTTGTCCTGGACCTTCACGTGGGCCTTGCCTGGCTCGGTGCTCCCACATCACCTCCAGTGTCACAACACCACCAACCTTGTCCTCCCCAAGCCAGATTCCCACTCCCAGCCACAGTGAGTCCCACGGTGAGCAAAACCCTCCTCTTTCACCTCCTGCAGACAGGATTGTGCTCACTGATGACATCCAGGCAGAGTCTCATGTGTGGCTGCTGCTGTGGGGCCACATTGCAGAAGTGTAGGACCAAGGGGAAGCCCCTGGGAAAAGCCTTTAGGAAGGACAAGGATACTAGTGGCCCCTCATTGCTGTCTGTGCAACAGGGATCTTGGATGGAATTTGTGACATGGTGGAGACCTTGCATGGAGAGGGTGTGGGAAGCCTTGCCAGAGTGTTAACATAACTCCTTCCCCTCCGTGAGAGAGTGGCAACCTGGGCAAGAGTGCACATCCATGGGAAAGAAACTCTCAAAGAAACTGAGCCATAGGAATCAAAACAGTGCTGGTGGAAAGACATCCATGGAATTCTCCAGCCCAGCCTTCCCTGGAGCCAGATGAGCCCAGGACCAGATCAGGACCAAGGCTTTGTACAACTGAACCCTGTAAGCACCAGGGGATAAAGACTCTCTTGGCAATGGACCCAAGGCTGCACCACCCTCCTGGACAGTGAATGTTTGTAATGCCTAACCTGAACCTCCTAAGCTCCAGTTTGTATTTGTTGGTCCTTCCTGTACTGTCTGGCATCAGTGACAAGAGTTTGTCATCCTCCTATACTGGCCCTTCAAATGGTCACTGGCTGCTCTAAGACATTCTCAGTCTCCTTTTGCCCAGCAGAAGAGGTGATGCCTTCCCTCCAACTCTGCCAAACCAGCCTCTCCCTCCACCTCTCCTGGCAGAACATGTGCCCCAGGCTTTGACCATCGTGGTTGCCTTGCCTGGTCCCTCTCCAGTTCCTCCCCATTGTTTCTGAGCTGGCAGCTCCCAGCTGAATGCAGCATCCAGGATCACTGACAAGAACTTCCTCCTGCTTTCAGCTGTTCTTCTCCACTCAGACTCCAGCAGGCAGCTTGTCTTGTTTGCAGTGAGTGATTGCCAGCTCATCTTCACGCTGGCATCCACTTTCACCAGCAGCCTTTGCCAGCAGAATTGCAGCTCAGCCAGTCTGCTCCAGGTTCAGCTGAGTTTTCTGCTTTTCCTGCCCAGAATTTCCCAGCCTGCCATTGACACTGTTGGGAATGATGATGCAAAAGCCTAGTTGTTCCCAGCCAGATGTGTGCTCCTGTTTCATCATTCTGCACACACTGTCCAGATCTTTGTGTGCTCTGCTGCTCCCAGGGTTTGTGCCAGGCTGGACACTGGCTTCTGTTCCTGTCCAGGCTTTGGCCAGGGCTGTGCCACATCCCACTGCCTCCCACCACAGTGAGCAGTTCCAGACTGAGAGCACTGAGACCTCTGCTGAGAGCTTTACTTTTCATCCTTTTCCCAGAAAAACTTCTTCTTCCTTTCCCAAGATGTGCACATGGATGCCTATGCACAAATGTGGGCATGGCCACACCCCCCCACAGGCTCACACACCTCTGCAGATGTATTTACAACCTGCACACCACACACCTGCACATCTGCAGTCCCTGACACTCACATGGGCACGAGTCACATCCCAGAATGGCTTGGCTGGGAAGGGACCTTAAACCTCATCTCACTCCAACCCCCTGCCAGGGCAGGGACACCTCCCACTGTCCCAGGCTGCTCCCAGCCCTGTCCAGCCTGGCCTTGGGCACTGCCAGGGATCCAGGGGCAGCCACAGCTGCTCTGGGCACCCTGTGCCAGGGCCTACCCACCCTCCCAGGGAAGAATTCCTTCCCAATATCCCATCCATCCCTGCTGTCTGTCATTGGGAAGTCATTCCCCTTTGTTCTGTCCCTGTCCAAAGTCCCTCTCCAGCTCCCTTGGAGCCCCTTTAGGCACTGGAAGGGGCTCTGAGGTCTCCCTGGATCTTTCTTGTCTGAAAGAAACCCAAACCTGCTGTGAATTGTCCTGCAGCAATGCCCAGGAGCAATGCCCATGGGATTCCTGGGACAGGACCTGTTCTTGTCCTGGTCACCTATTCACCATGCTGGAGGTTAGTTTGGACCAGGGCCATGGCATCCAGCCCCTGAGGCTCCCTGAGCAGCAGAGGTGTCAGGGCAGGGCTGTGGCTGTGTGGTGACATCTGTGTCCCACCAGGGATCCATCCCAGGACTCATCCTGCAAGCACAGGCCCAAGGTCCAGGCCAGGTCCAGACTTTCCCACACCTGACCAAGGTTTACTCCTTTCAGGGACATCCAAGTAGGTCCTGCTACCACCACAGCTGGAAACAGAGCAGAGAAGGTCAAGATGAGGGACATGTTGACTACCTGGAAAACAGATTAATTTCCCAAGCTATGAAGACTCTGGTGACCACTTTCACTCTCTTGCTAAAGGTCAGTGACAACTGTGGCTGGACTCCTGGGGATAGGGATGCTCTGTCCCAGAGTGGATGCACAGTCTGTGTGGAGAACCTCTGGAGTAAGGAAGAAGCTACCTGTGATGGTGAGTCCATGGGAAGGTGAATCTGTGCCCTTCTGGAAAAGGTGAGGCTTTTCAGAGCTGTTTGAAGCGGACTCAGCTTGGCCTCTGGTGTGGTACAGCCCACAAGGGATATTTCCATAGGACAGCAGCCCTCCCTGGATCTCATGTGCCTCCTACAGTCAGATCTGGCTTGGGCTCAGAAAACAAAGTCAGCCAACACAAAGCTCTGTGCTTTTATTGCAGTGACTCTTGCAGAGTGACCCTTCAGCTCTTTTCTCCCCTTCAGTCAACTTCTGGGCATAGCTTCGGTTCTAGCACTGCCATGACAGCAAATACTTCAATTCCCATGGGAATTGAGATTATTTCTGTGACTGGGATTTTAAAAGTCACAAGGACTTGGTTGGCAGAATGTGTAGGGTTGATCCAGGGGCCTGCAAGGGGAAATACCACCTGACAATAAGAAATGTAGCAAAATTACAAGTTTATTGTTTCTCACCCCATGTAAAATGTCAGGTTATGGCAGCATTCATCAGGGTGTCTCTGTAAATCAGTCATTCCTCATTCTCAAACCAGGGACACTCAACAACAGCTTGTGCAGTTGCTGGGAGCTTTGGGTGAGCTCTCTGACCCTAATCCAGCCTCTTCTTTTTGCTCCCATGGTGGCACTTCAGAAGACTCACGGAGTCTGTCTCCAATTCCCAAGGCAATAGGATCATGGAAAACTGGCAATAGGATCATGAACCCACACAATGATCTGTGACCACAGAGAGAGGACAAATCCAGGATTTGCTTCAAGGGGCTCTTGAGGAACTGGCCCAAGGCTTGAAGCCTTGTTTCTGCTGTTTCATATTAATTTTAATCACATTTTCTCCATGATATATTATCAGGGAATATGGTGCCTTCTTTCTCACTCATTCCTAATGAGCCATTCACAACTCCCTTTCTGTGAAATATTTTTCCCTGATGTTCCCAGTGGAAGACAAGGGGCAGAAAGCCATGGGAGCTGCTGTCCTGCCAGTCCTCACAGCCACAGGGCTACAACTGGAGCCTTCCTTGCCCTGTGGACTGCGAGGGCAGTGGGGATGAGGACACTCATTGTGTGTCAACAGCTTTGCCCCCATCAGAATGATTTTTGCCAAGCTGAAAATGTCTTGAAAGAGTTTAAAATTTTAAAGAGGGAAAATTTGAAATGTCTGACATGGAAAAGTAGTGAAGAAAGCACCAAAATAGAGCTACTGTGAGTAATGCCCTGCCTGGGGGCTCCAGGAGTTTCCAGTTTGACAAAAAAGTGCTCGTGGGAATTTCTGCAGAGAATATTGTGAATATTTTCATGGAATGCTGAACATCCTAAAGTGTGAGATTCCCAGGGGAATTTGAGCCCAGTGGTGTATGCTAAGGACATGGAAAGCAAAATGTCTCCTTTCATGCCTTCCTCAGAATGACCCAGTCAGGATCCACATCCTCCACACTCACTGCTCTCTTATCTTTGCCAGAGCACATGAAGCTACTGACAATGTCCAAAGGGCTGAAACAAATCTGGATGCTTTGAGGAATCAGGTAAAAAGAATTTTTGGAGGCATCTGAAGGTATTCCTGCACCTTCTCCAACTCAGCAAGGTGCTCTGGGCTGGTTTGGTGGTCGTACAGAACAAGGGCAACCCAAAGCCGAGTCTCACCTCCTCGATACCTGTTCAGGGAGCACCCGAGGGGCAGGAGGGCCGGGGAGGGGGGCAAAGCAGGGCAAAGCAGGAGGTTTGACAGTCATTGTTCACTAAAGTGAGCAGCCCAGCCTAATGCGGGTCATTCATTCCCCGCTCCTGCCCGGTCAGCTGCAGTATTAGCGCTGGTCAAAGGTCTCCCCAAACATTTACCATCCATTAAAAGCTAACCTTTCCAGGGGATGTTTGAGCTCTGAGCCCCTGGATAGCTGCAGGCGATGCGCGGGGCTCGCTGCCTCTCCGGGGGTCTGTCTGTCCGACCCCGCTCCGCCCGCATTCCAGGAGCGGAGGCTCCCTCTGCCTCCCAGCGCTCCTCCAGCAGCCTCGGAGCCCCGAGCAGCTCCCTGGCAGCTGGACATTCCTTGTGGGCACTGTCAAGTTTGCTGCTCTTCTCCCTCCGAAAATAAACAGCAAAATGTATTTGAGATCAGAGGAAATGGCTTTAAATGGTTGTCTTTCATTCGAGGGGCAGGTTTTGAAAGATTTGGAATTTTTCCCGTCGTATATTGTGATCAAAGCTGAAATCGTGGAGTGTCAGTTTGGTTTTTCAGTGGGGTCTATCAGATTTGTCATTTAAATCTAACTTGGTGGATGGTAAGCACATCAGGACGGTGCTTTATATCCGGCAGGGAGAAAGAGAGAGAAGGAAAATGCTTATGAGAAAGATCCTAAAGGATTTGACAAAGCTGCAGAGAGCTCAGGGAGAGCTTTGCCTCACTCAAGACTGAACAAGAAGCTCAAGATCTGACTCAGTAACAGAGTTAAATGTTTAAGATTAGGCTTATGGCTCCATTAAAGCCTTTTACTGGATGGGATTGGATATGGCAACAAAGCAGAGACTTCACTTTAAGGCCTGAAGAGAGGTATAAAAACAATAACAATATAAACAACAATTTCTTGCTGTGATTGTTATTAATGTTGTTGTGATTACTATTGTATTTCAGTGGAAATAGGCACATGGTTGAATTAAAATACATGCTAATCTCTAATGTGTAAAAACAAAGAAACCTTGTGGACAGTCAGAATTAAGAATTTAACACTGAATTGGTTCCAATTCCAACATTTTAAGTGGAATGATAAGAACTTCTTCTCAAAACCTGGGGAGATGTTGCTCTAAGGACAGTGATTTTATCACAGCTTGTGACATCTACGCTCTCAGACGACCCTTGGCTGTCAGTGCTGGGCTCCAGAGCTGGGAATCCTCCTCCTTTTCCCCAGCCCCAAAGTTTACAGTGCAGAGGTAGCAGCTCTGCTTCACTCTCTCATGCTCTCAGCTTTGCTTTGTTTCTTAAGTCCTATTTATAAAGGCACACTGCTCCCTTTTGATTCACAAAAGGGATTTCTTACATTTCCCCTTCCTTTCCTTTCTCCCCTGTTTTCCAGTTCTCCCACCTTTAACCTCCTCTGTCCTACCTCAAGGTTTGAGAGATGCTCCTGGCAGACACCAGATGAGCCTCGTTTGCTGCCAGCCCTGGTCACCTCTGATTTCATGGCTCCTACTTTGGAGCCAGTTTGCATTTGTGATTTTGGCTTGAAGTGTTACCATAACGAGCCAGCATCTGCCTGAAAATAAAGCATAATATATCCTTAAGAGTGTTTACATGGGAGAAAAGGGATTTTTTTCCCCTGACACTTAGGAGTGCTCAAATTCTGGCTGCTTTTGGAGGAACCAGGGTGCTGTGCATTCCCACAGTCTGATGTGCAATAGTTTTCTTATTTAGGTCCTCAGGCCCTCAGAGCTGGTGGGTTTGGGTCTGAAACTTTGAGCTGATTTTTTTCTGGATTTCAAAATTTTTGGACTTGAAATGAAGCCCTTGAATCTGTGAATAGGTACAAAAAGAATGAATTTGGCTTTAAAGTTGCTGAAGGACTGTTCCTCACACTGCTGCTGCTGCTGTTACCCTCACAAGGAGAGAAGACAAACCTGCATTCTGAATTCTTTGTACAGCCTTCTGTTACTTTTGCTCTGGATGAAGTGAGTTTAAAAGAGAATGAACATGGGAAATGGAAATTGAGAGGGGCAGAAAGCTTTTTTCTGTTGAGGAAGGGTCTTCCAGGGGATCAGCACCTCCTGGAGAAGGAGGCATCAGCCAGCACGAGCATCTCTCAGAGCTCTGGCCAGGAGAGATCAGCAGAGCTTGACTGCAGGGACAACTGAGACAGCCCCAGCATTAAATCAGCCTCACAAAATAAGTAGAAACTGCCTCAGAATGTCCCCATCAAAGCCTAATTATCTGCTGACTTCTTAGACATGAGAGAATTTTCTTTGTCTATTTAATTTCATGCTTATCATCAAACTAGTCATTAAATAGCTGAGTATTAGGGGAAAAATGCAAAGCTTTCTGGTCTGTCTTGTTTAATCCTTCAGCCCCTCCCTTCCCTCCTCCCCGTCCCACTTTCTCTCTGGCACAGTGGGGAAGAGGGGAGAGCAGGCAGGGTGTCCTGCTGGGCACTGGGGCAGTCTCTGGGTCCTGGTCTCCAGGTGGGCAGGATGTGGGAACCCTGGGAAAGGTTGGGATGGAAAATCCCCCAGGTCCATGCCAGAGCTCAGCTCTGGCTGCTGGAAATTTGGACTTGGCATCTCCTGGGATGTAGCAGAGGTGCAGAAGCCACTAAGAGTGGGATGAGACCCAGAGGTCTGATCATTACAAGGAAAATGAATTGTCTGTGAGTCAGGTGAATAATTTAAAACAGAATCAAATTGATTGAACAGCAAATGGTGCTGGGCTTTCCTGTCTCATAACATATTAGTGGGGGACATTACATGAAATTGGAAAATAAAAAATTGTCAGTCACTGGAAGGCTTTTGTATGTAGGATGAATCAAGAATGTGGAATTGCTGCTTTGGGCTATATTTAAAATCAGGAGCATAGAAACATTTCAGCAGAGATTGGCTACTTAAACTGATGCCAACCCTGCCCCACTGGGATGAGCTCCTGCTTTAGGTCTCGGCTGCTCTTCAGCTGGGCTGTGTGGAGGGAACAGGGCAGGACAGAGCCTGCAGCAGCTTTCTGCAGCCTGCCTGAAAAACCTGGTTCTGGCCATGGCAGGATTTTGGCTTAGCTAACCCAGGACACACCCAGGGAGGCAATTTCCAGCTTCACAAAGATTTGTGGCAATGTCCTATCTGTTTCTCCAGTGCAGTGTCTCTCCTGAGGGGACATCACTGTCCAGTCAGCCCATACAGCAAGACAATCCCATGCAAAATACCCTTGATTGAGTGTTTTGCCTTGATGCCAATTCCTGCTTTCTGCAGTTTGGTTTCTAACGTCCAGGAGGAACCATTTCCTAGCAGCAGCCTCCAAGCCGTAAACTTTTGACCTGAGCTAATTACTGAATTCACTTTATAGAAGTAATGAGGTTCTGAGCCTCTGCAATGCCTTGGAGGCTCTATAGAGTCCCAGCCAAAACCTGAGCTCCCTAATCAGTTCTGACTCTGTTTTTTTTATTCATTTACCGAGCGCCCTGAGGCACTGCCACTCCTTGAGCTCCCTGGGAGGAGCTGCAGTGCTGCTCTCCCCAGTCTGCAACTGGGCAAAACATCCCAGTCAGGGCTGCAGGTACACTCAGCACCTCAGTGATGAGAGGAGACACCAGTGGGGACCAGTGGTCAGAGCAGCAGGGCCAAGAGAGTTGTGCTCAAGCCTTTCCTCAAATCCACTATTGGACAACTGGGATCTCTTCCTTCTGCCTCTTCCTTCTGGAACTTTGCTATCTGTGGGAGAGCACTTGGATGGCCGTGGGCAGTGTAATGATGAGAGGAGGGGAGATGTAGCTGTGCAGGACCATTCACGGGCACTGGTGGCAGGAGCACAGCAGGAACAGGCAGGGGGAACACTGCAGAGATGTTCCTGTGCTCTGGGCAGCTTATGAAATCCCATCTCCCTCACTTTGCTGAATTATTCCCACCCAGTACAGGCAGGCCTTAACCAGCAGTCCAAAACCAAGCCCAGAAAAGTTGTAGATGCCCCATCCCTGGATCTGTTCAAGGCCAGGTTGGATGTGGCTTGAAGCAATCTGGATTTTTTTCTAATGGAAGGTGGAAATCCCCATGGCAGGGGATTTGACCTAGATGAGCTTAAAGGTCCCTTCCAACCTAAATAATTCTGTGATTCTATAACTCTGTTATTCTGCCTTTCCCTGGGAACATTCAGCACCTGAAGAAGAGCTGGAGACTTGTGCTGAACTCCTCAGCCCCAAGCCCACCACTGGTCTCCAATTGCTCACCAAGCTGATGGTCCCAGCTTCCCCTCTCAAAGGCTTCCCCTTGCCCTTGTGCTTGCTCTGCTTGTCCCTCTCTCTCTTGCTGGAGCACCCCCAGGGCTGACACGGGGAGAAGGTGACTGTGTCACCCAGGTCAGGACACTGCTGACAACTCCACCTCCAGCCCTCCACTCCAGCAACCTCCCACTCGGGGGCTGTGGGGTGAGAAGAGCATCCCCACTTCCTAGGAGGGGAATGGAGAAGGGAAGGTACTGTTCCTGGACACCCTCAGTGAAGGTGTGCTGTCCCTGGCTGCCCCCAGTGAAGGTGTGCTGCCCCTGGACACCCCCAGTGAAGGTGTGCTGTCCCTGGACACCCCCAGTGAAGGTGTGCAGTCCCTGGCTGCCCCCAGTGAAGGTGTGCTGTCCCTGGACACCCCCAGTGAAGGTGTGCTGTCCCTGGCTGCCCTCATGGCCAGTGTGAGGTGTGAATGTGTCTGCAGGCAGGTGTGACCTCCTGATGCCAAGCCAGCTCTACTGCCATGGTGGGCTCCTGCTGAGCCTCGCTGAGCCTTGTCCGTGGGCAGTGGGGGACCCCAAGGTGAGCTCTGCTCCACGCTGGGCAGTGGGGGACCCCACACTGAATCACCCCCAGCCATGTCCTGCCTACTCATGGCAGAGCCCAGGCAGACAGAGCTTGCTGTGCCTGCCAAGCCCCTCAGTGCCCGCCCTGCAGCGTGGGCACGAGCAGGGTCAGCTGGGGCACGGGGAAGGCAGGGCTGCCAGAATGCAGGAATGGCCCTGCTGCTGCTGCTGCTGCTGCTGCTGCAGATCCCAGGGGGGCAGGGCTGGCAGGAGCAAGGACAGGGATTTACATTGCAAATCCACACGAGGCTGAGCTCGAGCACCCGGGGCCAGTGCAATCATTATCATGGTCTTGGCAAATCCAGCTCTCCTTGCTGAGGGTGATGTGCTTGGTAATTACATAAGATTGGCACATTTCTTTCTGCTGTTCCTCTGTCCTCCTTCGGACAGAGGGTTGGTGATTCAAGGTGGGGACTTTGTGAGCCTCCTTGTGTTCAGCCTGACAACTCAGATAATGGCATTTATCACACAGGTCTGAGGCATCCCCTCGCTGACACAGGACAGAGAAATTAACCTGCAATGCAAATGATAAGATATTTTTGAGTATAAAAATTCCCTAAAAATACATGTAACAGTTCTAATTTTAACTCATAATCAGGCAAGTGAAGTTTGTGGCATCTGAAATGCTCAAAACTTCAGTGTTTTAAAACAGCTGTATCAGAAAAGTAAAGTGATTGGGGAAAGTAAGAGTGGTTCTCCCAACCAGATTGTGCAATGGACACTGGAAAAGGAGTGTTGGCAGGTGGAAATTGCCATCAGTGGAGATGGGCTGATTTGGCATCACTTGCTGTGAACAAAGAACTTACCTGGTTTGGAGGCTGCGGGGAAGTGATGCAGAAAAATTTGTGACTGGACAGGTAGGGATAAGATGTGAGTGCCTGTTACCAACACACATTTCTAATATTCTACAATAATATAATTCTAGCATATAATTTGATAATATTATATATTTTTCATAATTCAACAAATCATCCAGAAGGAGTTCAAACTTTATCTTAGAAAATTCAGATCTACAAGGATAGTAAGTTATAGTCAATTCAGTGGTGGATGTGGCCAACAGAAAGTGTTCTTGAATTTCAGATATTTTTCTGAAAATAAGAAGGAAAAGTTATAAGGACTGTGTTTAAAAAAATGAATGTCTTCATGATGCATGGTCACTTTGCTGTCAGTGGAGCTGCCCTGGCCGTGGGCAGGGAGGTGAGCACACCTGAGTAGGCTGAGGACACATTGGTTTACCAGGGACTAGGGATAATCCAAAACACTTGGAGAGAGCAATAAATCCTGGAGGTCTTGTGCCACCTCTCATGCCCCCAGCTGCTGCATCATCGTGCTTGGGGCAGTGGGACAGTGGGACAGTGGGACAGTGTTGGCAAACTTAAAGGAGCAATAAAGAAAATCTATTTCATTAAAACAGGGAAGAGTGGTAGATGTAATTTTGCAGATTTTGTTTGGTGTTAAACCCACCTGCCTTGCAGTGGGGCAGATAAAACCCTGCTGCCAGTGGAACTGGTGACTGGAGTGGGCAATGCAACTGGACCTGGGAGGAGTCTGAAGTGTGAGGTAAGAGTTGCAAGGCTGGCTACTGGAGCTAGATTTTTTTGTGATTAGAACATTTAGTCTGGTCAGAAAAAGCAGATAAGCTTTAGGGAAAACAAGCCCGTCTCTGAATTTGAAATAGAAGCAGCAAATTGACAGATGGCTCAGGATAGCAGGAGCAGTGCAGCAGGGCCAGCTAATCACTGCAGATAGGATCTCCAGCCCAGGCATGCTCCCAGCCCCCGCTGTGGCACCGTCCCTGTCCCTGCAGACATCCCTGCAGACATCCTGGCAGGTGGGGAAATGCCACTGCACCAAGGAGTGACCTCATGTCCGAGGGGACACGTGCAGCTCTAGCTGGGGCAGCAGTGCCTGCTGCAGCCCTGCTGCCAAGGATGCTGAGCCAAACCACTGCCAACAACGCTGCTCAGCCTCTGATGGGAGCCTCAGTATATAAGAATATAGGAGAATATAAAAGCTCATGAGACAAAATCTGCCTCTCCATCCCTTGGCAGGTGTTTTCCAACCCCAAGGAAATAGGATTCATGTTACCAAAACCAGGTACCACAACCATTTGGTACCACAGGTACCAAAACCATCTTGTGAGAAGATGGAAAAGTTAAATTCCTGAGAAAAAAGTTGGGATAAGCACCAGGAGAGTTAGTGCTAGAGCTGGATTTTCTCTTCAGTGGGGTGTGTTGGGTACTGTGTGCAAGCTTGGTAAAGAAAACTCCTCCAAAGGGATCTCTGTCTCCACCTGTGCTGTGCATTACTGAGTGCCACTATGGTCCAGAGCTTCCTGGGCTATCAGAAACTCCTGGGACCCCTCTCACAGAGCACCTGACTTACCTGGGCATTGGGAAATGGCCTGGAAAGCACCACCCTGCTGTGCTTACACTGAGTAACACCAGGCTGGCTCACAGTAGTTGCCAGCTGTGGCTGCCCCTGGTTCCCTGGAAGTGTCCAAGGCCAGGCTGGACAGGGCTTGGAGCACCCTGGGAAAGTGGAAGGTGTCCCTGCCCATGGCAGGGGGTGGGAATGGATGGGCTTTAAGGTCCCCTCCCACCCACACCATTCCATGATTCCACGATTCCACAATTCTGTGACTCTGGTACAGGAGCTGCCAGGTTGGAGTGAATGGCAAATCCCATGTTTTATGCCTCCATTCTGTCCCCACACTTTCTCCTGGTCTCCATTAACACAAGAGCCTTGGCAAGGTTTTGTTCAGGTTACCGGGGAAGGTTTTAGGAAAATTCCTCTATGACATTCTTGAGAAAACTCTCCCCCTCACCACTGCAGACAATCTCGTTTTCCCTCTTGGGGGCTCAGGCTGGATTGACAGGAGACGACATCCATCCTGTGGGTGCATGCAGCTCCTGGGGCCTCTTTGTGTCAGGCTGCTTTAACAACAAACAGAGCACAGCCCCTGCAGCATCCTGTCCAGCCAGGGAGACACGGGGAGAGGGCCCTGGAACAGCTCCTCATGCCTGGATTATCCCATGGGTGGAATGCAGATGAAATTGGTTTTCACTTTTTTTTTTTTTCGTTTTAAGATCCCCCATATTGACAAAATGTGAGTATGAGGCAGATTGACACCCAAATTTGACTTGGGAAGCAGTTCAGCATTAACCTATTAAGCTAATGAACTCCAGTTATCCGTATTGGATTTCCAAAATTAGACCCAGGAAATGGCTGTTTATTCAGTGGGAAAGAGAACATAAAAGATCTGCCCCTAAAATTTGCCAAAGCAGCTGATGATGTTGTCTAATTCTGATGGAATTCTTAACCTGAAACATTTCAGAGAGACTGATTGTCAGGGAACTGACCCCTGGAAAAATCAGGATAATGGCACATGGTTTTGCTCACAGATTGTAAGATTCTCCTATATAAGTGTTACATTATGCATCCAGTCCAGGGTTAATAGTGCCCAGACAGAATCTGCCCTAATACATTTATGTATCAAACAGGGTTGCCCAGTAAATAAATTCAAAAGATTTTCAAAGCCAGACTTTTAAGGGCAGAACTCAGAGATTTATGTGGGATTTGGAATTGAGGGCAGATGCCATTTCAGTTGAAGGCAGCTGAGGCTCCTAACAGGTTCCTGATGCTGGGCAAAAGGGAGATGTATTGGCAGGATTACTGGAATTTCATTTGTTCACTATCTGGGGAAGGCAATGTTATTTCTTGCCCCTTCTTGCCTCCTTGGCTCTGTTGGAGGAGGCTTTTTGCTCCTGATTCCTGAATTTCATTGATAAGGTCAAACAGGCAGGATCAGCAGGGAAGAGGCACGAGGAACTCAGTCCTGCATGGAGAACTGAGTTGTGTTTAATCTTTCTTATGATAATATAACATTTATAGTGCAGTGGAGGCATGGGGCTACCAACAGAGCCATGCAGTGCCTGCACCAAAAATCCATCACGGTCAGTATTTCACCTCCAGCAGCCCCATGTGGCTGCCACCAGGGAAGGATGAAAACATAAGGAAAATATACTTGCCCAGGATATTCCCCAAATCTCCAGCTATTTGTGTCTCAAAGGTCCCTCAGGCTGAGGCATGCTGCAGTGTTCTTCACCACTGGGTATATTTTTGTTTTTCCTTCTATTCCTATTCCAATTTCTATTTCTGCCATAGTTCCTTGGCATCACTACAGGAGGGAGGGAGTGAAATTGCAGAGATGCTCCTTGACTCCTACTTCCCTTGGCCTGGCCTTCCCCATCCTTTCCCTGTCCATTTCCCTGAGGTATTTATGCATAAGGGAATGATGTCTGAGCATTTGTGACTCTCATGGCCACTGATCAGTCTCAAAGCTGACTGTGACAGTCGTGCAGAAATGTTCATTTGGGAAGATGAGCAGGAAGGTGCAGTGTGTCTTTAAAAAGCTCCTTGCCCAGGGAGACCTGGGTCCAAGAGCCCGAGAAATTTGATAGATGAGTCTCCAACATTCTTGTCATGTCTCCCCTTCTCGTTTTGCCCCGTTCCCCAGGCTGGAAGTGCTGAGAGGCGTGCTGTGAGGTCTGCCTTGTGTCCGGGAACCTGTCAGAGCTGGGACACGCAGCCCATGGCCTGCAGCTGGACTCAGAGGAGTCTCCATCAAGCACTCATCCAAACGTCTCGCCCGGGCGGAATGCCCTGGGGTTCGGCACTCCTTTGTTTTGAAAGCCACAGTTATTTGTATCAGCAAAGCATGCAAAGAGTGCCCCAAAAAGAGAGGGAGGGGGAAGACAAAGAGGGAGGGGGGCAGAGAGTTTTTGTGCCTGATGGGATCATGCTCAGAGAAACAGGGAGAGATGCATTATTGGGGTCTGGTATTAAACAGAGCATCAGTGTTTTTGGAGACAGCCCCAAATCCCACGGCCCTGAGGGGGACGGTGGCTGGTGCAGGAAGAACAAAGGAGACCCTGTGAGGATCCAGCTCTCCCTTGGGTGCTGCCAGGCTTCAGAAGGCAGAGGAGAGCAGGGGGGAACACAGCAAAGGGGTTTGAAAGCTGCTGCTGAATGCACATGGGGTCTGGAGATCGTGTGATAGACAAAATCCCCCAGTTGGGTTTCTGGAAGAGCAGGGAATATGAAATCCTTTTTCTCCAGTAGATGCTACACAGGAATGACCTGGGGACATGAGAGACAGTGATAAGTGACTCTCTCCATCCCCTTTTATCCTGTTTACAATACAGAGGCTTTCCTTGAACAAAACCCTTTTTTTCCTCTCCATGCTCCTGGCTGTTGTGTCTAAATGAGCCAATTTGCTGAAGGACTCCTCCTGGAAGGACTTGAAGTCTAACAAGAACAGACGCTGGGTTGCAGCATGTTGTTTCTGGCAAAAATCAATTTCTTCACAAAAGAACAGAAATCTGTTCTTGTATTTCAGTGCTTGCCATTTCATCGGGGCTCCTGTGGTACCTCTCACAGACCTGGCCAGGAGGGAAATCCCAGGGTCTATTTCCATTCAACCTCTTTCCAGAAAGTGTTTGAAAATGGGGCCTAATGGCTCAGGGAAGGGAGAGCAACGGACGGGAGTGAATGTGTTTGTTACTGCTGCAGTTAATGGTTTTGTTGATAGCTGTTTATCCCTGTGCTGATGTGATTTCTGGGGCTTGAGCTGCTGTTTGACATCCAGGGGATAATCTCTTGCCAGAGGCCTGGCTGGCTGCATGGCAGGGCAGGGCAGACTAAGTTTGATGCATCATCTGAGACGCAAGAGATGGACCCACAGGGACAGAATCTCTCATTAATTAAAGATGTGTTGTTGTTTCCCTCTTTTGTATCTGTGTGATGCTCAGGGACGTGTTCTCCTGTGACAAGGCTGCATTCTTCAGGTGCTTGCCCTGAACTGCAAATGAGCAACAACAGAAAGAACCCAACAGTTTGGAGACTGTTCCAGCCTCCAGGTTTCCCAATTTGCCCAGTCTCACATCAGGAGGTGTCTGCCTTCAGCTTCCCCACCTCTGAAAATAATTTCTCACTTTTCTTCCAACGTTTGTCATCCTTCAGTAGTCTGAATTTTTGCTGCACAGTTATTTAGGTTTTGCCTAAGTGAAATGCAGGACAAGGCTGAGGTTGCTGAAGAGAGTTTAGGATTTAAATCAGTATATTTTGTTCAGTTGTATTAGAGCATTTTATCTGGATGGACCCAGTTTAAGACATTATTCTTGTTGGTACAGCAGGTTTCCCTTTGCACCACAGGTGGGTCAGGCAGCACAAACCCAGAAAAGGGCAGAATCAGCTCAACACCAGGGTAATTCAAAGCCTGAGGAACAAGTATAAAATGAAAGCATTTAATAGAGGGAAGAAATAGTGGAGAAGGAGAGAGCTGAGTGCTTGCCTGGGCTACGAGGACAAAGGCTACAGACTTTTATATGTTTGATCTTGTGGTAGAGGGTTGAATGCTTTACAGAACACAAGCTTTTCCCAATTTTTTCCAATCAAGCTCTTGTTAGCAGGAAGTTATATTTGTTAACAAGAAGTATTTTGCATTAAACCACAGTGACAAGACAGAGTCATAGTCCTAATTGGAGTTTTTTAATCAATCAGTGATTGTACCTGTGCCTCTGAGGTCCTGCTGCCCTGACTAACTGGGCTATACCTCCCAACTTTTTTTTTTTTTTTTTAAATAATCCACCTTCTCCTTGCTTTTCCCACGATATTAAAAGGTGACAGGAGTTCGGGTGGCTCAGCAGACTCTGACCATAAAGATATTGGGTTCCATAGCCCAGTACATGCAAGGAAGAGTTGTGGCTTCAACTGTAGTGGATTATCTAGTAGAAACAATGAAGAAACCATGTCCAGAAGAGTGAACTGAAAAGGAGTCTCTCATCCAGGCCCAGAGCAAGGCCCTGTGAGACAGGACAGGAACTTGCAGCTCCACCATGAATGGGTGACAACCTGCTGGAGGGAATTTAGGGTATCTCTAAGTAAGGAGAAAAACCAGAATTATTAACAAAGCAAAACTATTTGCAGGATGGAAGCTCTAAACTGACTGTGATCATGTGTGAACGAGCCTGTGAAGTGAAGGCAGCTCTCTGGCAATGAAGCACTGAATGGGACATCAAGGCATGGTGCAGGACAGGTGTAATGATGATAAAAGGGCAGGAAAAGCTGTTTTAGAAGGGATACATCGATGAAGGATTCATCCTAAGAGGAAAGAGGTATCTGCTCAGTATCTGCATCTCCAAGTGTGTTGGTCACCTGGACTTCTAGAGGTGACCTGACCTCTGGGGCTGTGTCCAGCCCCTCCTCGGCATCAGGAGGATGTGGAGCTGCTCAGGGGAGGAGGCCACGGATCTGCTCCGAGGGCTGGAGTCCAACTGCCATGGAGCCAGGCTGGGAGAGCTGGGGGTACTCACCTGGAGAGGAGAAGCTCCAGGGAGAGCTCAGAGCCCTTCCAGGGCCTAAAGGAGCTCCAGGAGAGCTGGAGAGGGACTGGGGACAAGGGATGGAGGGACAGGACACAGGGAATGGCTTCCCACTGCCAGAGGACAGGGTTAGATGGGATACTGCGAAGGAATTACTGGCTGGGAGGGTGGGCAGGCCCTGGCACAGGGTGCCCAGAGAAACTGTGGCTGCCCCTGGATCCCTAGAAGTGTCCAAGGCCAGGCTGGACCGGGCTTGGAGCACCCTGGGATGGTGGAAGGTGTCCCTGCCCATGGCAGGATACAGTGGCACTGCACCATGAATCAATTCCCTGCTCCCGTGTAGGGGATGCAGTTCGACGACCCCAGGTGGCTTTGGCAGCTGACACCACCTTCGCTGACGGTGCCAGGAGACAGCAGCCGCTATTTCCGTACGGCGGACGGAGGGAGAGACGAACTGATCTGTGTGGGAAGGGCCGCCCGCGCCCGC
>VZTN01023392.1:349582-393402 GCA_013400515.1 Erpornis zantholeuca
TGTGAGGGGTCGGGGGGCGTGAGGGGCTGCACCCCCAGACCTGCCATGTGTGAAGGATTGGGGGGTGCGGGGCTGTACCCCCAGACCGCGGGTGTGAGGCCGGAGGTGCGGGAGCCCAGGGCCGACACCCCACAGATCTCAGCGCCCTTTAAAAGCGTTTCCCCATAAAACCCCATCCGGGAGCGGGGCTGCGGGGGGAGCAGAGCCCCGGGCCGCGTGTGCCGCGTCAGCCCCGAGGGCTCGGCGCTGATTCGCGTTTGTTGATGTAGATTTATTGAAGGCATGCCCGTTTATAAGGATTTCTGCGGCAGCAGGGTTTGAGGGGTCCGGCTGCCGCAGGATAAACCACCTCTGGGGCGTGTGGCTCCTTGAGGATAAACCTCACATAAAACCCCAGATAATGCCGGTCTGGAGAGGGAGGAGTGGTGTGGCAATTGCAAAATAAGGCAAAAAATCTCGCGGTTCTGTTATTATTCCATATGGATTAACTCACGGGAAAGGGGCCAAAGGACGCAGTTAATCCAATATTCTGAACTTCCACGGTAATGTGCTTCTTTGTGGAGCTCTGCTAAGGGGGGTGGGATGCTAAGAAACTCGAGTTAGATCTTGTATTGAATCATGATTTCTGTATCGTTGGATAATACAGAGTGACTGTAGGGAAGAGCAGGACATCCTGCTGGGGATCTGGAAATGTAGGAACGTAACAGCAGCTGCTTTGGATGCGGGGAATGATCTTGTCCTGTTCCCATTTCTTCAGTGCCTTATTTTGTGATTATCAAATGGTTCAGGTTGGAAGGGACCTTAAAGCCCATCCAGTACCAGAAGAATTTAACATCCATCAGTAATTTTTTTTCTTTTGTTTTCCTTTGCCACTGCCTGTTCAGCAACAGTACTTTTATCTTCTAATTACAAGCTTTTAATTTCACTTGATGCCTGTGAATTCATATGCTGTGAGAGTGAAAATCATTCCTTATTCACCTTCTCCTCTTGGTGTCTCCCCACTGTCATCTCCAGACCAGGCTGAACAGCTGTTTCTTCTAGAAGAGTTGTTCTCTGCTTTTCATAATATTTACGCTGATTTCTGTTTTTAAATGAAGTTACTTTGTTGGTGCATGTGAAGTGAGAGCACAGCTTCCTTCCTGCTGAGGACCTGGGCTGTCTGCTCTAACACCGTCTTGCTGTTCTAAAAAGTGCATTTCAGTAAAAGAAGCTGAAAAGTGAGGTACTGAGGAATGATTTTATAGCTGTTAACTGACTTCTCTGTTAATTTTGTCTTTATCTCCTGACAGGCAGGTCCATGAGGTCCAGTCTTACATGGGGCGCCTGGAGACTTCAGACAAGGAGTCAGTGCACTGTAAGTGATGAGTGAGCGAGGGAGATTGATTTAGTTTGCATCTTTAACCCTGTGTGCTTTTTCATATTTACAGTCATTATTGGAACAAATTTAGCTCCTGAGTCATTGTGATCAGCTGCTGAGACACATCACCAATTCAGAGTGCACTGGAATTGTTTTACTGTTTGATTTCAATAAGGTGATGTTTTGTATGAGGACAGAGCAGAAAAGACAGGACAAGAATTCACTTCATTTTCCTGTTATAATCCTTTAACTGACAGAGAGTGCTTGCTGTGGATGCTTCTTTAATGTTGTGGTAGAATGCCAGATTTTTGTTGCTGTTAGATTTTGGAACTTATGTCAGGGTGTCTGTGCAGGCCTTCAAAACCCCCACACTGATGTACTCATGAAGGTTTTTGAATCACCTTGCATTAATGAACACCTTAAATTGAGAGCATCTCTGGGCTGGTTTGTTAAAGCTGAGAGGAGTGACTGTGCCTGCCCTGCTGTGTTGTTGTTCCCTCAGCATCCACCAGCTAGCAGCTTTCCCCTAAAGATGCTCAGTGCAGATTCTGGGGAAAATGCTGTGATTTTGTGTGCAGGAACTTAAGCAGGATGATCCTGGCAATTCCTGCTGCAGCAGAGCCAGAACCTGTAATTCCACCTGCTTATGGGAAATGTGGAGAACCCTTGGGTCTGGAATTGCCTCAGTAAATTTGGACTATAACCCTGTGCTCATAAATGACTAATAATAAGATGCTCTGATATGTGAGGTAGGACTTTTTACCCCAGTGCAGAATTGGCACATGTATTTTGGACCTGTGTTTGAACCCTTGATTCCTGCATGAGTCACTAATAATGGGTTTCATCAGGGAATTCTGGGGTGAAAGGACACTGCATTGACTGGATGTAATTCTGCACATGTTCACTGACTTCTCTTACCTTAAACACATTTGTGAAGCATGACTGCTCTGTAGGAAGTGCTGTGATAAATTTCCTATCAAAAAATGATGGCTTACTAATCCAGGTTGTGGTTTTTCTGGTGGTTGTACCACTCCTCCTACAATGCCATACTCCCCAGACTGCTGAATGTGGTTTTCTGGGAAGTCCTGATATGGAGTAGATGGCAGGTGGTTGATGATGCTTCTCTGTGTTTTTGTGACAGGAAATCCTGCTGAGGGAGCAGGAAGGGGCTGCAGGGGGAATGTAGGGGCTTGAAATCCTAATTCATGGAGCTGATGGGAAAAGAGGCTCAGATGTATGGAAAGAGCAGGGGCTTTCCTAGCTTCCTTCTCAGAGGAAGAGGGAAATGTGAGAGTGTCAAATTACTGAGCTAAACAGGTGACATTTCATGATATTTATAGTTCTCAGTTACCTGATTATTTTCATCCTGTAAGGATTTGCATCTGTCAGGTTTTACATACTGCTTTGAATGCTTTTAGCATTTGCCTTCATCAGATTGCAGTTGTCTAATTCATGTCAAATCCTGTTTTTATTTCCTTGCAGTGGTAGAAAATGAGATCCAGGCAAGAATAGACAACATATTCAGCAACTTGGAACGTCTGGAAATCCTGTCCAGCAAAGAACCTCCCAACAAGAGGCAGAATGCCAAACTGTGAGTTCACTGCTTTGCTGTGATTGTGCAAAGTAGTCTTTGTAATTACTTTAATTAAATTTATTGAAGCCCTTTGCCTTTTGATTTGTGTGGAATCTTTCTACTATGCATAACTTATCTCTGTGCTCTACAATAGCAAAGCTGAGGCACAGAGGCAAAATCGCTTTCCTGCGTTTAACCGCAGGACCGTGAGAATCATTAAGGTTGGAAAAAGCCTCAGAGGTCATCATGTCCAGCCTGGTGATGGAGCTGAATTCATGGCTCTGCTCTCAGATGAGCACAACATGCACTTGGCTGCTCTCTCTGTTGCTTGCTTTTAATGGCATTTGTGGAGGTAGAGAGTAAAATTCCTTCGATTGGTGTCATTTTCTCTGGGCCATTTTCCAAGTGAGCAATAGTTTGAGCAGGAGGTTGGGCCACAAACGTCAGGACCTGCTGTTCTCAATTAATTCTGTGATTCAGTTATTAATGTTTAGTCTAAAATCCCACTGTAGATAGTAGGGTTGGATTTCATGTCACCTGTATTAAAGAAAGAGGTCAGTATCTGAAATAGTCATTGATTTCTTTATAGAATCCTGGAATGGTTTGGGTTGGAAGGGCCCTTAAAGATCAGTTCCAACCCCTGCCATGGGCAGGGACACCTTCCAATAGGTCAGGATAGTCTGGTAATCAAACATTAAACTTTATCAATCATTTAATCAGGGCCAGTGGAGTTCTGGACATGATTTGTTTCACCCCAGTGGAGATGTCTCAGGTGTCTCCTGTATTGCCCACTGACTTTTGAACTCTTTAATAAACCCTCAAGCTTAAGAACATGGTGCTAATTAATGAAACTGGAAAGCTTCACCTTTTACGTGAAGGGGGCTCATAAAATAGAACCTGTACAAATCCTACCATCTTCCCAAATCTGTGTTAAATGAGGAATAGATATGGTTATATAACTCCTGAAGAGACAATCCATGGGATAGAATGTCCAAGACAACTCAGGAGTTCTGCTTCACATTCTGTCATTAGCCTGGAGGCTAAACAATTGATTAAAATAAATAATCACCTATGAAATAATCACATGTGTAGTAGAAAAATGAGACAGGGAAGATTTAAGTGTGGAATTTTGGCCTAGCACTGGATATCCTGCATCTTCTAGAGAAGTAGAACCTATCATTCCTTGTTATCATCACTGTTAATTTATGATGCTCCTTTTCTTGTACGAAAACCACCAGAAAAGCAGAGTGTTTCTATGTTGCTGGTCCTTTGCAGGCGAGTTGACCAGCTGAAATACGACGTGCAGCACCTGCAGACTGCCCTGAGGAACTTCCAGCACCGCCGCTACCTGCGGGAGCAGCAGGAGCGGCAGCGGGAGGAGCTGCTGGCCCGCACCTTCACCACCAACGTAAATATCTGTGCTTGGGCTCTCTGTGCTCCAGCAGCTCTCATCCATCTGGGGTGTCAGGCAGGAGGTAAACAGGACTCTTGGAAGCTGCTGTGAGTGTGAGTAAAGGTAGAGAAGAATCAAAATATGTGGGGATAAAGTACAGCTCTCGTGAGGAAAAGCTGGGCTCTTAAGGCAGCAGGAAAAGGCTCCAGAAGCTGCTGCTCCTGTTTTATCCAGTGCAGTTCCACCTGGATTTGCATAGCAGTTGTAAAAGGGTCACTGAGGTAGGTACCAAAGTGTACATTAAACTTGGATTTGTGTCAAATGTCTGCCAGATCCTGAGAGCTGTGAAAAGCCTGACTCTTACACACCCCACTGGCAGCAGGTGTCAGCACACTTCAGTTTAGCCAAACACAAATCACACAGCTGGGATGAAGCCCTGCTTTTTGCCTAGAAATGAGTCAGAAGTTTGTAACAACATGAATGTGTTCCATGTGTTCTTGTTAATGCTTAGTTCTTCCATTGGGAAGTCCCCCTAGCACAAATTCCTGGAGGAATTTTGCTCTGAATAATGCAGCTTTTCTTTCAGATTTTACTTTTCTGCAGCTAGAAAGTTAAGTCTTTTTCTTCTTGTTGTTGGAGTTTTTAATTATTTTTAAAAATTCCCTTTTTCTCGCTTTTAAAGGCATCTCACGTAACAAACATCTGTGTTGTCAGTCACTGTCAGAGCAAGAAAGAACGAATGTGAGCAATCCTAATTAGCTGAGATTTGGGCAGTTCAATGCATTTCTCAAAGTCTGCCATAAAGATAATGTCTGGTATTGTGTTGGCAATTTCAAAATTATAGACAAGGCTTGAAAGAAACACTGCAATTTGTTGTTTTTAAACACTGTGGTGTTTCCCTGCAAGTAGGGACAAGTTTTCCTACAGAAAAATTTCCTGTTCAGAAATAAAAGGTGTGTAAGTGGAACAGTTTTAAAGAGCAGTAGCAGGCTTACAGATGCAAAATACAGAGCAAATGGGTTATTTTCTCCTTCAGATGTTGAAAGGTATCATAGATAAATAAAGACATGATTATTTTGTATTTCTTTTTAGCTTGCTACAAAAATTTGGCTTTAAAATGATCCTTTAATAGGGAAATGATGATTTGTCAGTTATCAGCCTCTCTTGGTCACAGGTTTACACGGTTCCTATTCATATAATCCCCTATTATATCAGAGATGTCAGCTGAGTGTGTGAGTAAATCAGTAGAACATCCAGAACAGCTTCTGGAAGCTGTAGCAGTGTTGTGAAGAGTTTGCTTAATTCAGAGTTAGAAATGGTCTTTATCTTTAAAGCCTTTCCTTGTACCTGGAGAAAGTCACAAGCAGCAAAACAGCTCTGGTGCTATCTCATCTCCTTGGGTCAAAAATCTACTTCTCTGGTTTTATTGCTGCCTTATAGTTGATAAAAAAACCCCTTGTACAGAAATGAAATCTGCTGGTTTGGAGGTTATTAAATATCTGGAATAAGAGCCATTCCCATGGAGATCTAAGTGCTTCTGCTCAGAGACTCATGTGAGCCTTGGTGCTGCGTTCACAGGGGGCCAGGTTTGTGTGTTCTGTCACAGCCCCTCCCTCCATGGCCTCTGAGAGCTCTGCCCCTGATTCTTCCTTCTTCCACCCTGAGCAGAACTCCTGCCCAGGCAGGGCAACACCAGCCCCTGGGTCCTACATGGCATTTTCAGATGAACATTTGGAGTTTCTACCAAAGAGCCTGTTCAGAGCACGTTCTGCTCTATCTGTGTGTCACCTGCGGCTGCTGGGCACATGGAGGGCATTCAGCAGCTCTGACTGAATCTGCCTTTGGGTGGTTCTTGTTCTGAGTACCCAGAGCAGGTGATCAGTGTTCCCAGCACTTCCCCCTTACCAGCATCCCATTCCTGCTCTAAACTGTGTGTGGAGCCATTTCCTTGTCCCTCTGGATGGACTGGTGTCCAGGAAACAGTGACAGGAGGCCTTTAGCAGACAGGGGTGATCCCATCCCTGCCCTCTTGTGCAGTCTAGATTAGAGTTTTACCCTCTTATTTCCATTTCAAGATTCCAAGTTCCTGGTTAAGTGAATGCATCTCTTCTGGAAAAACATGAAAAATAGTAATTTTTAATCTATTTTTTTAAAAATAAGGCCCTGTATGATGAGTGAGCCAGAGCTCAGGGAATCAGGCCCATGTCCGTTTGCCCTCACTGCCAGAAATTTGCACTATTTTATAAATGTTTAGAATGTCATCTCCAAACATTTTGCTTTTCAGGCCTTTTATTGCTCAGAAATGTGGTGTGAAATCTTCCACAAGTCTTTCACTTGCAGTGATCAATGACTAAGCACCTTCTTGGTGTTTAACAACTTGTTAAACACCTTCTGTTAGCTTTGATGTTCTCTCTTGCAGTATCCTTTCTTACTGAGATTATACAGATTCTCTGCAATTGCTCTTTTCATCCTTGATATCTCATTGCAGTTGAGCAGCTGCTCAGCTTTGCCCTTTGGCTTCCTCCCTGTCTTCTCCGAATGACTCTTTTCACTCAAATATCAATGTTGTATTTAAAATCATTATGAAAAAAAAATGTTTAAAGCACAGTCCTCCAAGTCCTGTCAGGTTTTTGCAGTGTCTGCTGGTGCATGTTGTGTTTCTGAGTGAGCAGGTAACCGAGTCCCTGCTTTCCCCACAGGACTCTGACACCACCATCCCGATCGACGAAACCTTGCAGTTTAATGAATCCCTGCAGAGTGCCCACCGAGGCATGGATGAGCTTATTGGCAGTGGCACCAACATCCTGCAGGGCCTGAGGGACCAGAGAGTCACATTAAAGGTGGGGGCATCATTTTTTACCAGAAAGACCCCACGTTTTTCTGTGTTTATGCTGATCAGGCTAAGTAAAGTCAATATATGTGTTGTTTCAGTACATTGCTCTGAGCTGAGGATGCTGGAAAGGTCCAAACTTCATTTAAACAACTTGAAATCTTTACATTTTATCATCCTGTTAGTAATACCTATAAGATCTCTTAGGGCTTGCTGGCCTTCACCTGCAGGGCAGCATCTGGAGTGCTGAATGTTATGTTTTATTCCATTTTATTTGTTTTTCTTTGTTGGTTTTTTGTTCAGGTTCAGGAGGGGTGGTAACTGGCTGGCAGGGAGATGTTGGTTCAGATGAACATCCCTTAGAGCAGCCACAAAGTTAGTGTAGAGCACTTGTGGTTAAGATTTGTAATAAAGATAATGCACTTCAACAGTCCCTCCTTCCCTGCTGATAACAGCTACATTGTTGTATATCTCTTCATAGCAAATATTTGTCTTTTATTTACAGACTGCTCAAAGTGATGTTAAATTTTGAGTGAAAAGCTGAAGGATACAAAAAACTTTTTAATTAGAAGTATTTGGGGAGAAACTGGACTTTGAAAAACGTAGGGAAATGCCTGTCTGTTGTATTCATCTTCTGATGGGGATAACCACTGCTGTCAGTTTTGATACTGCTTTGTTTTGGGGTGTATTTGCCAGATTTGGGCATTTTTAATGACATAAATGCCAGATTTGGTTAGGTCTGTTCCACCTGCAGCTCTGGGGTGTGGTAGGCAGTGCAAGCCTGGTCTGCACTCCAGCTGGCACGTGGGGAGCTGAGCTGGCTGTGCACGGGCACTTTGCTGCCCTGATCCCAGGGGGTTCCAGGCTGCCTGGTGCTCCCTGAGCCCTGGACTGCACCAGCACAGCATCCAAAGCAGGGCTCCAGCTCCTTTCCTGCTCCCCAGTCTGCTGCAGTCCCTGCACCCTCAGATGTTACACAGAGACATTAGAGCAGAGTTTAAACCCGAGTTCTTTCCAAGAGGAGGCTTAGCTTCTTGGTTCAGACCACTTGTTCACTGACCTGGTGAATATGGATTTGTTTTAAGATGAGGTCCATTATGGAGAAAGCAGGTAGCTCGGTGGATAGCTCAGTGCTCATTGCAGAGGAATGGTGTTGCTAAGCAGTCTGGCCACAGGACTGGTGGGGAGAGGTAGGGGTTCTGCTGCCAGCTCATGAGGAAAAGGCTGGAAGGACTCATTACTAACAATGGGGAGAGGACTGAGGTTTTGTGAATACTTTTTGGAAAGAGCACCTTCCTTGAAGTTCCTTCATCCCTGAGAGGATTTTAGACATCTGTACCCTGTGTTGAGCACTGGGTTGCTTTGGTGGCTGCTCACATTGGCCTGGGGCATCCAGTCAGCAGTGTTCCTGTGCTGCACACAGGGAATTGGAATTGATTCTCCAAGCTGGGAAGTCACTGATCCAAGGTAATCTCTGATGAGGGACTGGATGAAGCACATGGATTCCGGAGGGTCCCAGAGGAGGTGGATCCCATCACAGGTCAGAGAGCTTGCCCACTGCTGCCCAGTGCCTTAGAGGAGCCCTGGCAGGGCCTGGTGCCCTGCAGAGATAAGGAAATGCTGTTTCTTGGAGCAGCACCAGTCCTGTGTGGCTGCTTTTGCTGGCTGGCAGGGACTGCCTGGTTCCTGCAGGATCTCCCTGGGCCTCCTGGCTCTCCTCCAGCCTTTGCCACACATGTGAGCTCTGGCCCTGCAGCAGGGAGTTGCTGGGTGTCTGTCCATGGCTGCTCATACACACAGTCTGTGCTTGTGGGGCCATCGTGTTCCTGGGGGATGTTGCTTCTCCCTCGCAGGTGAGGAAATGTCTGTTCATGTTCCTTTTCCCCTTACTCAGTTTTTCTTACACCGAGAACATCTGTCAGAAGCAGCTGGTGTGGAGACAGCTTACAAAGAGAAGATTTTATTTCAAAGTCAAAGCATGGAGTTGAGCACTGTGATGGGAATGTGTGCTCAGGGATGAGCCCAGTGTTACAGCATCCTGTAGTGGGGTGTTCTGTCAGGGACAGCCCAGATGTCACCGTGAGGGACTGTCCATTGTCCCTGGAGTGGCAGGGCCCCTCCTGGCTGTTGCCCTGTGCACACATGGCTCTGAGGAGGGTCCTGGCCACTGTCTGGCTGCAGCTCAGTTCTCTGCCTGCCCATGGGTGGGTCACGTTGTCCAGCTTTCCTGGAAAGGTTCTCACCACCTCCTGTGCCATTGGGACTCTGCAGCCCCGGGTCCTTTTCCTTCTTCCCACTCAGGACAATATCTCACCCTGACCTGTGCCTGGAGTATGTCTCTGTGCCTGTATTTCATACAGTGGTTCCTCCAACCACTGCCCTGAAATAAAGCAAAAGGATTCCTGTTGTGTTCCTGCTGCTGACGTAATGGTGGGATCCATATTCCTAATTCCAAATGTCCTGCCTGCAGCACCCTGCGCTTTTCTGCGGAAGGATTTCAGGAAATGGCATTAATTATACATTTATCTGCCTTTTTTCTGCCATTTACCTTACAAGTGTCTGGATCTTCTCAGTCTCTGTTGGTGTGAACTGTACTTCAGCAAGGGAAACTGCACAAAATCTTGGCTGGTCAGAGCTCTTTTTAGACTGTGACTGGAACAGGACCCGGAAAACCCTTACTTCTGCTTAAGGAGTGCATTTTTGAGACACTTTTTATCTTGTCTCTGTCCAGACAGATTGTTTTGTGTCTTTAACCACGTTCCTATTCATGTGTATGAATTAATTAGTCCAAACATCCAGTTGTTTCCAGGGTCTTGTGGCTACCTCCTGTGGAATGGTAGGGATGGTTGGCTAAGAGAAGTTCCACGGGTTAGAATCCATCACTCACCACCCATGATGAAATACGCTTGGACTGTGGAATAAGAAGGCTCAGAGCCTGAGGGTAATTGTGTCTTTGCTTTGTTGTCCTCAGGGCACTCACAAGAAGATCCTGGACGTTGCCAACATGCTGGGCCTGTCCAACACGGTGATGCGGCTGATCGAGAAGCGCGCCTTCCAGGACAAGTTCCTCATGCTGGGGGGGATGGCCGTGACCTGCCTCATCATGTTCCTTGTCGTGCAGTACCTGACATGAGCTGCTGAACTCCTGCAAGAGGACTGTCTCCAGGACTGACTTTCCTCTGGGTGCTGCTTTGGGAGCCCTTCCCATGGACTTCAGAGTTTACAAATCCCACTCGGACAGTGTCACATGGAAAGCATGTCAGGAAATGGATGTGTCTGGCGATGCTGTGCTTGAGAATGGCCCTGTGAAAATAACCCCTGGCCTTTACTGCTCTCACCTCAAGGCTGCAGGTTTAACGGTCTGGTTAATGGGAAGCAGAAGTGAGCATTGTGCCCAGCTGTAGCAAGGCAGGAATGTCCCTTTGGGCACACAGGGATGGGAGGATGCAAAGGCACAGCGCAGGGTGCAGCGAGTCTTTCCTGTGCTGGCCAGCACTGGCCTGACCCCTGCACTTTGCAGTGCAGGAATGGCACAGAGAATTTCACAGTGTTCATGCTGCCTGAGTTCAGCCTGTGGGACTGAGTGTGCAAAAAGAGTTGGGAAGTGAAGGGCTCCCATCTGTGGTTCCATTTGCTTGGTGGAGGAGGATGTGTGGGGAAGAGTCTTAAGAGCACAGTTATAACCTGTTAACTTCACACACAGCATTAACCAGCACAGATCTCTCTGGTTTAGGCTGAAATGCTGCTCTGCTCCTCTGAGGGATGTTCTGGTACCTCTCTCTGCCTGCTGCTTCCCTGGGGATGCCGAGTGCTGTGCTCCCTCCTGCTTCCACTGGGATGCACATCAGGTGTGTGGCATCTCCCTGGGCCTCCTGCCAAGTTCAGCATCCAAAACTGTCATTTCTAAAGCTGGAGCACAGAGGTTTGGGGAGCTGTGTTCCTTTCCTGAGGTGCTGGTTGGGTTTGGGGCTCTGGAGCTGGAACTTCTGAGTGGATGGAGCAGGTGAGTCCTCCTGTACTCCCTGGAAGCGTGGGATTGTTCACAGAACTGGAACAGGTTCTTCACACCAGAGGAATGGTGGGATGAGCACAACAGGCCTGGCACTGAAAATCAGCTTGGTCAGGGGAATTTCCTCAAGTTTGTGCCTTGGGATGGTGACATCCCCATCCTTGGGAAGGGTGTTCCCTGTGGTACCCTTTGCACCTGTGGAGTTACTGTGGAAGACACGGATGTGTCACCTCACGGGGGTGGTGCTGGCTGGGGCTCGTGTCCTTGGGGTCATTCCCTGTCTCAAGGAAACACTGGAGCTGTGAGATCCTCGTCCAATCCACCACTGCTTTCCCTGCAGCCTGGGGGTGTCTGATAGAGGGGCCACCCTGGCATTTTGGGCATCATCCATTTCAATCACCCTACAGATCCATTCTCATCCCAATCTGTGGTGAGTCTGGAGCATTCCTGATGTCTGACAGTGGCACAGATGTGTCATATCCAGATGATGTGGCCTTGTGCTGGCAATTCCATCCTTGTTTTCTGTCTGGAATGGTTGTGGGTCTCTGGATTAGTAACTAATCATAAGTTCTACATTATGTCCTCAGTGCACTGAGCTTTGCTTTCATTATGTGGCTTGTTGCAAACTGGGAGAAACGGTTTTAATAACTGAAAAAATTTTAGAAGGAATTTTAGGGAATGTGGGCCATGAGACAGGGCCATGCTGGTGACCAGAGTTTGGGTGGGGCCCAGCCAGACACCCAAAGTGACCAGTGACCTCTGTCCATGGGCTTATCCATGTGTTTGATACTTCTGAAGTGCTTCCTGCTCTTGGAGTTCCCTATTTGTCCAGGTTTTCCAAGGAAATACTGTAGCAGACTAAGCATAGAGCTACTTTTCATTTGAGCCCAAGGGAGTAAGGAATTAAAGAGAAAAAAGGGAATCTGCAGGGATGGAGCATCTGTCTTGCTGTGTCTGTAACAAATAATAAATCCAAATTTGCCTGAAATGTATTTTGGATATGAAATCTGATGGATTCAGCCCTTGAGAGGGCAGCTCAGCACTTGCAGGGGGTCCCTGGCAAATCTCAGTTCCGATGAACTGATCCAATTCCACTTGATTTTACAGTGTTGGGGTTTAGTTTAAGGCTGTCACTGTTTAAAGTTTCTGTAGTTGTGACCTGGTGTAACAGGGTTTGTCTTACACCAAGGGGGGGGGCTCTGGCCAATCTCTTTCCTTTTGGGCTGCAGTAGGAGCCATAACATACTTGGAACTGGATTTTTTTTCTGTTTCTGAGCCTAGCATGGCATTTTAATAGATGTTTTCCTGTTGATTTATTTTGCCTTCTGGAGTCTCCTTGTCCCTGCACAGGCTGATTTCCCCTTGGTGAGCCAAGTGTCCTTGCTACCCAGGGCATCCAAAGGTGACACGTGGGGCTTAGAGGAATCACCTGGGAACTGGATTTGAGGACACATAACATCAAACAGGTTTGTAGTGCCCATAAAGTCCAAAGAGATTTCCAAGGGCATCTGTGCTCTCAGGTGGTTTGTGTGAAACCCTGAAAGCCTCCATTGCAGTGGGACATGGCAGGGACACGAGTGGTTCCTTGAAGCCTCACATCTCCCCTTTGGATGAGTGGGAAATGAGCTGGAGCCCTGGTGGGATTGTGGTCCCTGCCAAAGGAAATGAACTGGAGCCCTGGAGGCTTTGCTGCTGTAGCTCGGTGGTGTTTCCTTCCTCCCTGAACACCTCACTTCTGCTTCCAAACTGTGGCACGAGTTCCAGCTCTGGGATGAGCTGCTCTCTCAAGAGGGGACTCTGTGGGAATTCACTTGCCTCTGGAATAAAACTTTTTACGAGTATTTTATACATAAAGGAGCAAGGGTGGGACATAATTCATGTGATGTTCTGTGAATAAAGATTTTTTTCAACCAAAATTGAGGGTTTTTTTTTCCTTTACCAACATGTTGGGGCCAAAATCAACAAACAGGATCAGTTCCAGGATTGATCCTGGTTCACTGTGAATGGAAGAGGAGTCTACAGGGGAGGGGGCCAAGGGGGTGCTGTGGGGGCTCCCATTTGGGTCACAGTAGGAGATGGGTCCCACAGCACTGGGGTTGGAAGGAGTGGGAGACTGCTGGCTGTGCTGGACCTCACTGGTCAGACTGGTGGGATGTGAGACTGGTACAACCCCAGAGCTGGTGGGGGCTCAGAAAAGGGGCTGGAAACGGGTGGGTGATGGAACAGGAGTGGGGAGGAGCTGGGGGCACATTCAGGCCCTTGCTGTGCTCTGCCCACCCCCCTCCCCCTTATGCCCTGGGAGGGGCCAGACCTTCCTCTCCCTCTCTACCTGCCAGCGATGCAGCTGAGGGAGTTCTAATTAAGAGCAGTGAAGGAAGAGCTTGTAGGGTAAAATGTGGCTTTTGGTAAAGAGATTGTGGATTTAAAATGTGAGATCAAGGGGTTGGATTACCTTCCTCTTGTTACGTTCTGTTTAGAAGTAATTCCAGTCCCCACAGCTACAAAACACTTATTAAATCAGAAAATACCCAGCAAAGAATGCAGAAAGTTGTCATTGCTGTAGGTATGAATTTGATACAGAGGTGAGACCAGCCTGTGGCAGTGCTGGGATGGGGCTGCACCAGTTCCTGTACGGGGTGGGCCCCTGAGGGACTTTGACACTGTGAGCAACAGCTGGCAATTCGACTGATGCTTCAGGAGTGTGTTTGAGTGTGACTGAGCATGTGGAAAAAATCCAAGAAAGGTTTTAGGTCCTGATTTAACCTGGGATTGAGCTAATTTTCTCCCCACCAGCTGCTCCAGGGCTGTATTTGGGATTCAGTATGGGAATGATGTTGATAACACATACAGTTGGTGTTTACTTTAAATCAAGGACTTCTCAGTTTCCCAGGCTCTGCCAGTGAGCAGAGAGGCTCAAGAAGCTGGGAGGGAACAGGGCCAGGACAGGCAACCAAGAGTGGCCAAAGGGATATTCCACAGCCCAGAGTCATTCCAAGTATATATACTGGGGGGATGGACTGGGAGGGGTCCAGTGTTGAACAACTACTGACCAGCACTTGTCTGTCTTGGGTTTTATGTCTCCCCCTCTCCCATTATTATTTTATTATTATTAATTATATCTAACTTTGTTTCAATTATTAAACTGTTCTTATCTCAACCCACACGTTTTATTTTTTCCCCCAATTCCCCCATCTCCCTGCCTGGGGGGCAGTGATCTGTGATGTTTAGTTGCTGGCTGGGGTTGAATCTGAGAGGGAAAACTTTTTAAACAAAGAGACTAAACGAGTCAGTATTTGAGCATTTAAAACGAGTGCACATACTTTACCTCCTCCACACTGCAGACACATGTGAGCCCCAGCGAGGAGCAGCTTTCACCCACTGCCAATTAAAGGAGCTCAGGCTAATGGAGTCCAATTATGGCATTTACCTGTAAAATTGTAGTGCTCTGGCCCACAAATCCTACAAATGAGCTACTGCTGTCAAACCAGAAACAATCACAGCTGGTATTTGTCACCACTTTCATTCCAAGTGACAAAAAATAAATGAAGGGGGAAAGGAGAACTTCCCATGTCAGCACCTACTGACTCCAAAGAAAAGCAGTTGCAGGGCATTTTGGAACATTTTTATTCTAAACTGCCAACAAGAACCTTGACATAAATTGACAGAATTTTAAAAGAATCCTAATTTTGCACATTCCAGTCAACATGTATTATTTTCTAGTGGTAGTACACAGATGGTGGAAATCCAGTTTTTAGAGGAAAATATGAAGGCATTAATCTATTTCTAGACAAACACCAAGTCTGGCTTAATTCTTTAGGGTTGTGTATTTAGATCCCATTTTGTGTTTTGCATGTTTATAAATATACTGCTTGATCTGAACATTTTCAGTCCTAAACACATATTTTTACTGATTTAAACCATCCCTACTCCTTTCCTCCCCTCCCCCAATACAGAATAGGTATCTGAGAGCTCTCAAACATGTTTTAAGCATTAGAAAACTGCAAAACTCTAATGGAAACTGGACAAGCACCTCAGTGTCCTCCTGAAACTTGCCCTGTTTGGAGTTGTGTGTGATTGCAGAGGATTCTCTGTCTGCCTGGGGAAGCCTCTCACACACAGGAGACGAAGGTAAGGCCTAAGGTGACAAAGGCAAGGCTGAAGGTGTGAAGCTGCAAAAGTTAAGGTCAGAATGCTCTCAAGGCAGTCTCTGTAAATGACAACACAGTTTAAAACCCAACCTGAACATTCTCCACATCCTGAGTGGACAAACTCAGAGTCCACTCAGATTCCAACGAGACAAAACCAAAATGTGCATGCACAGAAAAAATACTTTTTAAGTTTGGCTGCTCCAGATGATTTTAATCTGGAGATCTCAGCCTCTTGACACCCTGGAGAAACTCTCAGGACTTTGTCTTCTCCAGGCTGTAATAGGCCCTCAAACACAACTCCTGGAGCCTCAGTTGCAGGGAGTTTGCTGCAGCTCCCCAGCAAACAGCCAAACTTCTCCCAAATGTCCAGCAGAAGTTCCATAATCCCTCCAGGCTTCCTGAGAACAGCAAGATGCTTAAAGCACAGGGTAAAAATTCCTGGAAGTTACTGCTGGGTGGTTCCTGACTTCCACTGAAACAGGACTGTAATGGTTTCTGGCCTGAATTCTCCAAATCTGCCATTCCTGCATCCCTCTGTTTGCAGTTAGCACTGACCACAAGCACCCAGCTCCCAAGGGGCTCCTCCACATGCCCACACTTGTTTTAAAGCATCAAGTGAAGGGACAGGCTTCTGGGGGGTACTTTCAGCCCCCCAAACTGTTCTGTTTCCCACTAGCGTTTCTCTAATTAAAAACCTAATTAGACCCTACCTCCCCTACTTAAGATCACTCCCTCAGTCCCCACTCCTTAAAACACTTCTGAAGGGTTTCCTGCTGTTTCCCAATGTCTGGAGCACACAGCCTCAGGATTCATCACCTGCCATTTGACAATTGAAACAACAGAGACTTGCCAATTTCTATGTTTTTCCTGTTCACAGGGTCTGGGGCTGGGCAGGGAAGGTTTCTGAGTCTGTGTAAATTTATCAGTCTATTTTTTCAAGAACAGTAACAAAATTCACCAAGTAAAGGTGAGGGTAACTTCTAAAACAAGTTCTTGGGGGAAACATCTGGCAACCAAGGACAGTTCCACACATTCAAATGTTCCAAGAAACACAGTATGCAACAAAAGCCAAGTGTAGAGAGTCCTCCCATCAGGTCCAGAGCATGTCTGTCATCTGCAGGAGCTCTCCTGTCCAAGACAGGGGGACACTTACTGCTGGGGCAAAACCAAGTTCCAAGGAGAGGAACTAATATTCCGAATTCTGAAAAGGACAAGACACAATTTTTGCATGAGATGGACAAAGATACAACAACTTCCCCCACTCCACACCAAGGGACAGTGGCCTCTGCAGAGGGAGCACTTGTCCCATTGGCAACAAGGCTTGTCTACAACTGACATTTCAGTTTGGTTTGGCAGATTTAGCCCAACACTGAGGCGATTGCACAGTCCCTGTCTGTGCAGGAGCTGTGTCTGCAATGCCCTGAGTGCACCAGGTTTAGTTGCTCCCAGTGGGAATAAGAACAATCATTCCTCAAAGCATCTTCAAGATGTTGCTTTGCTGCTAAAGGCAAACAACAGTCTTTGATTTCAGCATTAGACACTTCCCCATGGGGAGCTCCTTCCTTCCTTCCCTCCCCTAGATGGAATTTGATAGCTTCTTCCCCAGTGGTGCTGGTTTAAGGAGCCCATTTCACCCCAGCTCTGACTTAGCTGGGCCTGACAGTGAACAGAGCACAAAGCAAAGAAACAATTTGGTTTAAGTCAGGGTGAGGGTGGGGGGTGAAAGGGGTGATGGGGATGGCGTGGAAGGGCCTGGTTAGCGAGACCAAGGCAACATGGCCAGGATGCAGCTCTGCCTAACCCGGGCCACAGGAATGGAGTGAGGAAAGAAGAGAGGATGCTGCAAAGGAAGGACACAGAGGATGATCTGTACAGCAGATTCCCTCAGGAACTGCTCTCAAGAGGCAGGTGTTCAATACAACCCCTCCTGTCCACACAGTGGGAGCCACAAAGTGCTGCTACAGCCAGAGATTTCAGGAGCTGTCCCCAGCTCTGCAGTGCCAGTGCCAAAGCCCCGTGCTCAGTACTCACAGTCCTGCAGACACAGTGTACGGGAGGGTCTCGGGGGGCCGCATCCGTGAGGGCAAGGAGTTGTTCTGGTCACTGATGGTGCTGGAATCAAGTGACTTTGGTTACTTCTGGCAAATGCACTGGCTCACATTGGTGCATTTTACTGCAGCATCCCTGGGGGATGGTGCTGTGCCACCATGGCGGTGGTGCTGGGAAGAACTGGATGTGCTCTGAACACTAAAAGATCTTTAAAAGAGTCTGACAGGTGGAACCAGGCAGTGCTGCTGTCAGCCCCTATGGAAGAGCTCACACAGAACTCAAGAGCTGCCACGGGCAGGAGTGTTGCTGAACCGTAAATGAACCCATTAGATAAACCTTAAAACACCTCAGGCAGCTCTGGTGGTGCCACCACATCCTGTAGGCAGCCCACAATCAGTGAAACCAGCCAGGGCAGCCCCTTCCAGTTCACAGCTGGCACTGAGCTCTGAGCTCCCCCTGCCCCAAACTGTGACCACACTTTGGAAAGGGCACGAAGGGAAGATTCTGCTGACACAAGGCCCAACTCCAGCACATCTGCCAGGCCCCAAGAGGCAGAAGCTCACAAGGGATCTCCCAAGGACTCAAAGGGACTGCAAGGTGTGACCACCTTTCTCCCCTGCACCTTGTCCAGACACCTATCAGTCCCTGAACACAGGCCATGGGCAGGAAGAGCAGCCTGCCACAGGCATACAGGAGCAGTACCTGTGCTCCTGAGGGTTTCCTTCTCTGGTCCAGGCCATACGAGGAAGCAGGTCACACTGAACCAGCAGCATCTCTCTCCCAAAGAGAGCTCCAGCAAAGGCAGCTCCTGTCCAGCCACAGAGGTGAGGCTGGGAGAAGGCTACAGTATTTGTTTGAACAAGATCTGTTGTAAAGAATCGAACTTGCATTCCCTACCTTTTTATGGCAGAGTTGATCACACCCCACACAAAAGTAGACTCGGATCCCTCCAGCAATTCTGTGAAAGAAAGCAGACCTTGTGGCTCAGAACTAAGAAATCATCATCAGATCAGTGGCTTAAATGGCTTCCCACTGCCAGAGGGCAGGGTTAGATGGGATGTTAGGAAGGAATTGTTCCCTGTGAGGGTAGAGAGGCCCTGGCACAGGGTGCCCAGAGCAGCTGTGGCTGCCTCATCCCTGGAAGTGTCCAAAGCCAGGCTGGACAGGCCTTGGAGCAATCTGGGATAGTGGAAGGTGTCCCTGCCCATGGAATGAGATGAGCTTCAAGGTTCTATCCAAGCCAAACCATTCAGGGATTCTGTGATTTTATGATCAGGAATATCTCTGTCATATTTTTACATGTTCAAGAGGGAGAAAAAGTTGACCTATGATGAATGTGTTTGCTTCATTGAGGAACATGTTTCCATTGCTATCACTGCACATAAGGTACAAAAGCTCATACAGGAGGAAGGAATGTTTGGAAATCTCTCCCCATGCTCGTTCTGGCAGGCATTTTGGGTTGTTCTCTAGACCAAGCCAAGTCTTCTGGGGGGAGAGATCCATGTTCTTAGGAACGAGCATAAGCAAAGTGTCCTACAAGGCAGCCCTGAGTGCACAGCACCCCTTGCAGCACACTGTCCCAAGAGGAGCTGGAGGACATGGCCAGGGAGGAGGCAGCAGATGGGGAAGTTCCCTACCTGTTTCCCAGTCTTCATCACATGGGGGTGCCTGCCATGTGCTCCCATTATCCAACTGCTCCTCCGAGGGCTCACAGGACCGGCCCACTTCAGGAAGAGAGAAAATGCAGTGACCAGCAGTCCTTAAATCCATTGGCTCAAGCTGTAAAACATCTCTGGGCTTTAGAGGAAACCCCACCCAATGCAAACAGGCTGGGGACAGCTGAAATCCAGCAACTTCAATTTTGCCTTTTTCAATGAAAAAGTGAAGACTCTGGTCCCTGGAACTTTGAGCAGGAATGCTGGAGTGAAGAGAAAACCTGCTGGCATGGATGCAGGCATCACTGCCTGTGCACCTCTACAGAAGATAAAAACCTGTGTACTTTGTGGTGTGCAAGAGTTAATGGGAGATCAGCTCTGCAAGAGGAGTGGCCCATCCTTGTGCCCATCAATGCATCCCACCCCTCCTTCCAGAGGCACTTCCTGCATGGAGTTGGGTACAACCCTTCTATTCAACAAGCCTGGCAACAAAATATGTGCAAGGCCTACCCAGAGCATCTGCCATATTCTCAAGAAACTGCCCAATAAACCCAAGCAAATGAGATCAAGTTTTCCCAAAGCTGCTGTGTCACGTAAAACTACAGACAACAATTTGCTTCCCACTTCTGGGTTATTCCATGCCTTACAAGAGGCAGCCTCAGTCCCCAGGGTGCACTGACACCTGGGAGCACAGGGGTTCTCTTACCCACATCTTGCTCCATGAAGGCTTTGTCATTGCACTTCATGATGTGGTCGCTGAGGTCTGCCTGAGGAACCAGGTGACGAGCATTGAAGGGGCACGTGGCCAATTTCTTTGCAATTTCAGGGTTGCTCTAGACAAGGGAAAACCAAAATTATGTGCCACATCTCTCAAGCTCATTTATCTCTTGTTGATACATAGGAAAAAAACACTGGGAATACTTGGGGTGTTGCTTTAAAAAATAAAATAATAAAAAAGAAATTGCAATGTATTGATCAGATAATCACTAAAAGCAAAATGGGAAATGAACATGACTGTTCTTCCAAATACAATTCACAGACACTGAGCCACCCCTGGCTGAAGTGTAACAGATCCTCAGCAAACTCCCCTCAGTTCCCTGTAGTGCTGGTGATATGACTGCATGGCTTAAAGCACAAACGAAAACATTTTAAAACCAACAGGGGAGAGACAGGCAAATCTAAACCCTTCAGATATATTTTAACTAAGTGGGCACAAAGGCAGAGAAATTCTGCCAACCTTTTAGAAGAGCCAGGGAGCTGGTAGCATTCCATCTGGATTTCCATTATGTCAGACACCACTTCTAGTGGCAGAACTGTAGCTGTCACTACAGTTAATTACCTTCTGTGAGTGATAGAGACTTTACTGGGAAAGCCCCAGCCCTGCCACTGGACCAGTGGCTGCCTGGATCTGCTGGTCAGGGATCAGACTGACATCCAAGGCAGAAGTGTTGCTTGAGGCAGTTCCTCCTCCACCACTGCTGATCCCTGGCTCCAGCACACCCAAGGCCCCTGGCGTTCCCTGCCTGGTACAGCCAGGGCTGCCATGTCCACACGTGTCCATCGCTGTGCTCACCTGGCACAAGCAAGTGGCTTCCCACTGCCAGAGATGTGATACTGGGAAGGAATTCCTCCCTGTGAGCACGGGGAGGCCCCAGCACAGGCTACCCACAGCAGCTATGGCTGCCCCACCCCTGGAAGTGTCCAAGGCCAGGCTGGGCAGGCCTTGGAGGAACCTGGAATGTAAGGTCCCTGTCCATGACAGGGGGTGGCACTGGAGGAGCTTTAATGTCCCTTCCAGCCCAAACCATCCTGTGATTCCATGATTCTAACACAGTTCCAGCCAAGAAGATCCAGCTTGCTCTGCCTGCAGTGTCCCTGTTTGGGTCAGGGCTGTGTTCGGCACAGAGCAATAGGAGACTGAGCCAGGTGGAAGTGTTAATTGGATTTTATGCATAAGGGATGCAAAGGAAACTCAACAAACTTGTTCCAAGCAAGAGGGACAATCTCCACCCAGACCCTTGCCACTGCAAATAACACACAATGTCATCTTCATATAGACTGGTGACAATCACCAAGATCTTCTGCTAATTAGCACTTCTTCTGCTAAGTACTTTGACGAAGACTTTATCTGTTTGATGACCACTATCTCACCTAGGAAATTTCCCAAAACTCTCTGTCATCAGTTAGGCAACACCAGGACAAAACCAACATGCTTAAAGCTTTACTTCCTAACACTGTTCACAGCTCACATGCACATTCCTGCCAAAACATGCAGGGGCTCAACACAGAAAATTTCAGCCCTCTTGAATGTTTGGTACTTGCCACTTAGCTCTGCCCTCTGCTTTCACTAGCTAATTAGTGTTTTTAAGGCTCCAGTTCCACCAAAATGCATTTATTGTACTGATGATTTATTGTACATACTGCCTACAACTGCATGTTAAGTAGCAGGCACAGCCATGCTGGACCGTTTTTAAAACACACTGGCAAACTTAAAAAGGTTTTCAAAGGTCTCAGAAAAAACCCCAAAGCTCAGAAGGTTTAAAGAAACACAGTCATGAGGGCAACAGAGAAGAGGAGTGTGTCCTATGAAATGATTTGTAATCAAATGCTTGATTAAAGATGGATAAGGGAATAAACCTCCCCCAGACGTGATAAGCCCAGGATGTGCAGTTTCTGCCAGATGCCCATGAAACACCTGTTGGCAAAACAAAACTGCTCAGCCCTGCAGTTAAAGAAAAAACTGCAATATCACAGCACTTCTGCTCTGAGGGGCCCAGAGGGGTGCTCAGAACTCCAACTGAGTCCACTCTTCAGTTGCAAGTAGAAAAGTGAATCTGACCTCCCTGTGAGCTGCTGGAAGAGACAGTCTCCTCCCTGAACTAACCATGAAGGATCTGTCTCCTTCCAACAGAGCCAGACTGGTCTTGGGTGAATTCAGGTGTGCCTGGAGCTATTACCATAAAAATCACTAAGTTACATGAAATAAAGGCTAAACAAGGCTATTTGTCAGGAAACACAGGATCACAGGGTGCATTCGCATGCACAGAGTCATTCAGGCACCGTTTGTCCAAGCTCACCTCCTTACACTTCACCAGGTGATAGGGAAACCGCCGCGCTCTGATCCGATGGTGTTTAACCAACGGGCACTGGATTAACCTCTCTGGATCCAACATATCTGACGGAACAGGAGAACACAGAAAAATGTCTGGCTAGAAAGACAAGAACCACACGGTGCAGTGGGGAAAACCCCACACCACCACATCAGGGCTGTGGTCTGAGGGAGTTAAACCAGTTGCTCTTAGTTTGAAACCATTCATTAAGGCAGGCACCTGCTTTGCATAACCAAATTAATTAAACTTCAAGTTCTCATAACTGGGACATTACTTAAAACAGAGGAGAGTCAGTACCACTGAGTGCAATAACTCTTCAGGTTACCTGATTAGGGAGGCAACCACCCTTACTCCAAGGGAAAGCCAGCAGCACTTTCCAGCTCTCCTGGAGGAGGATCAGTGGGATCATGTCACACCCACCAGCGCCTTCAGCAGCTGAACCAAATCTTTTTTCCATCAACAGCTTGTTTTGCTGGAGGCAGAATGTGAGGGAACTGAATTACATTCTGGCCGTAGCAGTGTGCCTAACATGGCACATGAGACTCTAAATGAAGCTTTTAATCATGTAGTTATTTAGAAGCTGAGGCATTATTAAACCAGGAAAAACACTGAAGAACAAACATACTGAACAGTGAAGCAGTGTGAATCCATGCATGCGTAATACTTGTCTATAAAATATAGTAAGATATAAATATTAATAAATATGCATATTCTCAGCAAGGAAAAGAGGCAGCCAGGAGACACAAGGCCCCACTACTGCCTGTGGGTCTGTCTGTGGGGTACACACCAGGGAGCCTGGGCTGCTCCCATCCTTTCTGCTCAGCCACTCTTGCTGCCCAGGCTTTCAGCACGTTGAGGATTTGACTACAGAGGAGCTAAACCAACTCCAGGCACTGGCTGCTGCTGCCTCTGCCCTCCTCTCTCACACGTGTGGCTCCATCAGGCCCCAGGCTGGCAGTTGCTAAAATGCTGTTCCAGAAGTCCCAACGAGCAGAATTCATGCTGGGAGCCATTCGGAAAGAAAGAGGACAGGCAGGATCCTCGCTGCCATATGGGCTGTGCAGTGCTGCTGCCTCTGAGCTCCTCTCACCTCAACAGCCCACTCAGGGCATTAGAGCAACTGAAAACCCACCCGGCTTTGCACTGGCCCAGCTGGCCCTGGAAGAGCAATCACAAGTGGTTTTGTCACCGAAAACGTTGTGAAAAATATAACTCTCTAACACTGTAATTTCAGTATTAAAAAGCAGCATTACTTTATTTTGGCACCCGGTGCATAGGGGATGCTCCTCCAAACGTCCCCTCCTCCCCCCTGAGGAAGGTTTCTTCTCCTTGAATGCATTCCAACTATGGAGTCTGGCCAAGACTTTTATCAAGCACAGTCTTTATTCTCACGGCTAAGATACCTACTTGTGCACATTAATCACTGATAAATGTAAATACAAGATTAAGCACTGTCTGTTTAAGGAATTCACAAGATTAAACAGTATTTGTTAGAGATTTTTCCAATAGCTTCTCTCTTGGAACTGGCTCCACACAAGATCAAGGACACTGCCAGTGAAGGGAAGGGGACAGAGACGAGCACCAGACGAATAACAGAGCCCTCAGCACAGCACGTCCAGCACCAAACCCCCACAGCACAGGAGCGGCTTGGGCAGCCGAGCAGCTGCAACACGGCTGAAACCACCAAAGGCACTATGATAATGCCACGGAGATCCTTGTACCTGTCCCTGTCCACACCGCATGGAAACGGATCCCGAAACTGCCTGGAGCGGCTGAGCCGGGAGACGCGGGTGGAAGCCACACTCGAACCAAACAAAATCGTTTTATTCAGGCAAATCCTGCAGGCCGGACCCCACCCGCACCAGCTGCCCCTGTTGTGGCAACCTGGGCTGGAACCACCGACAGAGAGGGCCCGCACGGCTCGGGGACTGCGCACGTGGACGGACCCGGTCCGAGAGGGGACAGACCTGGCCAGCGATAAGGGACGGGGCCCGGCCCAGGGGGAATGACAAACGCGGTCCGAGCGGGATGGCGCGGGCCTGGTCCGGGCCCTGCCCGCAGCCGACAAGCACTTTCCCCATCCCTCCCCAACCACCCCCAAGCCTCACCCAAGTCCTCCTCGAGCTCCATAGCGGAGCCGGATGTGGGGCTGGGCCGGGTCTGCTCCGGGACGGTGTGTGGGGTCAGGCCCGCTCTGAGACCGGGCCGGGATGGGTCCTGCTCCCGGCGGGCTGTGGGATTGAGTGTGGAGCCGGTCCACCTCCGCCTCGGGGATGGCTGTGGGATTGGGTGAGGAGTCGGCCCACCTCCGCCTCAGGGGGCCCTATGGGGTTGGGTGAGGAGCCGGTCCACCTCCGTCTCGGGGGGGCTATGGGGTTGGGTGTGGAGCCGATCCACCTCCGTGCCGGGGTCGGCTGTGGGGCCGGGCCGCTCCCGCCTTTCCCGCCCAGCCGGGGTTGCTGGGGCAGTGCCGCGCGCGCGGCCGGGCCGGGCCTGACCGCTTGAGCCACCCTGAGGTGTTGGGGAAGGTTCAGACGAAATTAACCAATGTCGGTAGAACGCACCAGACTTAGGCTCATTCTGATGTTTTGACTGGGCCTGCTGCAGTCTCAGGCGCTGGTTCTGAAGTGACCCCAGACAGTGAATCAGAATTGTCAAGGTCATCTGGTACAACTGTCCTCCCGCTGTGGCCCCTAAGCCCCAGACCCCATCACCCAACCCCATGTCTGTTATAGGTTAGTAGCCAATCAATTGATCAACCCAAAGCCAATTCGGGTTTAAAAATAACCCACAGCCAATTAGGGTTTTAACAATTTAAAATTTATTAAGCAAGCACAAGCAGACAAAACAGCGCTGGGGCGACCGGGGAGCCTCCGCTCCGCCTGGGGCTCGCCGACGGGGTCTTCGTGTCTTTGATCTTTATACCCTTCTGGCTTCGGGTCCCAGTGTCACTTGTCGTTTCTGCGCGTGCGCAACCTGTTGCCATGTAGCCCGGTGGTCGTGAGAAAGAGGGCCAGATGTCCCCCCTTTTGCTGTTCGTTTTCGGTATATTCTTTCAGTCTCTGTCCAAAATACACCAGGATGAAGGCCAAAGATCCTCCTTTCCGTTGTTCTTTCTTGGTATGTTTCATAGGCCTTGCCCAAAATATACCATTTCCTCTATATAATGAGTTGGCTAGCTTACAATAATTACTTTGCAAAATGCTGAGGCTTGATATACTAGTGATTAATTAGTAAAAACAGCTGGTTACATCTTCCCTGCTATCAGCAACTAATCTCTATCCCAGTCCCCCCTTTTCTATTTTCTACTACAGTTTGATTAATAGCTAATATCTATAATAATTTCCCCTCTTTCTATCTCTAACAAGCAACTGGTCTTTTTCTTAATTCCCACTCTTCTATTTTTACTTGTAGCTCAATCAGCAAAACAACGGCCTTCTCTCACAATGTCCTGACACCTTCTGAACACCCCCGGGCGTGGTGACTCCACCACCTCCCTGGGCAACCCCTCCCAGTGCCTGACCACCCTGATCTAATCTGAATCTCCCCTGTCTCAGCTCATGGCCATTTCCCCTGGTCCTCTCACTGCAAGTACGGCACAAGAGACTGGCCCCACTTCAGTACAAATTTTCAGGGAATTGTAGAGAGTGACAAAGTCCCCTCTGAACCTCCTCTCCTGGCTAAATAAACCCCTCTCCCTCAACCCTTCCTCATAGTACAATTAATTTTGGCTGGAATGGAGTTGATTCCCTCAGTAAGTTCCCAGTAGCTGTCACAGTGCTATGCTTTGACTTTGGTATGGGAATGAGAGGAAAGATGTGTGCTAATGTCTTTGCAAACACTTTGATGGGTGTTAACGCCTTTGCAATTGTCAAAGTGGGTCTTAATGTCTCTGCTGACTTTGGGCAGTAGGTTCGTTCCGGGCCCAGACAGCCTCGGCTCCTGAAACAGACAGGGGTCTGTCTGCACAAGCCTGAACTCCTGAACTTTGGGGTAAAACGGTGCGTTCAAGGGGGATATGGGTGTCAGGAAAATTAATCCACAAACACCAGAGGTTTCTGTCCCAAAAGGAGAGAGTCCTGTCTGCAGAAGGAGTCCTGTCTGCAAAAATATGTAAAAAACTGTTTCTAGAAGCCTAAGATGGACTAAATCTGTCAAAGAATTGTGTCTCCCTGCACACATGATCTACAGGGGTGTTCTACTCTTTTGCAAAGGCTGAAAACCCAGTACCCTCTTCCATCCTTCCCTCTGGGAATAATAAAGGCTCTCCATGTGCCACATACACCCCTTCCCAGAGAAACACCCTTCCTCCTGAATATGTGTCTCTGGAGTGTCTACAGAGGCAGGGACCCTGCATGGAGAGTTAACAACTATTACGTGAACAATCACTGCACAAACTTCCCTGAAATACCCTCCCAGAACCACCCCTGGTCAACACTGCTCTGCTTGGGCATCTTGGGATCATGTCTGTAGGGGAAAGGATGACACAGAGATGTGGGCTTGGATGCAAAAGAACTTTAATGCGTCAAAAGAGATAAACAGGTCAATCCAAAAGAGGAATCCAGTGCAGACAGCACCAGGGTAACCTAAGACTCTCCATCACATAGCTGTGGCAGAGATTCCAGTAGGTGTCCATCTGCCTGATCCAAGGAGGGAGCAGCCCAGCAGCTCCTCCCCAGGCTGGCTGAGTGCGGCTCACAGCCCAGGGGAGCACAAGGGCACAAGGACACAGGAGGGAAAGCAGAGAGGAGCAGAGGGCACAGGCAGGGATGGGCTGTGCTTCCCGAGAGCCCAGGCTGGCCCTGCCCTCCTGCAAGGGCTGCCGGGGTGGCTCAGCTCCTCGGGAAGCAACAAGCCGAGGCTGCGTCCCCAGGGCGGTTCCATCCTGTGCATGCCTGGGTTCCTTCACCATCAGCTTCAGCAGGGGAGGCACCTCGTGCCACAGAGGCCACTGCCCAAGCCCGAGAGGCCAAAGCCCCCGGAGCTGATGGGCACTCCCTCAGAGCTGAGGATGCTGCCAACGGCAGCAGAGGTGGAGGATCCCACCACGGTGTTCTGTGGGAAGGAGCTGAGGATGGGGCCAGGCAGGGTCACCACCACGGGCGAGGGCTGGATGGCCACAGTGGAGTCCTGGCACTGCCGGACACAGCACTCATTGCAGCTGTTGGCCAGCGGGGTGGGGCCGCAGGGCTGGCAGGGCCGGCACGGGGTGTAGCAGGACATGTCTTGGGGCTGGAGTGCACCTGTGAGACAGGGAAGTGGGAAGCAGAGCACAAGGAGTGGGTAAGGATCAGCCTGTCCACAATGGGGGATGAAAGGCATGAACAGGAGACAAACCCTGGGGGCTGTATAGAGAGCCCCACAGGCTTTTCCTTTTCCTCAGAAGACCTCTGCCAAGAGCTACCAAGGGAGATCCCTGCCTGGCCCATAGCTCTGGAAACACCTCAGACGTGCCCCAGCCTTTCCCCATGTCACACCTTTTGCCCCCTTCCTATTCCAATAGCAAGAATCCATATAGGACAAAAAAGCATGAGAGGAGAAGAATGAGAAAAAGCTTCAGACTCACCTTGTTCTCAAGGAGATGGAGGCGAGAGGAGTGGATGAGAGAGTGAGGAGAAGGTCCTGCTTTTATACTGCTCCTGCACTGCCCCAGGCCCACAGTCACTGCACAAGGACAGTAATTTCCCTACAGACTCACCTCTAAGCAAAACATTCTACCCTATGCCATGGGTTGTGGTTTGGATTCCATCTCTGTTGCCATTTCCTTTCCTCATTTCTGACATTCCCACTAAGTCATGGAGACTTCTATCATGTCCAAGGATTTCTTGTGCAGAAACACGTCAGTATGGGCAGGAATCAAGCCTCAAGTTTACTCACGTGGAGTTCTGTATTTCCTCACTGCCTGAGGGATGTGTTGGCTCTTGGGACAGTGCCTTCTCTTCCCCCTCTCTTCACCCCATGCACTCTGGCTGCATGCTTTGCACCATGACCTGGAGGACACACAAAGTCCTGCCACACATTGTTGATTCTGAGAACACCCTGAGCTGTGGCAGTGCTGCTGAGCAGATCAGGCTGAGGGCAATGGCCTTTGGCTGCTTGGATCTGTGGGTCTGGCCACAGACCAGTACTTGAAGATGGTTTTCCAGGGCCAGGATTGAGCTGCCCTTGCTGCAAGGGAATCCAGCCCTGTCTGGGACAAAGCCTGCAGACATCACTCACTCCTGGCTTGGCCTCACACCAAAATTAGAGTGTGACTTGCCATGGGTCAGGAGAGTGTCCCTTTGGAAATTTGCCTACTGAAGGCATTCCCTTGCCCTCCTGGGACGCGTCCCAGCTGCCTCCATGTCTGCAGGGCAGGGAAGTGCATCAGTCCAGGTATAGTTTGAAAGCTGGATCTGCATCCAGGGCCCTTCTGAGCACATCTCCCTGAGCATTGCACACTGGGTTTCATTGTGATTTTCTCTATTGCCTTTCCAGATATCAAGGCAAGTCTGACTGGCCTGTTATTCCCTGACTCCTCTTTCATGTTCCTCTTGAAGACAAGACACTCATTGGCTTGCTTCCAGTTCTCAGTTGCGTTCCGTGGTTGCTGTGACTTTCAAAGGGAGTTGAGAAAGGCTTTGTACTGACACCAGTGAACACATAACATCAATTCACAGACACTCATTTCGGACTAGTGTGTTTGTTCCCCCATTGGATTCTGTTCTGCTTGGGGAAGTCTTTTGTGTTCCAGATGTTCCAAGTAGTACCAGGAACTTAAATTCCTAACAGCAATTCCTAACGGTAAAAACCAAAGACCTTTGAGGATTTCCATGTTTCCTGTACCCCCTGCCTTCAGGGAAGCTGCCCTGTTGAATACTGGGGCTGCCTATGGCCAAGGCTCCCTTTACCTCTCTGGAGAAGACCTTCTTATTGCCCCTCCATGTCCTTTGCCTGATTCAACTCCAGGTGGGCTTTGGCTTTCCTAAAGCCTGGCAAACATCCTCTCCAGAGCAAAGAGCCTCAAGAGGAAGAGAGCTGAAATATTGGCATGGCCTGGCTGCCTGGAGATGCTGCAGCTCGTGACCCTTGCAGAGAACAGAGAGAGAGGGAAAAGAGAGAAGAAAGTGAAATGTCCATAAAAAGCGCAGTATTTGGATGATCTCTGATGTGTGGTGTGAGACAGGGTCTCTTCCTGCAAAGACTTGCTTTTCACTGCCCAAAACCAGCATCTCCTGCCTTCATGGGACCCTTCCAGCACTTGGGTCATGTGCCCCCACTGACATGACTCTGCCTGGGATATCCTCTGGCTTCTCATCACAGAACATGAAAGGATCCTGCAATGCAGGGCAAGAATGTCAGACATGAGGAAATTAAATGGCAATGTAAATGGAAACAAAACGTGAATCGCTACCACTATGTGGGATATTTTCCTTTGAAGATGAGTCTGTTGAAAAATTACTGCCCTTGTGCAGGACTGTGGGCCCGGGGCAATGCAAGAGCTGTATAAAAGCAGGCTCTTCTCCCCACTCTCACATTCACTCCACTCACCTCCATCTCCCTGGAACAAGGTGAGTTTGAAGCCCATTCTTCATTTTCTCCTTCTCCTCTGGCATTTCTCAGCACATAGCTGTGACTTTGTCCCATGAGGGATCTTGGAGATGCTTTTTGTGAGAGGAGGAAAGGAGTGGGAGGTGTGTGTCTGCTGGGTCTTGGCAGAAGTATTGCCTCAGCTTTGGGCTGGCTGGGGATGTTCCTGGGCTTGAGTGCTTAGTGGGGTTTGTGTGAGGGGAAGAGCCCATGTGCTTCCACAAACAGCCTCCAACTCCTATTTCTAGCTCATGCCCTTGCTCCCTCATGATGTGGGGACAGTCGGATCCTTACCCACTCCTTGTGGTTTACTTTCCTCTTCCCTCTCTGCCAGGTGCACTCCAGCCCCAAGACATGTCCTGCTACACCCCGTGCCAGCCCTGCCAGCCCTGCGGCCCCACCCCGCTGGCCAACAGCTGCAATGAGTGCTGTGTCCGGCAGTGCCAGGACTCCACTGTGGCCATCCAGCCCTCGCCCGTGGTGGTGACCCTGCCTGGCCCCATCCTCAGCTCCTTCCCACAGAACACCGTGGTGGGATCCTCCACCTCTGCTGCCGTTGGCAGCATCCTCAGCTCTGAGGGAGTGCCCATCAGCTCCGGGGGCTTTGGCCTCTCGGGCTTGGGCAGTGGCCTCTGTGGCACGAGGTGCCTCCCCTGCTGAAGCTGCTGGTGAAGGAACCCAGGCATGCACAGGATGGAACCGCCCTGGGGACGCAGCCTCGGCTTGTTGCTTCCCAAGGGGCTGAGCCACCCCGGCAGCCCTTGCAGGAGGGCAGGGCCAGCCTGGGCTCTCGGGAAGCACAGCCCATCCCTGCCTGTGCCCTCTGCTCCTCTCTGCTTTCCCTCCTGTGTCCTTGTGCCCTTGTGCTCCCCTGGGCTGTGAGCTGCACTCAGCCAGCCTGGGGAGGAGCTGCTGGGCTGCTCCCTCTCTGGATCAGGCAGATGGACACCTACTGGAATCTCTGCCACAGCTATGTGATGGAGAGTCTTAGGTTACCATGGTGCTGTCTGCACTGAGGCTTCCACTCAGAGTGAGCTTGTTCTCATCTTTTGACTCATTAAATTTATGTTGCATCCCAGCATGAGCCTCTGTGTCATCCTTTCCCTTTTGTTCATCTACCAAGAACCCAAAGGAGAGAGGTGTTGCTCAGGGATGGTTCTGTGACACAGATTTAGGAGAAGGTGTTTCAGAGCTTTCTAAGACAGGAGAGTTGAATGTGCTTTATGACATTATTGCTGCTTTCTAACCTTCTCCATGTGTCTGTGTTATGAGCCACCACACAAGGTGAGGGGCAATCCAGGTTCTTGTTAATACATCCTTGAGATTGATTAGAGAGAACCAACACTGAATGGTCCGTGTTTAAAGTTCACACATGGAGGGTTTATTGTAGAACAGTGTGATTGTACAGGAAAACACGTCTGTAGCCATTTTGGTTATTATTCTCTATAACAATCCAACAACATGAAAGCTCTGCAGGATGAAAATGCAACCAGATCACCCAGGGGACATGCACAAGGCAAAAGAAAGGAAGAGACATTAAGGGCAAGATCGTGAAGATCTCTCCAACCATAGTCCCTGTGATGAGAATTAGTTGCTGCACAGTCTTGGTCAAAGTAGTCGCTGACTGGACCTGTCGGTTTGTGGAGGAAGTCTCAAAGAAGTGGTGGGGAAAAATCCCTGGGAAAATCCACAAAACACAAAATCTATTTGGTTTATATTCACTCAGTTTCAGGTGGGGATGCCCAGGTCCCTCCCCTGGAGCAAGGAGCTTCATCATATAATGTTGTGGATCATGGGACACTTCAGGAGCCCTTGACACCTTCTAAGATAACACAGCTGCCATCACATCCAGCACAGTTGCATTGTTTTTGGCCCAATATGGCCCATCAGCAGAGATGAACACTGTCAGGCCACAGGCAAATGTCCTGGTGCTTCCCCTGAAGGAGGACAGGGAGCCCCACAACCCAGTGGTCTGTGCAAGGGAGGGCAATTTAGAGTGACAAGAGGCACCAGCATTCACGTCCTATCTCATTCAAAGCCTCCTATCTCTGTCTTATTAGATCAGAGCTTGGCCATTACACATCCACAGCTCTCCTCCCCCAGTTCACCAAAGCACCCTGGTCTCCACAAATGGGGAATGTTTTGAATCATTGTCTTTTAAGAGTTCAGTGTCTCACAGTCTGCACGTGGATAGAACTGTGGTGGTGACCTGGTAGTGGGTTTTTGAGAAATCTCAGAGAAGGCTGGAGAAATGCAAGCTTTTGTTAACCTGTTGATGGTAAGGTGGTTGCCTTGACCAATGAAATGTCTTCCTCTGTCTTGTTGTGAATTCCTGACTGAGACACAGTCAGACACACAGGCACAGAAAGACACACGGAGATATTCCCTGCAGCTGAATCTGCTGGAGGAAGAAAGATTTGTTCTGTTTTCTTGATATTAATAAATAAGCCTTCTGAGAAAATCATAGACATGAGTGGTTTGTGGAAAAGCCCTGGGAAAACAGGGCTGGCTCCTTTGTACATAGAACAAACCAAATCTCTTCACTGACCCTGTCTACTCCAAGAATTTTATGTCTCTGACCAAACCATTCTTGTCTCCACGCTGATTTCCTCACCATCCTGGCCACCCTGCACTCAACTCACTCAGCTTTGTCCTGGTGGTTCTTGCATTACAGCCTGTGCCCAACACGGGGGATGGCAGCAGGTGTGTGCTGAGCAGAGCAGCATCATTGCTCCCTCCCACCTCCTGGTTCCACTGCTGCTGGCACAGCCCAGGATGCTGGTGACAGCCCTTGGTGCCTGTGATCATCAGTGACATGGACAATGGCATTGGGTGCACCCTCATAGCACTTTGGGATGTGGTTTTTTTGCCATAGGGGTATTCAGTCAAGGTGATGATCTTGGAGGTCTTTTCCAGTCTCAATGACTTGTGACTCTCAGCAATGACATGAAGCTGAGGGGAGCAATAACTAATCTAGAGGGGAGGGCTTAAATACAGAGGGATCTTGACAGACTTGAGGAATGGTCTGTAACACATTCACTGCTGAGTACTTGTGTCACAGTGGTGAGCTGAGAAAGGAAAAGAAGTGCAAACAACGGAGATGTTTGTCCCTGGACAACGTAGGGAAATTCTATTTTGACCCAAAGGGGCAGAAAAATTCAGAACCCAGAGGGTCACTCAGTGCACACTGAGCACAACCAATGCCAGCCTGTGTTGACAGCCAGTGCAAAACCAGCCCCAAGAACCCCTCCCAGAAACAACCTCTCTGTCCTGGGAGAGGGTCTGCAGGGCAAAGGAGGACACAAAGGCACAGGTTGGGATGCAACAGAATTTAATGAGTCAAAAGAGGCGAAACAGGGGGATCCAGGTGGAGGCTCCATGGCCAGGAGCAGCTTCAGCAGGGGAAGCACCTTGTGCCACAGAGGCCACTGCCCAAGCCTGAGAGGCCAAAGCCGCCGGAGCTGATGGGCACTCCCTGAGAGCTGAGGATGCTGCCAACAGCAGCAGAGGTGGAGGATCCCACCACGGTGTTCTGTGGGAAGGAGCTGAGGATGGGGCCGGGCAGGGTCACCACCACGGGCGAGGGCTGGATGGCCACGGTGGAGTCCTGGCACTGCCGGACACAGGGCTCATTGCAGCTGTTGGCCAGCGGGGTGGGGCCGCAGGGCTGGCAGGGCCGGCACGGGGTGTAGCAGGACATGTCTTGGGGCTGGAGTGCACCTGAGAGAGAAGACAGGGGAGGCAGAGTACAAGGAGTGGGTGAGAAGCAGCTTGTCACCACACCAAGAGGATGACCCTGTTTCTCTCAGTGCAAAAGAGTCCCCAAATCACGACAACATCCACAGAGATCCCCAGCTCAACAATAGCTCAGGAGACACCTGAGCCAAGCCCCAGTGTCTGTCTCTGCCACACCTTCTGCCTCCTTCCCTCCCCCATGGCAAGGAGCCCCAGTGTCCAGCTGAAGACAAGTAATGTGCATAGAAATGCATTTGGAGAAGGACAGGGAGGAGGAGAAATGCTCCAAACTCACCTTATTCCCAAGGAACTGGAGACAGGAAGAGTGGATGAGAGAGTGAGGAGAAGGAGCTGCTTTTATACTGCTCTTGCACTGCCCCAGGCCCACAGTACTGCACAGGGACAACAATTTTCCTACAGACTCATCTCCCAACAAAAATATCCTCCCTAATGCCACAGGGCATGTTTTGGTTTCCATCAACGCTGCCATTTCATTTCCTCATTTCTGACATCCACACTAGGTCATGGAGATCCCTTTCATGTTAAAGGATGAGAAGCCCAAGGATTTTGGGAAGGAACACATGAGTAATGGTTGGACTCAATGATCTTGGAGTTCTTTGCCAATCCTCATTATTCTCTGATTCAATAATTCCCTGATCATTGGCAGGAATCAAGTCTCAAGCAGAGCCCTGTGCCATTGGGGTCCTCCTCAATATCTGGGGGAGGTGTTGGGTGTCTGGACCGTTCCTTGTTCCTCTGTCTCTCCTCACCCACAATACCCTTTGGCTGCACAATGTGGAGCCTGACCTGGATGACACACAAGCACAGGCCACTTTTCCAATACATGCTGTCAGTGCTGAGAACACGTGTGACGTGAGAGAGCTGCCAAGCATCCCTGTTCCCAGGGCCAGGATGGAGCTGCCCTTGCTGGAGGGGAATTCAGCCCTGCCTGGGACAAAGCCTGCAGACATCACTCACTCCTGGCTGGCTTGGCCTCACACCAAAAGGCTGACACATGGCCAACCCAAAATTAGAGTGTGACTTGTCACTGGTAGGGAGAGTCTCCCTTTGGGAATTTGCCTACTGAAGGCATTCCCTTGCCCTCCTGGGATGCGTCCCAGCTGCCTCCATGTCTGCAGGGCAGGGAAGTGCATCACTCCTTGGTGTGTTTTGAGAGTAGGTTTTGTATCCAGGGCCCTTCTGAGCACATCCTCTCCCTGAGCATCCCCAGGCTTGTGGCACTGCAGTTTCCCCAGAGCTCTCATGTATTGTGGAAATGGAGGAGGTTTCCTGCCCTATCCAGTGGTGCTGGGCTGTCCTCTAGGCTGAGAAGGCATTTGGGGCATGGGAAAGGGGTGGATTTATGTCCCAATGCCCAGCAGAAGCCATAGGGCTTTGGACCCCAGGATGTGTCCCAAGGAATGGGGAGGTATTTTCTGAAACCCCTTCCTTCCTCTCCAGAACATCCAGGAGAGCTCCCCTCCAGATGTCTTTGACCCGGAAGATGAGCTCCTCTGTGCCCCATCAGAGTGTTCTATTTCATCCTGTGTTTTGCCCTTTGGAGCTTTCATATTCCTTGGACTATGAGGTGCCCATCTGGTGCTGCCAGCTTTTCCAATCTCTTTTGGTCATCGCAGGTGTCATAAATAAGCTTTAAGGATTGCCTTTCGTAGTCCCATATGATTGGAGAGTTCCTGTGTTAGTAATCTGTTGAAGGAATCTGTTTTAATTGTTAATTAAGAGTTTGTGGTTGATTAGACATAAGAGTTACTGTTAGACTTCGTTGGGGTTAATTAAAGTGGATCAGCCTATTGGTGATAGGTATGTTGCATGTATTAGTGTTAGGCAGGGGGAGGGTGCTGATTGACAGCGATGGAATTTTCCAGAAGAAGGGTGACATCTGGAATTACTACAAAGGGAGAGAACTGACACAAGGATTGGGTAGGGAGTGAACCAACCACACGACACCCAGACATCACCCCACTGAAAGGAGCCAACCACCTGAACAAGGAGTCAACTACATCCAACCGGAACAGCTCAAGGAGAAGGGCTCTAGGGAGGAGGGTGGTGCTCCCAAGGAGGGTATAAAAAGTCACACCCCTGTAAGGTGGGGGTCTCTGACCATACTTGATCATCATTAGACACCCAGTGTGGGTTTTTCTCCCAGTGGGCAGGCTAATCCGTCACTGTAAACCACTGTAAACATTATACTTAATAAATTTGTTCTTGGAGAACTGGGTCTGCATTTACTTCAACAGGTTCCTGTGAAGGCATATCTGACCTGCCAGATGCCTGACTGGATGGAAGTTGTCATGTTTGAAGTCCAGAGTCTGTACATTGCTACTCATATACTTCCTGGCCAGCTCTTCCTCCCAGTCCTCAGCTGCATTCCCTGACTCCAAAGGGAGTTCAGAGGTGCCATCTTTGACACCAACACTTGTTTGCTTGTCACGAGGTTGCACACACTCATGTCAATCCAATCTGTCTAAATGTTCCTACAGCTGGTCCTCCTCCTCTGCTGTGAGGAAGTTTTCCCTACCCCTATTTCTGAGGAATACCAGGAGCCTGATCCTGGGACAACAAATGTTGCCAGTGAAGACCAAGGCCCAGAAGCCTTGGACAACCTTCCCCTTTCCTATAACCCCTGCCCCCAGTGAAGCTGCCCCAGTCAGCCTTGGCTCAAGCCTCCCTTTTGCTGCTGCCCTGGGTGCAAGATCTTGTTTCCCCCCACAAACTTTGCTGATTCTGCTCCAGCTGGGCCTTGGCTTTCCTAACCCCAACCCTGGAATACTCAGCCAGCCCAGGAAATGTTCTACATCAGCAAAGGGCATCAAGATGAAGGGAGGGGAAAGCATTTCCCTGGAGAAGAGGAGGCCAGTGGGCACTGGAGTGAGGTGAGAGGGAGGAGAGAGCAGCAGGTGGGGATGTGCTGCCAGGAGAGGAACCTTTGGGTGCTCTGCTGCTCAGTGTGGGGCAGGGCAGAGCTGGGCCTGTCCCTGCTGAGGCAGCTGCCAACAATGGCAAGGCACTGCCCGAGCCAACACCTCCTGCCTGCATGGGACCCTCCAGCATGGGGGGCACATCCTGTGCCCACACGGACACACTCTGACCCCAGGTGTCCTCAGGCCTCGCAGGGCACACGTGAAAGGAGCTGCAACACAGACCAAGCATGAGAGAAATGAGGAAATGAAATGGCACCGCTGATGGAAATCAAACCACAACGTGTGGCGTTAGGGAGGTTGTTTTGCTTTGGAGGTGAATGTGTTGGAAAATTGCTGTCCTTGTGCAGTGCCTGTGGGCCTGGGGCGGTGCAGGAGCAGTATAAAAGGGGCACCTTCTCCTCGCTCTCTCATTCACTCCTCTTGCCTCCATCTCCTTGGGATCAAGGTGAGTCTGAAGGCCTTTCTTTTCTTCCTCCTTTGACCTTTCTGATCCCATTCTTTGCTTTAATCCTGCATGGGTTCTTGTTATGGGAGAGGGAAGGGGCAGAAGTTGTGCATGGAAGAGGCTGGGTTTTGTCTCAGGTGTCTCCTGAGTTCTGGCTTAGGTGTGGAAGTCCCTGGACTTCGTCACTCTTCAGGAGACTCTTTGGGGCTTGAGCAAACAGTGAGGCTGTTGGGCCTTTCTAAGCTGCCTCCTTCTGTCTTCTCCTTCTCTTTCTTTTTCTCCATCATGGTGTGCCAACAGACTGCAGTGATGTAGTCCTTTCTCAGCTCTGCTCCTCATTATCCTCTGTGCCAGGTACACTCCAGCCCCAAGACATGTCCTGCTACACCCCGTGCCGGCCCTGCCAGCCCTGCGGCCCCACCCCGCTGGCCAACAGCTGCAATGAGTGCTGTGTCCGGCAGTGCCAGGACTCCACCGTCGTCATCGACCCCTCCCCTGTGCTGGTGACCCTGCCCGGCCCCATCCTCAGCTCCTTCCCACAGAACACCGTGGTGGGATCCTCCACCTCTGCTGCCGTTGGCAGCATCCTCAGCTCTGAGGGAGTGCCCATCAGCTCCGGGGGCTTTGGCCTCTCGGGCTTGGGCAGTGGCCTCTGTGGCACGAGGTGCCTCCCCTGCTGAAGCTGCTGGTGAAGGAACCCAGGCATGCACAGGATGGAACCGCCCTGGGGACGCAGCCTCGGCTTGTTGCTTCCCGAGGAGCTGAGCCACCCCGGCAGCCCTTGCAGGAGGGCAGGGCCAGCCTGGGCTCTCGGGAAGCACAGCCCATCCCTGCCTGTGCCCTCTGCCCCTCTCTGCTTTCCCTCCTGTGTCCTTGTGCCCTTGTGCTCCCCTGGGCTGGGAGCTGCACTCAGCCAGCCTGGGGAGGAGCTGCTGGCTCCACCTGCTCCATCGGCACCTGCTTGGAAAACACACCTTGGAAAACAACAGACTGTTGTTTGCCCCTGGTGCTCTCTGCATTGGCATCTCAGCTTGGATTGACCTAATTTTCCTGTTTTGACTCATTAAAGTTCTTTTGCATCGCAGCCTGTGTCTTTCTCTCATTTATTCCCCTGCAGATCCTCTCCCACCACACCCAGAAAGAGAGATGTTGCTCAGGGCTGGTTGTGGGAGGCGCTTGTGGGAGATGGTTTTGCACAGGGTGTTAACAAAGGCTCAATTTAAATATTCTTACTCATGCAATGGGTAACTCTATTTTTTAATTTTCTCTACTGACCTGGGGCTGGAGAGCATGGCCAGATGCTCTTCAGTGATCATAACAATGAGAAAGATGATTTTTGGTCTCCACTAAAGTGTCATCTTCCCTACACTCAGCAAGCCCTGGGACTTCAGCCTCTCCTCACCAGCCAAGTGCTCCTGATGCCTTTCTCTGGTCTTAATATTAAACCCAAAACATGGTTTATGGGGAAAAGGGGATTTTACTTCAGTATTTATTTCAGGATCCTGGGGTACAGCACTTTGTCCAGGTGGAATGCCCCAAAAATGCATGCACTGCACCTTACACCAAAATAGCCTTGCAAAATTGATATATATCAAAGATCTCCCTATGAGAGGCTTGAGTGAACCCCCATTCTGACAAAAATATGTTTTGGAGAAGACCTTGCTGTCTGGGGCTTCCAGACTGGTCTCCTGGCTAAATAGTATTGTGGGTCTCAGCTAAGTTATCAGACTTGGAAAGTTACAAGTATGTAGGCTAAAAGCACTAAGAATACATAAAACTATATAAAAGAGTATGTAAGAGTGGCATAAAAGAAAAAGCAAAAAATCATTCTGGCATCACTCTGACCTCCTCACCATCCTGGCCACCTTACACCAAAGTCACTCCACTTGTTCCAGGTGGTTCTTGCATTACAGCCTGTGCCCAACACGGGGGATGGCAGCAGGTGTGTGCTGAGCAGAGCAGCATCATTGCTCCCTCCCACCTCCTCCTGGTTCCACTGCTGCTGGCACAGCCCAGGATGCTGGTGACAACCCTTGGTGCCAGGAAAAGCAAGAGACAAACTTTTTGGTTGAAATAGATTTAAGAAAGAAAGGGACAAAAGAGAAAACCCTGGAAAGGCGACATTTAAGGAAGTTGGAGACAGACATTATATCAAGGCCTGCAGTGATTGGACAAGAAGCTAGATATTTAATGTGAAATAGGGCAAATGTAGAAGGCACAAAAGAAAGAAATTTATGATGATGAGTGTGGTGAGGCACTGGACAATAATATTTACAGAATGATGTGGTGCCCCATTCTGGGCAGGGTCCAAGGTCAGTTTTGAAGGACTTTTGAGTAACCTGATGTAGTGACAGATATCCCTGTACGTGGAAATGTCCAGACATGTCCCTGTCCACGCAGCCCTGCCAAGAAGGACTTGGGGGTGCCTGTGGGATGACAGGTCTGCCATGAACCAGAACTGTGCTCTGGCAGCCCAGAAAGCCAACTGTGTCCTGGGCTGCATCCAAATCAGGCTGGGCAGCAGGACAAGGGAGGGGATTCTGCCCTGCTCAGCTGAAATCCCACCTGCAGAGCTGCGCCCAGCTCGGGGGTCCCAGCACAGGAAGGACATGGAGCTGTTGGAGTGAGTCCAGAGGAGAGGCCAAGATGAACAGAGGAATGAGGCAGCTCTGCTGTGAGGAAAGGCTGGGAGAGTTGGGATTGGTCAGCCTGGAGAAGAAAAGCTTTGGGGGGACCTAATTGTGGCCTTCCAGGACCTGAAGAGAATTTACAGTAAAGATGAAGGGAGATTATATATGTAGATGTCACTATTTACAAGAATATGTAGTGACAGGACAAGGGGGAATGGTTTCACACTGACAGAGAGTAGGTTTAGATTGTATATTGAAAAGAAATCCTTTATTACAAGGGTGGTGAGGCCCTGGCACAGGCTGGCCAGAGAAGCTGTGGCTGCCCCAGCCCTTGAAGTGTCCAAGGCGAGGTTGGATGGGGCTTAGAGCACCCTGGGATAGTGAAAGGTGTCCCTTCCCATGGCAGGGGATGGCACAAGATGGGCTTTAAGGTCCTTTTCAACCCAACCCATTCTGGGAATTTATCATTCTTTTCAGAACCACTGAGACCAGGAACATCAGAACCCAGAGGGTCACTCAGTGCACACAATGCACACTCAGTGCACACAATGCCAGCCTGTGTTGACAGCCAGTGCAAAACCAGCCCCAAGAACCCCTCCTAGAAACACCCCAACAACCCCTCCCAGAAACAACCTCTCTGCCCTGGGAGAGGGTCTGCAGGGCAAAGGACGACACAAAGGCAAAGGCTGGGATGCAACAGAATTTAATGAGTCAAAAGAGGGAAAACAGGGGGAGCCAGGTGGAGGCTCCACGGCCAGGAGCAGCTTCAGCAGGGGAAGCACCTCGTGCCACAGAGGCCACTGCCCAAGCATGAGAGGCCAAAGCCCCCGGAGCTGATGGGCACTCCCTGAGAGCTGAGGATGCTGCCAACGGCAGCAGAGGTGGAGGATCCCACCACGGTGTTCTGTGGGAAGGAGCTGAGGATGGGGCCGGGCAGGGTCACCACCACGGGCGAGGGCTGGATGGCCACGGTGGAGTCCTGGCACTGCCGGACACAGGGCTCATTGCAGCTGTTGGCCAGCGGGGTGGGGCCGCAGGGCTGGCAGGGCCGGCACGGGGTGTAGCAGGACATGTCTTGGGGCTGGAGTGCACCTGGGAGAGAAAGAAAAGAGAATCAAGCATGAGGGGTGTCTGAAGAGCAACCTGTCACCCCAAAATAGGGAGATCCTTTCTCTCAGCCCCTATGAGACCCAGCAAGAATGATCAAGGCCATGGAGGACCCCACCTAGCCCATAGCTCAGGAGACACCTTATTCTTTTCCATCCTTTCTCCATGAGACACCTTCCCTCTCCCATGGTAAGCAGCCTCAAGACCCAGTGCTGGGTCTTGGGAATGTGAGAATATGTCCCAAAAGAGGGCAATGTGGAAAGAGTAGAAGGACAAGGAGGATGAGGAGGACATGAAATGGCTCCAAGCTCACCTTGTTCCCAGTGAGATGGAGAAGAAAGGAGTGAATGAGAGAGTGGTGAGAAGGGCCCATTTTTATACTGCTCCAACACTGCCCCAGGCCCACAGTCACTGCATGAGGACAGTAATTTTCCAACAGACTCATCTCTAAAGCAAAGTATTTGACCTAATGCCCCAGGTTGTGTTTTAGTTTCCATCAACACTGCCATTTCATTTCCCCATTTCTGACTCACCCTCTGGGTCACAGAGGCACCTTTCAAGTACCTGAGGAGCACAAGGATTTCCTGCTCAGGTACTCATCAGTACAGGCAGAAGATGTGCTCCACTCGCTGGAGGGGTCTGTGCAGCCTGAGGTCTGGGGAAATCTGGTGGGTCTGTTTTCAGCTCCCTGTGCAGGACACTGTGCTCATCTTGCCACCAAGGCAGCTCTTGGATACCTAAAGGCCACTGTGCCAGACTATGGAGCCCATACCTCTCCCTCCCTGCTGCTTCCCTGCTCGTGCCAGGAGTCACTGGGCATTGCCTCTATAGACAGGTGGGCTGCACTGCTGTTGTCAGATGCCTTCACTAAAGGAAATCTCCTTCTGGGGAAACAATTGCCAATTTCTTTCTGAAAGTCACCCTTTCCTGTGACAGTCTCAGGGGTCTTCAAGCTAAACTATCATTAGGCTTGCAGAAGAATGTTGTTCTCTCAAATTCCTTGATCTCTCAATAAACTTTGGACCTCTACTCTCCTGATAGCACCATAAGCTTTAGCAGCAGCTTTGGGCGCTGCCAGCAGCAGAGTCAAAGCCCTGGACACTTTTTGCAAACACAATCAGAGTCCTGCAAGCCCCCTAGGCTGAGGGAGTGCTGACAACCAGGTCATGGAGAGGGCAGTGGCCATGGGGCTGCCTGGAGCTGCTCTCCAGTGCTCAGAGATGGTTTTACTGGGACATGGTGGAGCTGCCCTGGCCGCAGGGGAATTCAGCTCTGTGTTGGACATGGGCCAACAGGATGCCAAAAGGTTGACAATTGGCCAGTCCAAAATTAGAGTGTTACTTGCCACAGGCAGTGAGAGTCTACCCCAGGAAATTTGCTTACTGAAGGCATTCCCTTGCCCTCCTGGGATGCGTCCCAGCTGCCTCCATGTCTGCAGGGCAGGGAAGTGCATCCCTTGTTGGTGTAGTCAGAGAGCAGATTTTGTACCCAGAGCCTTCTGAGCACACCCCCTCCCTGAGCATCCCCAGGCACGTGGCACTGCAGAGTTTGAAGGCTGTAAGATCACAGCAGAGTTCTGTGCCCAATAATTCAAGAGCTCTTCCTTTTGCTGTGCAAGATTTTTTGTCATCTTCTTGAAGGGAGGAAAACTTTTATGGGCCAAGTCCTCCATCTCGTTTCCAGTGTTCACATGCTTTTTGTGACAGCTGTGATTTCAAAGGGAGTTGAAAGTGACCTTTACCTGACACCAGCCATCCCTCCGAGGTGCACAGCATCAAGTCACACACACTTCTGTCAGGCCACACTGTTTAAATGTTCCCACACTTACCCTGTTGAACTGTGGAGAAGTCTTCCCATATCCCAACAACCCGAGGAGCAACAGGAACTCAAATTCCTGACAGCAAAGAAGAACTTCAAGAACCCTGGAGTACCTCTGCCAGGCATGTGCCCCCTGCCCTCAGTGGAGCTGTCCTGTTGAATACTGGTGCAGCCTTTGGCCAATTCTCCCTTTTCCTGGAAAACCTTCTTGTTGCCCTCCATGTGCTTTCCCTGATTCAACTCCAGGTGGGCTTTGGCTTTCCTAACACCACCCTGGATACTCCAACAGCCTGGCAAACATCCTCCCCAGAGCAAAGGGCAGAAAGAGGAAGGGAGATGAAACAGTGGCACAGCCAGGGTGCCTGGAGATGCTGCAGCGCATGACCCTTGGAGAGAGAAGGAAGAGAGAAAAGCAAGTGACATGCCCCTAAGCAGGAGGAACTGTTGGGGACTGTGGTGACATGTGTTGCAGGAGGCAGAATGGGGCACTTCTTACACAGGCAGTTGCAAACAATTGCACTTCACTGCCCCGAGCCAACATCTCCTGCCTGCATGGGACCCTTCCAGCACCTCTGGCCCAACTGACATGATTCTACTTGGGATATTCTTTAGGTTCTTATTGTGGCACATGAAAGGATCTTGAAGAGCAGAGCAAGAATGTCAGAAATGAGGAAATGAAATGGCAGCGTAAATGGAAACATAACCTGAATCTGTGCCTGAATTGCATAGGGTATTTTGTTTTTGAGGTGAGTCTATTGGAAAATTACTGCCCTTGTGCAGGACTGTGGGCCCGGGGCAATGCAAGAGCTGTATAAAAGCAGGCTCTTCTCCCCTCCCTCACATTCACTCCACTCACCTCCATCTCCCTGGAACAAGGTGAGTTTGAAGCCCATTCTTCATTTTCTCCTTCTCCTCTGGCATTTCTCAGCACATACCTGTGACTTTGTCCCATGAGGGATCTTGGAGATGCTTTTTGTGAGAGGAGGAAAGGAGTGGGAGGTGTGTGTCTGCTGGGACTTGGCAGAAGTATTGCCCCAGCTTTGGGCTGGCTGGGGATGTTCCTGGGCTTGAGTGCTTAGTGGGGTTTGTGTGAGGGGAAGAGCCCATGTGCTTCCACAAACAGCCTCCAACTCCTATTTCTAGCTCGTGCCCTTGCTCCCTCATGGTGTGGGGACAGTCGGATCCTTACCCACTCCTTGTGGTTTACTTTTCTCTTCCCTCTCTGCCAGNTCCTCAGCTCTCAGGGAGTGCCCATCAGCTCCGGGGGCTTTGGCCTCTCAGGCTTGGGCAGTGGCCTCTGTGGCACGAGGTGCTTCCCCTGCTGAAGCTGCTAGAGATGGCCCTGGGGAAGGAGCCGAGGACACACAAGATAGTACAAGCCCAGGGATAGAGCATCACTGCTCTATCTACCACTCAGCGTGACTTCTTTCTCATCTTTTGACTCATTAAA
>VZTN01023393.1:6771-53504 GCA_013400515.1 Erpornis zantholeuca
AGTCTCATGCATCAAAACTAAGTGGTTTTAATTTACTCCTTTTAAATGGAAGCATGTCCTTCATCCTGGAAAGACTCTGCACCTACAGCTTTGTAAAGGGAAGGAAATTGATACTTGCATGATGGTTAAAATCAAGTGTTAAAAGGAATTAAAAGTAATATTAATAGCCACAATGTGTTAGGCCTATCCCACCCTAACCATTTTTATGTGGATTAGGCCTTCTCAGAGTCACAGAATGAGTAAGGCTGGAAGGGACCACAGTGGGTCATCTGGTCCAACCTCCCTGCTCAAGCACCCACCCAGTAAAGTTCTTCCTCATATCCATATGGAACTTCTGTATAACTGCTGCCATCTTCGTCAGTACATATTATCAGATCTAAATCTACTTTTTAAACTCCTTTTGTTTTTTTCAGATGCATCCCCTCAGTGTGCAATTCCAGAGGACATTAAGCTGGTGCGCTCCAGCCAATATCCCATGTCAAGAAGGAAGACTGGGTTCCATAAAGTTATACATTATACATGTACAGCAACTGATGAAAGTGTTAAACAGGCAACTTGTGTGTCTGGGAGATGGACACCAGAGATTGCATGTACAGGTGCTTTTTTTTTACATTTGCATAATTTCTTTTGATGCAGGCATGATAGATGCTCATTATTAAGGATTCTTAGCATTGCTGTATCACTAGGCTGAAAGAAAAATGCTCACTTGATTGCATGCTAAAGGGTAGCTGTGGCCATCATTTGAGCAGTTAACTAGGTTTAGAGACACACTACTTTAGTAGGGCAGACTTTATGGTCTCTACTCTGACAATTGGAATGGTTGTCAATGGCACTTCTGATGTGAGAAAAAATGCAAAAAGATAAATTTAAGCTCAGTTCTTCAAAAGGGCTTTACCCTGATACAAATCAGAGAGCACCTAGCTCAAGCTCCAGTCAAAGTTCCTTTATTTCCCGTAAACCTTCCAAGTTTTTCTATTCTATTTATTTCCTCCATTTTTCCAATTGCTTCCTAGTGAAACTATGAGAAAAAAGCTGAGTTGGCCAGTGCACAAGCACAGACCCAGAGGATGATGCCCATATGCAACACACACCAGAGGTCAATGTCTTCAGGGCTGCCTTTATGCATGGCAGAGCAAGATATTGTCTGTAGAAAGCATGATTGTAAAACAATCATTGCCTCATTCCCTGCTTTGGTTATACCAGACTTGTGGGAAATGATGCATGGAAGTGGGAGAAGTATGGCAATCACTGTCCCTACCTTCGTTTTCTGGAACCACTAGAAGCAAGAAACCAATCTCTGGAGGTCTCCTCAGATCTCCCTCATTCTCTCCCTTTTTCTTTCCTTTGGCAGAAAGACCCCTTCATTCCTGGCTAGGAAAATTTAAGCCTACTTCTTTCTTTTCTTTTAGCTTTCTCATTTAGCTCCATCACCTTAGCCTGAAGAAAAAACAAAACAAGAACTCCAGAAGTTGATTCAGTTTTCCTAAAATAGTTCAAAATAGAGAGAGGAACAGGGAAAGCTCACAAGAGTGTGCAGCTTTGTGAAAGGGAAAGGAGAGACTACAAGAAACTCCATCTTAGCCTGGTGTAGATGACTGTGACTGTCTTTTCTATGACTCTGGAAGCATAGGAGCACCTGAAGGCAGCTCTGGTGTTTCTGAAGTGGAACAAAATGATCATAGTATCAATGAAAGCTTGAGATAGCTATTGGAGTTATCTAGTGCCGGTGGTGTTGTGGTTGTTGCTGTTGAAATCTCTGATGACTGCTACACTTTCTCTTTATTCTATTGTAACATGAATATGTGTCCTTAGCTGAGGAGAGTGTGTGCCCACCTCCACCTCTGATGTCTGGTGCTCAGCAGACAACAGTAGGAAGAAACTACAGGAATGGGAGTAAAGCAGCTTTCTCATGTCCTGACGGTTTCGAGCTCTTTGGTACAAAGGAAATAACCTGTACAGAAGGGAGATGGCAATCACCACCTCACTGTGTGGGTCAGTACTGGCATACTTCTTTTCCATCATTTTATTATGAAGGTTACTCATGAATGTTATGTGTTACTCATTTGCAATCATCATGAGCAGGAGGCTGCTGTTATTTACCTAAGATTATCATGAAGAGGTAACTGCAGGAAAGCAGTAGAACATAAGTTGCCAAAAAGTGTGCAAACAACTGCAGTCTTTTTGTTTACACAGACTTATCTGAGATGATCTATACAATTTTCAGGTAATCCCTCAAGAGCTTATTTGTTTCTTTAGTATATTGCATAGCAGAGTCTCAGTTTTGACTGGGGACCTTAAATAGTATCCTGTATTCTGTTAAGTTGTTTATTACTTAGTTACAGTTGCAATATTAATTGTCTTGCATTATCGTTTATCTGTGTTGTCTGTGTTTTTTAGAAAAACCATGTTTGCCACCACAATCTGTAGAATGTGCTGATGCTCCCAGGCTGGAAAATCCAAACTTAAAAATTGAAAGAGATGGGAAAACAGTTTATCTGGCTGGTGCTAGATTTAAGTATGTTTCTCATTCTGGATACAAGTTAGATGGACCAACAGAGATAAATTGTTCTATGGGAAAATGGACTGCAGCTCCTTCATGCTCGGGTAATATAAAAAATTACTTTTTTTTGAAGTGCATTTAGCAACGAAGTGGAAAGAATTTTAAACTGGAGGTTGATCAGTAAAAGCTTATTTTTCCACTCCATATTTTGCTCCACGTATTTTGTGGATTCTTATCTTCCATCATGGATGTCTTCAGAACAATCGTGATTGGATGCAAAACTGACTTTGTGAATGCAGCTTAGTTTTCAAATTATCCTTCATATTCTTTGTCAGTCTTTGTTCAGTTCATATCTCTGCCAGATGAGTCCTAGGCATATCCTCCTGATCCAAGGATCTCTTTTCTGCGGGGTCCACTGGTGACTAAAAGTTGCTATGGTGCCTCAGTGATGGAAATCACTTCAGTGTAGCCAGGGACAAAAGCCTCTAGGAAAAATTTCTGACATTTTTAGAAACAGAATTGAAATATTTCAGCAACTGAAATCTGTGTATGTTTGGGAGAATGACTTATTTAATTTTCTGTATGCTGCCTTTTATGCAATTATTAACTAACTATAATTATATAATCATACAATCCACCATCAGCAGATGACTATGCTGATGTTAGAAATAGCTCTTTAAAGCACCTGTTTGATGGGAAAAGTACACTTCTTCAATCTGTATTACAGTAGCACAAGCATCAGATTTGTTATCTTTTCAGAAATGCCCTGTGGAAGTGTTCCAAAAGTTGCCAATGCTCAATTTGAAGGCAGAAACAAGGAATTTTATGAGCCTGGTGAAACAATTACCTACCGGTGTAATTCAGGATTCCAGATCAATGGTTTCCCTGAAATTATCTGCAGAAGAGGGAATTGGACAGCACCACCCTTCTGTGAAGGTACAGGTTCTACTTCTAAGTAATCCATGATTCTTCTTAGCATTTCATGTTGTGAATTATTATAATTTTAACTCAGACATGCAGGTGAGTCAGGCCAATAGAGCCAACAGGTGACTGGCTTTGAATGGGCTGCTACAACACTGATTTTTCTGGCTTCTGGGAAACAACAAGCAGGGTAGACCAGCAAAGCAATCACCTTCCTGTGGGCTGGAGCTGGTAGCTGAATCCTGGCTCTCTGCTGAAATCAAGCAGGCAAACTTTATGGAGAAATGCATGCTGGCTGAAAAGGAGGAGATAACTGTAGGCTAATGGATCTTATTTTCACATCACTAAGCATGTCAGCTGCTGACAGGTACCTCTAAATAGTAAACAAATCATGTCACTCTCCAGCCCCGTGGCACATGTGCTGTACAGCACACCTGGCTGATCCCTGTGACTTCTCTCTTTTTAGGCAAACATAATACTGGGTGCTGAAGCGTTGCACAATAAACCATAATGTCTTCTTTTTCTACCTGTAGAAACTGATGTGCATTACTCAAAGTGCTTTTGCTCCCCAGGAGCTCTGGGATGCCACACTGTGTGAGTCTTGTATGGCTCACTACCCACTCCTCTCTTTCCAGATGTCAGCTGTGGAGCCGCGCCTGAAATCCCCAATGCTCACATTGCAAGCACTCCGAGGCAGAGGTATCTGCCTGGTGCCAGAGTGCACTATCAGTGTGAAAGCAATTTTCAGATGACAGGTGGAAATTATGTCGTTTGTTCAAATGGTCAATGGTCACAACCACCAGATTGCAGAGGTAGGAGTCTGTGCTTTCCTCTCTATGCCTGTTAGCTTAGAGACAAGTCCTCTAGCTAAATACTCTAGAGACTTTACCTTTGTGACTTCTGTTTTCTTTTGCTACACCGACTTAGAACTTGCTATTGCTTCCTTGCACAGCACTTTAACTTGATGCTTCTAGAAATACTGGGAATATTTCCATCAGCAGCAAAAATGTTCCTAAAGAAGCAGGGCCTAAAATATGCTGCTCTGTCATTCTCCTGTATGCTGTTGGTATTTCCCCAGTGTCCACCACTTTGGTGATTTTCAGTGGACAGACATGTGAGGGCTTCTCTCTGGTTCACAGCTCTCAGGTCAAAGCTGAATGCAAGCAGCAGAAGGGCAGGGAAGCAGTTCTTCTTCTGCTGTGCTCCACTCTGACCAGTGCAGACCCCAGCAGAGACCCACATCTAAACCATGTAAGATCTGCTAGGGCTGTGGAAGTGGAAAGGTTGTTCCTGTGACAAGGAACATTCTGGAGCCGTGCTCCAGTCCCCGTCCCAATCTGTGGCTGCAGGGTGAGCACACAGGAGCTGACTGTGCTTACCCAGCCCTGAGCAGCACAGGCTGACAAGCTCCTCCAGCACTGCCAGACCTCCAGAGCTCTGCACTTCAGCAGGGAATAAAGTTTGGCTGCAACCTCTGTGGTCTCCAGGAAGGCCAGGGCTTCCTGGGGAGAGACAAGGCTGGTGTGGCTCTTGTGCAGAAAGAGTTTCAAGTACAGAAACACTGGCTTTTTCTAGAAACTCCTATTGACCCTGCCATGTCCTGAGAGTCCCAGACAGCTGCTGCCACTGCCACACCTCATTGCTTTCCCCATGGTGAACTCCTGTGACCCACCTGAGGCAGAAAATCTGTACAGAAATTGTAACAAGGCTTATTCCTTGTAACAAGGCACTTCTGGTTGTAGAGATTAACATTTTAACAACTGCAAAGGTGTGACTGCAGCTGTGTCTCTTTTCAGATGTGACATGTCAACCTCCTCCAGAAATTGCTGGTGGTGGAATTGATGGTGTTAAAAAGCCCAGGTATAGCCCTGGAGAGAGTGCAAAGTATCAGTGCTGGCAAAATTTCAAGATGACTGGGCCTTCCACTGTAGTGTGCCAGAATGGGACCTGGACAGAGCTGCCAACTTGCAAAGGTAATTTTGCTCTCTCCATCCAATCTCCTGTCAGTGATAGCATCATGTAGATGCCTCATTGGCATTTACCATCTCAGTGCCCTCACCATGCACAGCTGCAATGGATCTCCTGACATAGGATGGCACAATGGATGTCCTGGCACACTCAGGACAAGGCCATTTTCTCAGGTCTCTGTTCCAAGCTGAGTGACCCAGGTGGCTTCACTCAAGAGGGCCAAATGCCACACCTTATGCAGGACAAGATGAAGTCCTGCAGGCAGCTGCAAGCACTTGAGCTGTGCTCAAATGGGGTGAGCTGGCAGTTGTGACCCTGAACACTGGAGAAATGAGAAACTGTTGCTCCTGCCAGCTGTTTGGTTTTCTCTCTGCTTTCCTCTGCTTCTCTGAGTAGTGCCAACAGTAGTGTGGGTGGTATTTGTGACCAGACCTCCTCTGCAGTCAAACTTCCTCTCTGACTGGGAAATTTCTTTCAGGACGAGGTGGGAGATGTGGCATGCCTCCAACTATTCAAAATGGAGACCTTCTTGTGTTTGCCTCGCAAGAATATCAACCAGGTGCTACTGTGGAATACAAATGCCCAGATTTCTATGTTTTGAAAGGATCTCCGACAATCACCTGTCTTAATGGGCAGTGGACACCCCCCCCAGTTTGTCTAGGTAGGTTGAAGCATGTGCTGGGTGGCTAAAGGCTGTGTGGCTGCTCCTCTTGTCTTCTCACTTCCTGAGGACAGCACTGCTGCTGGGGCCACGATGCTGGCAGGGCAGAATGGCAGCGAGTCCTCCTTTTGTCCCAAAGGAGCTTCTTCGTAAAGTCAGCTTGTGTAGTCCCTGCTGCTGCCAGCAGGTCCACAAGGAGGGAAGTTGGCTGAACCATCCTCTGTGAGGGGATCTCCACTTGTGTAGAGCTCCTGAGTGCTCCCAAGCTGGGGACACGGCTCGACCCAGCAGGCTCTGAGCCACGAGGATGGGTCTGCATGAGTGGCAGTGCTGGGGAAAGCTAGGGGTGCCTTGGTGATGAGAAAACAAATTTAGAGAAGTACTGAGCAGAAGGGAAGGAGGGATCTCAAAAACTAGATAGGGATGTTCATTGGTGCCTGGTGTCTTCCTCACCTGTGTGCTTCATTCTTGCCCTATGTGACTGTCAGTGTGACAAGGCTTCTCCAAAGCTTTTTTTTTTCCCATTAGCTTGGATGTGAATGTCTTTTCTGTTCCAAGTAAAAGAGGGTCAGAGCAAATACTTGGAAGCATTTTTTGATGCAAAGAACTTCTGTAGGCTCTAGGGGCAACACAATTACCTGTGGTGTGTCTGTAATGAAGTGCTGACACTCTTCTCTTGACTTTTTCAAGTGGCTTGTACAGCATCAGAAGAAGATATGGACAGAAATAATATTGAGCTGAAATGGGTTGCAAAAAACAAGCTGTATTCCACATCGGGTGACTTTATTGAATTCCAGTGTAAACCAGGATATTTGAAAGACCCAAGTGTTCCCAATCTTAGAGTACAGTGTGTGGAGGGGACACTGCAATACCCACAGTGCACACCAGGAGGTAAGTCATCCCCTCTTCAGCTTTGCTGCTCTGTTGTTACATTTTTAGTGCTGAAGGGAAGCAGAAAGCCTTTGCCTTTCCTGGGGGAGCACCAGGGAGGAGCCAGGGTGTGGGAGCCTCCTGGAAGCTGCAGGCATGGAGGGGCAGTGCCCCCAGGAAGCCATGGCCCAGCACCCCTGAGCTGGGGAGATGGCTGGGGAAAGGGCACTCAGGGGGTGCCAACAGAGCATCAGTTCTCCAGTGTGAGATCTACAGGCAAATAACAGAAGTATTTTTTTTGCAGAGAACTGTGCCCTGGATAGGAGAACTATGCAGAGGAACAATATTCAGTTGCAGTCATCTAGCCAGTCGAGCCCTTACTATCAGTCAGGGGATCCTGTTCTCTTTGAGTGCAAGTACGGCTACCGGCCGGTGTCCCGCAGGGAGCAGTTCAGAGCGCAGTGCCTCAACGGAGTCATTGCATATCCTGAGTGTCAAAGTAAGTGCTCGGTGCCAAAGACACTTGGGGGCAGGGGTTGTAGGAGCCAGTTGTGCTGAAATTGCCTGCCCACTGCTCTGAGGAGCCTCTGTGGTGTGTCAGGTTTGGGATTCATGCCATTTCCCCGTTTTTCTCTGTACACAGGTTCGTGGTTTGGGTAAATGGAAATGGTATGAGGGAGCCTAGCTGTGGAAATGAAAGAGTCTTCAACCAACCCAGTGATTTGAGCTCAACTTTCCTGGTGTTTCCCATTTTGCAGCTTAGCCACTGTTCTCTCTTGGAATTTGTTACTGTCTTTATTATTGGATGATTGTGTTTGCATATTATCCACATTAGATCTAGCTTTGTAAATGTATTCACATTTTATCCAGCCAGAGGGTAGTGCTTGCATTTTTTCCATTCTATACTGATCTCACTGTTATTTTATTACCAATTGTGTCCTGAAAACAGGCTGGCTTTGGTGGCACACTGAGACAAGAATTAAAGCTGACAGCTGAGTATCAGCACACAGAGCGTGTTTGGCCTTGTCTATTCCTACTTTCTTCTACTTGCTTGGAAATGAGCCTGGGGTGAAGGTTCTGAGTGCCTGAGCAGAAAGAGCAAGTAAGAGTCTCCTTTGAACAACTCAAGGAAGTTGATCCAGAACCAGTTCTTCTGGGAGACTTGAGCCAGATTATTTCCTGCAAGGGCAAGATTGTGGGGTGCAAATAATTGGGGTTTCCAGGTGAAGGTGGGAACTACTTCCTGGTCCAGGTCCTGGATGGGCCAGTCTATGCCACCCCCACCTCCCTAAGCCCTTCACAAACAAGGAGCAAGTGCCTGTGGAAATCAGTGGCAGCCTGGCTGTGGTAACCATGTACTAATGCAGTGCATGATTCAGAGGGGAAAGAGAAAAGCAAGTACTAGAGTCAAAATCATGCACCTTCAGAGAGCAGAATTTGACTTATTTAGGAAAAGAGTAGATGGGATTGCTTGGGAGTCACAGGAGTGCAGAAAAGCTTATAGGTCTTGAAGCACAGGATCCTGCAAGCACAAGATTATTCAATTCTCATCTTCAGGAGGAAAAGCACATCTACCTGGACTGGCTTATCTAATAAGAGACTGCACAGAGATCACTGAAGCAGAAAATATATCAATGTACAGGGCACTGAGGCAAAAACAGGCTCCAAGGTGAGCTGTCTATGGCATTGATGTGGCATGTATGGATAATGTTAGAAAAACTGAAGCTCAGAGTGGCACTTGCAAGGGACATCAAGGGTCACAAGAAGGTATTCTATTACTACACTGGGATTGAAACAATGAATGAGAAAATGTGGCATGTCACTAAAATAGGTAGGTGATTTAGTGGCACCAGCCCCACACAAAGCTCAATTATTCAATGATCAAAAAGATGCTGCCTTCATCCCTGCAATCCCCCTGATCCTGTCCTGTGGTCACAGCCACACAGCCACTGGTGTGTTGGAGACCAGAGGAAGTGATGGGGGGAAGTGAATTCTACTTCTAACAGCTGTTCCAGCAATGGCCTTTGAATCCCTTTCACTCCATTTCACCCAGTTTGCTCTGTAAGAAGAAGGCTATTGCTGTTATACACTGTGTAAGGTATTTTTATCAACTCTTTCTTCCACCTATTGGGTGACTGGGTTTTGATCAAGTAAGCAGAACTTGTCTATTCCTGAATACTTTCATTTCTTTTTTTGTTTTATTCATTCATGTAAATCTTGCAAAAGCCTTGGAAACCCATACATAGCATCATCCTTGCTGTGATTCACAGACAGATGAGTTTAGAGATTAAAGGCAGAGGACACCCTTGTGATGGCTTTTTTATTAAAACAGACTAAAGTGGATCCAAGGCAAATATTGTCCATAGTCCTGGATTTTCTTCATAGCTGTAGTCACACACATTCATAGGCAGAACCTTAAGAGTACCAGTATTTCAGTGTCATAGGAAATCATACAAAGTACTTGGATTTTAATATTCTTAAAATAGTTTTAAGAATAATAATTAACTACCAATAAATTCGTCTGCTTTTAGGTTTTAAGTAGTTTTACAGATCCCTTAAAAACCTTTTTTAATACTTGCTGGTTTATATTGTTCCTCAAGCTTTGTCCTTTAAGAGGCTCCTTACTTGTGAAGGGAGACATGAGCGCTGTTAAGATGTACAACTCCTTCCTTCAGATTTTTCCATGTGTATGCCAATATTGCATCCCTGTGCTGCACTGCTCATCCTCGTCCCACAAAGGCCTTTCCGTTCCATCCCCCTCCAGCTCAGACTCCCAGAGTGGAGTGACCTGGGTAACACAAGGCCACCCTAATTCACCTGGTACTAGGAGATAAAGAACATGTACATACCTTTCCTCTATGCTTTCCTCAAGTCCATACTTGTTGTCCTCTTTCAACACACCTTGGATATGCCAGCTGTCCTCTCTTACACTGTACTTGAAATAAAGTTGTGCCAGATTCTGCTCCAAAATGGTTCTGTTTACAGTAAAATCCAACATAATCGCCATGGTAAAAGTAAACTTGATCTGCATAGAATGCTTGCAGCAGCACATTATTTTTCTCCATTTCAGTTTTTGACACTGTACATGGCTCTAAAAAAGAGAGACTTGATCAGTGCTAAGAAATGGATTATTTTTGGAACATAGAATTTTGACCAGGCTACACTAAAACTGTAAATTATTTCCCATTGTCTTATTATACTGCACGCATATCATAGTTAAGAAAACAAAAAAATTGCCAGATGAGCTTAAGATGCTTCTATTAAAACTTTCATCAGTCACTGAGGAAACTGAAATTGAGATCTAAAAGTTCTAGCTGACAATTTATAAATTTTAAGTATTCCATTTGAGAGAGAATTGAGGTTGTTCAGCCTGGAGAAAAGAAGGATCCAGGGAGACCTCTTTGCACCCTTCCAGAAACTAAAAGGGGCTTAAAAGAAAGATGAAGATAGACTTTTTAGAAGGGCCTGGAGCAATAGGATAAGGGGTTATGGTTTTAAACTAAGAGAGGGCAGATTCAGCCTAGACATAAGGAAGACATTGCCACAAGTGAGAGTGGTAAAACACTGGAACAGTTTTCCCAGAAAGGCAGTGGTTGCCCCATTCCTGGGAGGATCCAAGGTCAGGCTGGACAGGGCTCTGAGCAACCCTTCTCACAGCAGGGGGTTCGACTATATGGCCCTTACAGCTCACTTCCAGGCTGTCCCTCAAGGCTATGAATCTTATAGAGAAATAAGTGCTTATTTATCTTATTTATTACACCTACCTATACAAACTGGTGGTGAAGTCCACTGTCCTTCAGAGCAGTAGATTCTCTCAGAGCCTTGCAAAAAATGATAGTCAGAGCAAATATACTGAACTGAAGAACCACTGTCATACTGGGGCAGTGCTGGGAGAGTAAGAGCTCCATTTGCAATAGATGGTGGAGAGCCACATTTTTCTGTGGCAGCTGCAATAACAATAAAAACATTTCAGAAACATTCAGCATAAGAAACTAACAAATTGATGGCTTTATCATAAATTCAATGAACATGAAGGTTTTCTTTTTACAGAGCTTTCAGTTTCCTGGGCTCAGAGAAGAGCTTCCCCCTCCTTTCTCCAGCCTTGCCCATCAAAGGAAGGTGTATCACTTTTCCATGCTTGGAACAATATTAAACAATAGAATTGCCTTGTGTATCTGTATCGTTGAAGCCTAAGCACTGATTATTTACAACACATTCCAGGCCCACACTAAAAGAAAAGCAAATAATTTCTAAATAGGTCTAAGACTGATTAATTAAAAAGGCAATAAAAAAATTATTGTCTTACCTTGAATAACACATTTTGGATATTTCAGTCTGCCATGGTCACACTGTGTCCTCCCAGGAGATGGAATGGCAATCTGGAGAAAATCATATCCCTGTTTGCATTCAAACTCTATGAGATCTCCATGTAGGAAAATTAATTCTTCCCGTCTCCATTTCAATGTTATGTTGTTGCTGTCCATATCAGTTACATTAAGAGTACATGGTTCTAGGAAATAAAAGTGTATTTTAATAAAAAGCCACTGAACTGATTTCTTACCTCCCTTTTGTAGGAGTGAAGGAAGAGAACCCCAAGTCAATAGCTCTAAAATACTTCTGAATCTTGCAAGACAAAGAACTACAGATGCATAAAACTGGAAAGAAATGTTCTGAAGCAACAAAAAAACCAAACATGCAAAAGGATGCTTTCTGACAGGGTTCTTAAAACCCAGTGCCAGGATCACATTAGGGAGTGTAGCCTTCCATTATATGATTAACCTTGTTAACTTCTGAAACCCCTGTTCAATGTCAATAAAGCCTGATTGAGGGTCACCTACAAAATAAACTTCTGCAAGTTCCACGAGCATCATTGGCTGATCAAGGCCTGTATTGATGCTTTGCTGAGGGGAAGGCAAGGAGAACTCAGTTATTGGCTGTCTGGTAACAGCAAAGTAACACTAAATTCACATGGAATTTTCCTGAAGCTAACATCAGCATGCACTCTTTCTGCTCTGATTAGCTGAGTGTTGGAAAGAAATCTCAGAAAACATGCAAAGTATGACAGCCTTATTTGGATGCTTAGGAGACAAATAGTGCTCACAGGAAATAAGGTTTCGTTATTTCACAGGATTTGTTAAATCTGAGGATTCAGATCCAAAAATGCTGACCTGGACCTTTCAGTCTAGATGGGGTAACTTTTGTTCATTTAGAAATAAGCAATTAAAACTGAACTGGTTGTTTATTTTCATTTTCATAGTAGATTAAGAACTTAAAGGTGAGCCAATTTAACAAAAGATGTTAGTAAAATTGAATTATTTCATTAAAGGAAGGAAGGAAAGATAAACAAACAACTCTTGTTTGTATTCCTGCTAGCACTTAGCTAGTAGTTGTCTAGTGGGAGTTCTATACATTGTTTTGAGCAGCATACATAAGAGCAGCACAAAAAATTGAAAAGTCCAGGCCATGATGAAACAACAGATATAAAGACACATAATTTTAAAAAAAAGGCTGAAAGTTTAAAAATGAAAGTCCAAGAAGTCATTGCTAATTCTTTGTTAATTGTATCTAAAATCTATTTTGAGAATGGCCACACCATTCCTTCTACTCATCTGTTGAAAGACAGGATGAAATTAAATGAATGGACAATAGGGAGGAATGAAATTGAAGAATCCTCCCAGGAAGCAGGGACAGCTATATCCTAGAATAGCTCACTCAGGAAACAGAGGAATCTTTTTAATGGGGTGGTTTTAAGAACAGGCCAGAGGACACCCAGCAGGAGGGGCCTGCTAAAAATTGAATTTTGGTATCTTCATTAACTCCAATAAAAGAGAAAAGATGGCAACTAAAAAATTATTTAGAGGTTCTTTCAAATTTTCCCTTTCTGCATTACAGATGACAAAACTCGTTTTTCCTCCCAAGACCCACCTAAGCAGGTTGGTTGTTCTGTCCAGTTTCCGTGGTCACAGTAAACAGTACTGGGCCCATCCAAGAAGTGGTAACGCTGACAGCCATATTCTACTGAGGAACCATTTTTGTAACTTGCCAATAATGGGCCCAGGACCCCACCATTTTTAATCTCAGGTGGAGAGGCACAGTCTTGCTGCATTTCTGATAGGAGATAGAGAACAACAGGCAATTAGATCTTGATTAGATTACAACAGTGTTAACACTGGTGAAAGCATTAGACCAATACTAGACTGAGCAAAAACATTTGCATACAAATAAAATCTAAACCAATATAATTCCTTTTCCAAATTTCATTTTCAGAAACTCTACACTTGCCTTACTGAATTGCAGACATGGATTTTATTTCCCTATACATTTTACATCTATGTCTACTTTTGACTCCTGCTGGTTTTCACTCAACACAGTACTCTGGTCTTTTTATGTGACTAGACCATCTTATTTGTTACTTGAAATGTTTCACCTATGTGTGGTTCAAAATAAACAAAAGAAACCTCACTGGAACTATTAAATCAAAGGAACAACAAAATACATAAATTTGCACATTCAAATAATATTAAAGGGTACAAAATGACTGAAAGTAAATGCTGTGTATGAAATAAAATTACACATACAGAGCAGGCTTTTTGGTGTAATTTAGAAATAAGCAACAATGGCCTTTCACTAATTGGCTACATTGACAGCTGTAGCACATGGAAGCATTTTCAGGAATAAGGAACTGCCCTATAGCAAAAGAATAAAAGTAGTCATAAAATGCCTATAATAGGATTGGAGAGTCCCTTTTAAATAGAAAAACAATGTTCACCTACTCGTATCTTCATTGTGATGTGTTTGGCTTGCCCTTATTTCTGCATCTGCCTCGAGTGATGGCAGTGCCTCAGACTCCTGTTTGTCCACAGTTCCTGTAACCATAGCAGAGACTCAGAACCAGTTTTCTCAAAAACAGCTCATTTTAGAGAACACACAGACATGATGCACTGTAAAATGTAATAATCCCAGTTTCCCACGGGAGATGTCACAGGTGGCAGCTGAGTTCACCTAGCTCATCCTTATTTTCAATCTGGGAACCACGGATTGCCTGCAAAATATGCAGCACTTTGCCTCTCAAGCCTTTTAGCAGAGGAAGGCAAACAGTTTTGCAGATATAGAAACTAAAGCTCTCCAGAAAATTAAGGCATGGTTTGAAGAATCATTTCAGTTCAGTTGTCAGCCTTCACAGAAGTACTAACCAATACAGATAGAGGGGGAAGTCCATTTTCCTCCCTCACACTGGATTTCCTCAGATCCTCTTCTTCCCAAGGTACACTGCACATGAACTTTGTCTCCATTATGATATGTTCTTCTGGCTGTGCTGATATGGCCATGAGGGAGTGGTGGTGGAGGACATTTATTTTTTACATCTGAAAATAAAAAAATGCATATTCTTTTCTCTCTTACCAAAACCACATACACAATTACACTCACCATACACAATGCAAGCCTATCACTCAAAAGGCTTTTTTGGCTAATCCAGAGTGACATCTTAATAACATTTTCTCAATTTTCTTAATACAATGGGAGACCTGAACAAACAAGCGATTTTGCATTCAACAAGTATAAAAATAGAAATACTATGTCATTGTACTGCTATAAACAAATTTGTAATTTCTCCACAGAGACTTAATAAAATGTTCTTTAAAGGACACCAAGAAATAGAGATTTCCCATACCCTCCATTCATATAATATTTAAAGCAGATTATGTATTAATTTTAATGCTACAGAAGGAGTAATAATCATAGCCCATTTCCTATCTCCAAATTAAGTTTGTGATTACTGTATCCTCAAAAGTAGATTTAGGCCTTGTTTTCATCCTCCTGAGCATATCCACCTTCTCTGCACTCACTCAAGAAAAGTTCCTGCTGTGTCATGAGAATAAACACAAGGCTGGAGCACTCCAGGTTGGTTTGTGCTGTTTTCTGCTCTGTTCTGCATTTCAACTGCTTCACCTCTCATTCTTTTGGAACTTTCTTAACTGAGACTCTCCTTTACCCCCAATGACTGGGAAAGTGATAGCAATTGCTAAAGGTGTGTTTCTGTCCTCAGGTCAACCTTGTAATCAATTCTGTTCAAAACAAATAAAGTTTGAGGAGGCTGTACAAGTCTGAAAAGTACCACAAGCTTGTTACAAATTTTATTTTTAATGCCTCTCAAGAGGTACATCCCCACCCCACAAGGCAGGATTAAGCAGGCCTGGTTAAAACTTCATGTATCCTGAACACAGTTTTTTGAGCTTCAGGGTATAAACAATTCCCTGTAACTGTTGATTCCTGCTTTTCCAGGATTTGACAGAAACAACAGTAAGAGACAGTGTCTGCTCTGTTGTTAGAGTTCACTGAAATGTAGTTCCAATTACCATTGCCTCCCTTCCTGCTACTTTGGCTCCCTGCCCTTTGGCTAATACTTAATTTAGATTTCAGCTACAAGCTGGTACAAACCCCATATTTTTATTTTGTATCCATAAAGCATTTCTTGAAAGAAGGTGCGAGCTTTTCTCTAAGAATTTGACATAGTAAAACTATTAAAATAGAGTACCTTCACACACTGGAGGATCTGGATACCACCCAAAATCGTAACACTGAATCAAGTCAAATCCGGTGACAGAATAATGTTTGTCACAGAAAAAGTGAACTACATCTCCTTCTTCGTAGATTTTCTTCACAGGATGAAAACCTCCATGAGCTACTTCACTCAAAGAGGAGCAAGTTATTCCTGGGAAGAAAACACAGCAGTGAAAACCAATTGAGGAAGGCTCCCCCCACCAGCTGATGAAAGAAGCCTCTTTGCCTGTGTTTATGAGTAGAATAAAGCAGTTTTCAGAGAGAATGACGTACTGGTGCAGCTGGGGGTGAGGGCCCAGCCGTGAGCGAGGCACAGCGCTGCCTCAGAGGCGTTGCCCGCCGCGGTGCGATATCCCTCCTCACAGCGGTACCGCAGTGTCCCGTTCAGCTGCACTTCCTGCACGGCCCTGGAGTAGCTGCCGTGGAGTAACTTGGGCACCTGACACGACTCTCAAAGAAATAAAGCACAGGCATGATGTTAATTGCTCTGTTGTGAATATTCCAAAGTTTTCCTTAGATACACCTTAAAAGTGGTCATATCCCAGGCAAAACCTTGGTAAATAACGAATAATTACAAATGCAGTTGTTAGCACAAGTTTTCTACCTGTCATTTGGAACAGAAAATTTGTATGGCAATGGGTTTATTTGAAACAGTGTGATTTCATCTCTACTGATGCATTTTACGTGTAATTGTTATCTATACAAATGCACAAAACCAGCAGCACGTGAAGCCTGACAAGTTCTGTCCAGAGGAACAGCTCAGAAACTGCTGCTTTTTAGCACCTGAATGACAGTCTGTCATAGGCAGTTTGGCCCTACAGGTACAGCAAGGACAGTGAAATTAAATACATCTGCAATAGATTAAAAAGGAGAAAAACACAGAATCCTACCAAGTTTTTTAGTACAGCTTGGCTGGAAGGACCATCCTTGTGGCTGACACTGCACTGTATCCTCAGTACCACCACTCAGGGTGTGGTAACCTGGATTACATTTGTATTGCAATTTCTCGTGGATTTTGAAGTCCATTTCTGTACTGGAAAAAGAGCCATTTTCCAAAAGAGGCTTGTTGCATTTTCCTGAAGGAAAGAAGACAGCATGGTTAGAAAGAAAGAAAGAATGGAAAAATTCATTCTCCAGGAAGAAAAATAAGGGATTTGTAGCTATACTTATCTAATCTGATTTTCTTGACCGATTGAAGAAATTCTGCTCCAATCATCAAAAAATACATCAAGCCACCAGTAACAAGGAATATAGCCAAGGGATCTAGAGCTTGGGAGACTAGAGGAGATATACATCTAAGGGAAAACTAGCAGTTTTCCTAGACTAAGAAAACTGGGCAACTTTTTTATGTTCTTATTAAAAACACAAATGGTTAAGAGCTCATAAAATATGTATTATCGTAAAAATATTCTATATATAAACCTAGGTAGTCTCGATATAAATAATTGATTGCACCCTGCACATTTTATCCCTTTTGGTATGCAGCTGCTTTTCCTATATGTCCCAGGAAAACCAGCTGGGAATGATCCTGCTGGAAGCAATGAGGAGGTGAAGAATGTTAACTCACTGTAGCATCGTGGCACTGGGGACCATCCTTTTGCTGTACAAGTTATTCTTCCATCTTGAGTCCCAGTTTCAGTCGTGTAACCAATCACACAAGAATAGGAGAGTTTTTTTCCTTTGTGCATAGGGAAATAGTAACTTTTGAAGCTGTAATAGTACTGGGCAAGGTTTCCATTTTCTATATGTGGCAAATCACAAGGTGTATCTGAAAAAGATAAATATATTTCCCACTAAATATTTCAGCCCAGACATGAATGTTTTTCCATTAATTTATTTAATATCAGCTTGACTGTTTCAGGTTTTCAAACAAGAGCAAAATTCTGAATACTTACAGGCATGAAGGGCCTTTTAAGACCTGCTGAAATAAAGACATATTACAATTTTATCAGCTTTTGCTCTTAGGGTTCACAAGAGTATCAGCTGGAGAATAAAACCTCGTAATGTGAACTGGGCAAAACTGATGCAGGACACCTCTGTTTTACTCTATTTTGCCCAGAAGCATGAGCACCCTTTGCTGCACAAACACATCAATGCCTACTGTAAAATTCAGTGACAAGTGTCAGGATTAGCTGTGCCCCAGCTCCTCAATTCAGAAAATATTACCAGAAAAGTAGGACAAACTGCCAGGAGGCAACATACAAGCTAGGCTTAAGAAAGGGAATTAAAAAACAGTCAACAGAAAAGGAAGAAGAAATAGAGATAAGGGAAAAAACAATCAGAATGGCAATTAAAAAAAAACCAACAGAATCCTCTAGTAATAAGACCTTTAAAAAGAGTAGAGTTGAATATGACATTAAGTTACTTAAAAACACCCAAAATAACGAAGCCAAACAAATGAACAAAAAACCCCAAAACAACAAACAGAAGAAATCAATGCTGAAAATAGGGATAGAAAATGCAGCACCACCACAGATTAACTTCTACAGCTTCCATCAACTTCCACTATTTTGCTTTGTAACAAACTGAAAACATTTCAATCCCAAGATACTTCAACATATAAAAAGTTTTAATAGTACAAAATTCAATTTGCATAAGTGCCTTGAAACAGCTCAAAGACATTTCAAAAAAAATTCCTTCTGAACTAAAGTCTGATCATTTCAGTATTACAGCTTTGAGACTTATCAGCTACAGCTGAATTGTGATCAACAGCCATGTCACAACAGAATTGCATTTAAATTTAAAAAGCAGGGTTTAGTCAGTAAAGAGATGAAAGATATAGCCCTTAAGTTACCAAGACTGCATATTGTAGGTTCAATGTACAACAGAATTCAGTGTATTTACCTTTTGCAAAGAGTTTCCCTGAACACACCACAACTAGGAAGAAAAAACAGCTTTTAAATCTCATCTTTGTTACTGTCTCCATCTACAGTTCCCACCACCTGTGAAAACTCCCTAAGTATTACTTTTGTAAATAATTAACTGAATTTTCAAAGGTATTCAACAAATGCCTTAATGTCTATGGGATTTTGTAACAAGTTGATTCGCTGGAAAAACTATTTTCATTTATTTTTCTTCTCCAATACCTTAGCACTTGACTGGCAGGATTCTGCTTCCATTTGACACATCTTGCCATCTATAATTTATCATTTTACAGTGAAATCAGGCAACAAGCTTATGGAATGCTTTAAACTTGCTGATCAGTGTTCCCCTCACTACCTCCCGAGTGCCAAGTTTAAAGGGCATTCTGTTATCAGATTATTTACCTTGGCTGAAATCAGAGAATTCCCCCATCCTCCAGCCTACCCCCAGAGTAAACCAGTCAGCTGCATGCTACAGATATTCATGATTTTGGAGTCTCTTACATGAACACCATAGTGACTATTATTGTCTGTCCGAGTTGTGTTGAACACAGCAAGCCTCTTTCAAGTGTTTTTTTTTTTTTAAAAAAACCAAAACCCATGAACCTCATTTACATTGACCTGACTGACTAATGGTTACCAGTTGGTTTAATACCATTAGAAGTATAATGCTTCATTTTGGGAGTGGGAGGGTGTAATGTTACAGTTTTCTTGGCCTTTCTCTAAGAAAACACAATTCTGAGAATGCAGAAGAGAATGAAAAGGCATGCTGTGATGAACACAATCTATTCAGCCAGAGGAGATGCATGCTTGTATGTATTGCTCACTTGATAGAAAGGAGAAACTCACAGATCACCTCCCTTAAAATGTCAAGTCAGAATTTCTAAATTCACCCCTACAACATCCTCTTGCTCCATCACTATTTTGAAATGCTTAAAAAACAAAGCAGTTATATTTTTTTTCTTGTTGTCATAAGTGATCTCTCAAGACATTACTAGAAAATAGACTCAAGCTCCCCAAAACCAGTCAGTTTTGAAATCCACAGCCTAAGCCTCCCTTTCTACAACTCTCTAGATCAGGCAACATTACTAAACAACTGCTTTTAATAGAATTCTACAATATCTAATCAGAGTGAAGAAACCCATGCTATTTGTAATATTCACAGTTGTGTGGCAACAATACATCACTGCACCAGTGAAATTCCAGTAAAATCCAGTGAATTGATTTTATTGTACAATTGCTTTTGGCCGTAATACAAAATAGGGTTTTGAAACTGTATACAATAAAAAAGTTACCAAAATGTTAATTGTAATCCAAAAAAACATTTCCAGTGGTAGTTTAACACTTATTTGCTATTTTTTACCAAATCATTTATCCATCTCCTACATACATACTGTACAAATACATCTTCCTATACATCATTTACATTTCAGTAGCAGGCAATACCAAGTGTGTCCATCACCATCACAATTGCTTGCAGAGGATCCACAACTTCTTGCATGTTATCTTTCCTCAAGACCCAGACTGGTTTAATCCTGTGAAAAGATCAGTGGCTTGCATTAAAATATTTCAATGTCCCAGCAGAAATAGAAGACTGATTTTTTAAGTACTTACCTTGAAACTGTTTTTATTCTTAGAGGAGTTACTGGAACAGAGGAACTCCCACATAAAGCAGTGTTTGCTTTCTGCTTCACAAGTGTTCTCTCTGCATCCATCCTGTGTTTCTGAGCTGTGAGTTTATAGAGGCTCTGGATGCAAGAAACCGTTCTTGGCATGCCTCGGATTTCCTGAGGAAAGGTGGAAACAGCACACAGTCAATACTGCAAGTCCAAAAGCAGCTTAAATTGAGAAATTGTGAGTGTGTTCACCATCTTGGAAATGTGTATTTTTAAACCAGAGTTTAGTGACCATTAAAATTACAGCCATAACAGCTATGGTAGAGAGGGAGGAAAAAAAATTACAAATACCACCAAAACATTCAAGAAGTTAAATCCATGTGTTAAACCATTAAACCCAAAATATTTAGATCTTACCAAAGCTCTTTTTGAGTCCTTTGAAAGGATGGCCAGCAAACAACAGGTCTTTGTGAAAATGCTTCCTCCTTTCTCTGAAACTTTGTCCCCAGCTTTGCCTCTGTACATTTGCAGTAGGTCTAGTAAAGTATCTATAGAATTTTCTGCTTCATAAACTGCTCGAGTAGTTCTTTCATACTGTTAAACAAGGAAGAGACAAGGGAGTTTATGCAGCTAGATCTTTAAAATATTTTTATTTTAGAGGTAAATATTTAGAGGTTAGAGAAAAACCAAAGCCCATATTCTCCAGTAGAATAAATTTGTAGCTGAACTGGTACCAAGCAATAAAAATTGCTTCTGTATTTACACAATTGTAATGGAATTTTTATAAAAAGGTACTTTCTGTGCCTCCCCCCTTGTTTGGAAACCCATAGAATCTGATTTTATATTTAAAATAAAGAAATAAATTAGAGTAAGTTAAGAGAAAATTAAGAATACTTATGATAACTTGAAATGCCTTAAGGACACGAAATATTTTTTTTTGCCAAAAAAACCCCTCATAACTATCACAAGGTAAATAAAGATCTGGTTTCAAAATAACAGTGAAAGATCATGAACTGTTTTTATTCAAAACTACTACTTCTGTTGTTTCAGATTTATTCAGTAATGTTGTGGATAAACAAATACTACAATAAAGCAGCCTACTGCTTATAAACCTGCAAAAGAAAATGTTCAAGTCACCTTTGAAACATTGAGTAGAACCTGAACTGAGTATCTGATCACATCCATGCATGGAACACTCCGGTTGCAACTTCGAATCAGAACAAAAATACTGAAGATTGCTCTGCTCTGGGCCATACTTTCACAACACAGTGGGGACAGCCTGGTAGCCACCTCTGAAACAATTATAGAAAAATAAATGGAGTAAAGAAAACTCTAAAGTTTAAGCAAAATAATTGTAAATAGGATATTCTCTGTTTTTAAGTAGAAGTGCAAAGCAAAAACTGCAATTATTGATTTAAGTGTTTCTAAAGCAATAGTTTTAATATTTCGGACTAAAAATTAAGCAGACAAAAACAATCCACAGAGAACATCTACTGACAGTAAAAAATGATAGTAAACTTACGTAAGGTATAGCATTACTAGGACAGACAGGAAGTTAGAGCAGTCAAACAGGATTTCCTTTCTCTACATAACCATTTAAATATTGTTATTAAATCAATAATCTGATATTATGTCTGGAAAACCCTCCATTCTACCCTCTAACATTCACATTTTACAGTCATGCAGGAAGCCTCAATATCATTATGTTCTCTTCTCAGCTGAAAAACTCCAGTTTTTATCATTCTGAAAATCCATCAGTTATAATAAAACAAAATACTGACCAAGATGCTTTAGTGCTGCAAGAATGTAGGAGAGATCTTTGTATTTTAGAAGGTGTTCAATTGCAATTGCAGTTCTGTTGCCCAGTTTGTTTTCTTCTTTGCTGCTTTCATTGGCCTTTTCTAAACTGCGTCTTAAAGCTCTGGTTTTTGCTGTGTCAGTCATCTTTCTCCAATAATATCCTCTCCACAATGCCTACAGAAAAGGAATTCCACAAAGAGAAAAAGTTACAAAGGAGAGACAAGACAACAGAACAACAGAATTTCTATCACCATTCCAAATCAGTTTTACACAAGCCTGAAAAGTATTGAATAACCTTGGGTATTCAATATTAAGTAATTAACACTCAGTGTTATTCTTTCATATGCTGGACTTTCAAGACAAAAGGCAAAAACAATCCATGCCTATACAGTCCACACAGAGTCCCACTTAAGTCACCTGAAGAAATACCTGCACAATATTCGTTCATTATCTATTTGCCTTCAGCTTTCATGGCTAAAACAAAGCTGACTGGGCTTGCAGTTTCACTGATAAATTCATCAACCGAATTAAGCACCTTTTCTCTCCCCGAAAACCCATGAGAAGAAAAATATAGATAATAAAAATAAACAAATAAACCCAAACATTTGCATGCAAGAGGTATTTACCTGAAATTTAACTATCCCCATTGTAAATTTTCTCCTGCGTCTGCAGGTGAGCAATCTGCGCATGTTCCTCTGGATTACAGCTGCTGCCTCGTCCCTGCGGCTCAGCCAGCGTCGAACCACACGTTGCAGTCGAATGACTCTTTGATAATCTCTTAAAAATCTCTTTTGTTGCATTTTTGCTCGGAACCATCGCTGTTTAAAATGAAAGTACCTTTCTGTTTATTTAAAACTCTTCCCCTAAATGAGCACTGATAAAAACTGAGTGTTTTAACATGAGCTTTGACATGGCACTATAAACATCACCAGTCACATATAACCTCCATGACTCTGACTGGGCTTGGGTAGCTGAAATGCAAGACTGCAGAATGAAATCTTAACTAGGAGCCACCAGGGAAGCATTCTGAGGAGAGAAGGGTAGAGAAGGAAGGGGATAGATAGAGAGGAGCAGGTAGATAGAATAGTTTTCAGTTGGAAGAGACCTAGAGTGATCATGCAGACCAACTGTCTGACCACTTCAGGGCTGAGCAAAAGACAAAATATGTAACTCTCCCAGTTTATACTTGTATTCATCACTACTATGTCCTACAAGTTCTCTTTCTCTTGGCTGGCTTTTAAGAACCACCACTCCACTTTTCTCATTTCCCAGCTCTGGTTCTTTCCCTTCTATAAACCAAGAAGGGAGATGGTACTGTGTGCCAAAGCAGAGCAAAAAAACCCTTTTCCATCCATTCTCTCTTGGCTTAAAGGGAGAATCTAACTTATGGGGGAAAAATATCAATTTGTACATATGGAGAAGTACTAGGGCAAAGTTTGCTATGACATCCTTGACCAGAGAACAGCTATTTCAGCACTCCCATTTCAGCCTCTCCATTTACCCAGTATGACCTCCCATACTGGACCTAAGCTAATGGTCAGTTTGGAGACCTGAAAATATTTTTTTACAATTTGGTAGTGCTGCAATACAGACTTGATTTTTGATCTTGTTTTTAGATAAATAAAACCTGGTTATATTAAAATGCTGCAACCTACACAGGCTCTGGGTACCACTGGCAGATCAGAAACATCCAACCAAATAAATCACAGGATCCCAAGGGATCATTCATACAAGAAGATGCTCTACATTTCACAAAACTTACAGGCTGTTGTGTCTGATCTTTTCTACCTCCAGTAGGATATAAAGAAATAGGCTAAGACAGCACTCCTTTAGCAAGCTTGAAGGTCTGAAGGAAACAAACTTTCCCATCCATCCTCAGCTTCAAAAAGCTTAAGCCACCAAAACTTTCTTAGCTGTGTATATGCATCATTATTTAATAAATCACAGAATTCATAATTTAGCTTTATTTTCACATGTGAAGGAACTATATTGTCTTAGCTCACAGAAAACAAATTAGACTGTTACACCAATTGTTCAGCCTTGGTCAGACCAACCTGTATTATAAGAACAGATGAGATCTGGGTTTGTGCAAGTTTTAAGGTGAGGTGAATCCTGTAGGCCCTTTGAATTTTAATTGCAGACATATGATGATACACAGCTGCTGCAAAATAAAGAAGTCTTGTCTTTTGTTTCTGTTCTGAAATCTGCAGAAGGAAAACAAAACAAGGAACATCATTGATTTTCATACTCTGAGATGGCTGGATGTCCACATGAAGAACACAGTACTTGGCAATACACCACTAGATACTGGAAGACTGTATCTTGGAATTAAGGAAGCTACCTCTCTGCAGTACTAGGTCTCTAATCTGAAGGATAATGCAGAGAAGTGATTGCAAGCAACAACATCAATGCATAGCAGAGAACAATTTCATTGTAAGCCTGTGTATGCAGAAGTATCAGTTATAGGTAAGCCACAAAGATCTCAGAAGCTAAAACAACATCCAGCAGTGAAAACCCACTTTAGTTCTACAGGATTGTAAGAAAAGGCTCAGACTGTGTTTGATCTATTCTGACTTGCCCCAATACTCAAAGCAGACAAAAAGAACTTGATTTCAACACCAAGAAATCAAGTTTCCCTCTCCTTGCCAGTCAGAATTAATGGTAAAACAGCTCTAGAGATACTTTACTTCCAAAGCATAGTTTTAATTTGAATTATACCAACCTTTTTCCGGACTAAATAACCCCTGGCGAGTGCTTGCAGCTTAATGATAGCTCTTCTAGTCTCATTGTATTTCTTAAATTGAAGCCTGCCTTCCTGCCAAGCCCGCAGATGTTTCTGGATAATTACAGCAGCAGCTTTTTGTTGAACAAATTTCCTTCTTGCCTTGAAACCTCTATATGTGCTTTGGATCAGACATGCAGCCTGGTGCTTCTGAAAAAGATTTTAAAGAATGCATCAATAATTAAACTTTTCAAGATCAATATACATTAATTGTTTGTTCTAGTGTTTTTTTCCATCATAAAACCAAAAATGGAATGAGAAATACAAGTAAACTCATACAGTACCAGTTTATATAAAATGGACTCTAACAGTTTGGAAGGTCTTTTCACTTACCTAAATGGGGTCAAAATATGGGCCTGATCTTCTGCAAGCAATAAAGCTAGCAGAAAATCTGGCATTTTAATTTGGTATTAGTATGTAGAGGGGTAATTCAACAACTGGAACTGTTCAAAACCAAGAAGCAACCCTGTTACTTAGAGCAAAAATGGACATTTAATATTTTGAAGATTGATGAGATTTGATTTGAACAATCTTCTCTCTGGTGCCACCTTTGCTATGCTTCGTCATCACTCAAATATATTAAAAATTTTTAAAATAACCATGGCATATTAGAGTGCAAGTGAAAACATACCTTTCTTAGACGTCTCCTAGCCCTGTACTGCCTGTATGCCAACTGAATCTTAACTGCAGCACTCTTCATTGCCAGAAACTGCTGCCGAAGCCTTCGCGCAGTGCGGGTCGCTCTCCAGACTCTTTGGATGGTAAGTGCACAGGACTTCATTTTCAAAAACCTAACATGGAAATGCATTTTTAAGTAAGAAAACAGTGATGGTTATGAAATCGTTTAGATAGATATTGGAAAAGCAGAGCTGTTATCAACCAGGTCTTGGAACACTAGAAAATGGGAATAGCCAGCAAGGTTGGCAGAAGGATTGATTTTAAACAGAAGATGCTTCCTGTTTTTCCGTGGGAGGTATTTCCCTAACTTGCTGCCAAAGCAGGATGGGGAGGGACACAGCAGTTTGAAAGGCATTGGACAGACTGACATACGACAGGTCTGTAAAAGGATAATAGGGACAGACAAAGATATTTAAAAAGCAGAGATGCTGAGGGAGGGCCTTGTATCCCTGAACAGCATCCTCTACTGTTACTGGCACAGACACAGTTCATAAGATGAGCTACCAGGCTGATCTCATAGCAAAATAAACATAAACCAGTTAATCCACAATGGAATAGTTAAAAGTGAAATAACTTTTCAACCTACAAGTTGTGTGCTAGAATTTTAACAATATTCAGAATATTTTTCTTGCAAAAAAACAAAGAAGTGAAAAAAATAGCAAGGCCTACTCTTTCTAGAGCACCAATGAACAAAACTTAAATTTGTGAAGGAGCTTCCATTCCGGAAAAACAATTAAATGTAAAGAAAATCTTGTGCAAAAGAATCACCCCACCTGCACCAATAGGGTTAAACTCATGCACACTACAAGGATGCTGCAGGGACAGAGCCTGAGAACCTAAGGAGTTCTAAAGAGAGCAGTGCAGCACTAAATAATTTTATAACAAAAGCTTTGAAAAGCAGAGTGATTTCTCTCAGATTCAGTATTACCGAGTCCGCAGCTGCTGGGTTCTGAAGTGACTCTGAATAACAAGGGCAGCTCTGAGCACAGACATGTATTCCTTTCGTGCCTTGTAACCTCGGAACCAGGCTTGGATAACTTGTGCTGCTCTCATTTTGCTAACCCACTGCCTGGCTTTATATCCTCTGTATGCTGCCTATTAGGGAAACAAAAATAAAACAAAAATAAATCAGAACTTTTAATGGAATTAACAAAATTAAAAGGAAAAACATCACATGAACAGGAACAACTTTTAGGATTTCTGTCTCTAAAGTACTACAAATATTTAATTTCTCCCAACTGGATGATGTTTTCAAAACCAAGTGAAACACATTCGGGGAAATACCACAAATGCCTCTCTTTAAATTAATCTGCAAAAGTAACTATATTGTGAAGAAACAAATACAAGAGAGATTAAAAAACCCAAAAGAACACTCAATAAAAGCCACCTTTGTGATTACCTGAATGGTAATGGCAGCTCTTTTCATTTGATGGTATCTGTGTTGATCAATATTTCGCATCCGATGGGCTCTGTAGTGCTGCTGTATTAACACAGCAGATAACTTGCACCGAAGGTATTTCTGTCTCTGAATAAATCCACGGAAAGATGCCTGCAAAGAAAAAGACATAAATTTGGAATATTTCACTTGCATCATAACAGCTGGGAATGTTTGCATATTTCTAGGTACAGCTGTACTCACTGGCTTGTTATAAAAGCAACAATGTAAATAAATATATTCCCAATTTCAAAATTCATTCTTTTTTTCTACCTTTTAAGGAAAGTAACTATATTTATATTGTTTAGGATGTATAAGTTAAACATTCAGAAAATAACTAAGCAGCTGCCAATCCCCCCAAAACACGGAGGGGAGGAAAGCACACCTGATTTCTATCAGTTAAGTAGAGCATGGGGTCTCCCAACAAGAGAGTAAAACCAACCTAAGAAATTCTCAAAGAATCCTGGAATGGTTTGGTTTGGAAGGGACCTTTAAAGATGGTCTAGTTCCACCCCATCCAACAAAGACAGGGATGCCACCCATTAGATCAGACTGCTCAGGGCCACAAATGAGAGATTATTTATTTCCCTTTCTTCCTTGATTGAGGAGAATTTCCCTTCTTAAATTCCTCTTCAAAATGTTAGTTAGGCACTTAGATTAGTCTAGGGCCAATTAGTAAACCTAGGAGGACTAACATGATCGATTTACTCACACCTATCTAAACATGAGTCCTAAAGAATGTCGCTATCATGTGTTTTTTGCCATTTATGTCACTTTACACCCACTACCAGTGCCCTCTCATACAATACATGAAGACAGCTTTCACTCATTTTCCCATCAAGAAAACATTCATTAAGCCACTAATACTCAGAGGTGGAATTCAGTTGTCTTAAAGAACCTTATTTCTGTGTACTGTGGTAGTAAGCTTTATATATCTGCCCCATAGTACACTTCAGAAACTGACTCTACTTTAGCTTTAAACTGTGGTTTGCAAGAGCAGTAAATCTTTAAAACATCTACAAATTAAAACAAAAATACACCCAAATCCCAATACTATTCATTCAAAAGTACCTGAAGTTTTATTGTGCTTTCTTTAATTTTGTGAAACCTCTTCCTTTCGATGTATCCTCTGACTGTGGCCTGCACCAGGATAATGTTCCTGCGGGTTTGTAAGTAAGTCATTCTCTGGTGCTTCACAGTCAGGTGGGAGCGGTAGTGTCGCTGCAGGACAACTGCTGCTCTTTTATAGCTCTTATACTGTGATTTACATTTCTGCATTAAGTAATAGGATTGTAATGTAACAGCTACTGCTCTGAGTTGGATGTATTTTCTACGCTGCAGAGCCATCTGAAGAAAAGACTGAATCTTTCTTGCGGCTCGTAGCTGCCTTGCTGTTTTTCTTGCTTTCAGAGCTCGGAAGGCAGACTGAATAACTACTATTGCTTGTCTTTGAGCCAAGTACTCTGCTCTCTCTGAACGAGCCCTGAGACACGATCTGTACCACCTCTGGACAGAAACCGCGGAGCTGCGGATCAGCCTATAGCGAGTCCTTGCTCTTTGGCACCGGAACATGGACTGGATCATTATTGCTGCTGATTTCTTTGCAAGAAAGCGTCTCCTCTCCATGTGCATTCGTAGGAATGATTGAATGTGCCGTGCAGCAACATTGGCTTTATACAACTGCCTGGCTTTCCTAGCACGAAAAGCAGCTTGAAGGCAAATGATAGCCTTTCTTACTTCTGCATAGTTTCTCATGGCAGCTTCTCTTGCCATTTTGGCTCTGAATCTCTGCTGTGTGACTGTGGCAGCCCAGCACAGCTGTTTGTAGTACCTACGTTGTACATACATGCGATAGCTGGACTGTATTACGACTGCTGAAACATGCAGGATTTTCAGTTCCTGCCGTGCCTTCATGCCTCTGTATGCTGACTGAATAACAAGAACAGAATTCTTCATTGTCACATACTTCTTGCGTTGGTTCTTTCCTTTCAAATAGGATCGATAGTAGTTCTGAATAACCATAGCTGCATTTCTCATATTCTGATAGGCCCTTCTATCCCTGAGCATTCTGTAGGCTGCCTGTATTGTACTGGCAGCTAAATGCATGTGCTTGAGACTCCTCCTCACCCTGACACCTCTGTACACAGCCTGGATGAGAATAGCTGCTCTGCGGAGAGAGTGATATTCCAAAGCATGCTGCCTTGCCAGAGCCAAAGCTCGGTACCTTCTCTGAAAGACAAGGGTAGCTGCTTTAAGAGAGAGGTATCTCTGACGTTGTGTGAAGGCTTTAAAGTTTTTCTGAACCACAGTTGCAGCACGGTGCATTTCTCGCTGCTGTTTTCTCGCTTGCATGTCTCGAAAAGCCCTCTGGATACAACTTGCTGCTTTCTTTAATGAAGTGTAACGCTGCACAGCAATTTTCCTGAGCCTATGGGCTCTGTACCTCCTCTGTATTAGCTGGGCTGCCCATTGAGCTCTTCTGTAATGACAGTACTGCCTATACATTCGGTAGTTTCTCTGTATTGTAAGTGCCGCCTCATGTTGTTTCTTCAAGAAGCATCTTGTTTTCATTCCTCTGTAAGCAGCTTGAAGAACTAAAACAGAATTGTACAGTTTTAAGTACTTTTCTCTCTCACGCTTCCCCTCCCTGTAAGCTCGATAACGTTGCTGTATGATTACTGAAGCAAGCCTGAGTGCTTGATAAGAAGTGTAAATTTTACGCATTCTTAACATTGCTTGAATAACTGTAGCAGCTTGATGCATTTTCTGCACTCTTTTTCTTACTGCAAATCCTCTATAAGCAGACTGTATGATAACAGCAGCATTAAGGAGAGAGAGATATTTTTGACGCTGAATTTTTCCTAGTTTTGTTGCTCTGTATTTTCTTTGAATTACAACAGCAGCTGACTTGATGGAAAGAAAATCTCTTCTTTTGAGAAAAGTTCTGAACCTTCTTTGAATAATCACAGCTGATTCATTCATGGTCCTGATGAGTCTTCTTGTTTTCATACCACGGAATGCAGCCTGGATGCATAGTACAGCATTTTTTGTAATTGTGTAATTGTGAACTTGTGCATCTCTCTCCTTACAAGCACGGAACCACTGCTGAATCTGCCTCGTTGCAAGCAGCAACTTTCTGAAATCCCTCTGTTGTTTGTGCATTCGATAATAGGATTGGATTATTGCTGCTGACCGGTGCCTAGTTTTTAAGTCTTGTCGGACCTTCATGCCTCTGTAAGCAGCCTGGAGGATAGTAACAGACTTCTTTAGTTCCAAGTACTTTTTGCGTTGTACTTTGCCTAAACAAAATGCTCTGTATTGCCTTTGAATTCTTATTGCTGCCATTCTCATTGACCGATATTTTATGCTTATGCAATGCATCTTAAACGTGGCTTGGATGCAAACAGCTGCTTGGTGCATACGGCAAACCTGCCGCCTCACTCTTACACCTCTGTAAATCGCCTGCACTTTGACTGTGACTCTTTTTAAAGACAAATATCTCTGCCTTTGACACTTAGCATGAATAACTGCACGGTAACGCCTTTGAATGGCTATAGTTGCAGATCTAAGTCTTTCATATTCCTTTTTGACCAGGTAAGATTTGAAGGCAGCTTGTATAGTTGTAGCAGCTTTGTTTAGTTTGTTCAGTTCTTTCCTCACAGTCATCCCACGGTAAGCAGACTGCAAGATTAACACAGCTGACTTGGTTTTTAGATAAACTGCACGCTGGGTTTTCTTCATGCAGTAGGCTCTGTAGTATTTCTGAATCACCAAAGTGGATTGTCTCAGTTTCTTGTATTTTAGTTGATTTACATGCATTCTGTAATAGGACTGAATGATTGTTGCAAGATGATGTTTCTTCTGAATCATTTTTCTCACAGCTTTCCCCCTCCATAGTGCCTGAAGACGCACCGCAGCATTACGCAGCTGGACGTATTCTTGCCGTTGTCTCTGGCCTAGGACCCTGGCTCTGTAATGCCTTTGGATGGTTAGCACAGCATGGTTCACAAGCCTGAATTTCTTCACAGCCATGAATTTTCTGAAGGTAGACTGTATCCTAGTAGCAGCAACATGCTGTCTTTGAATCTGCTTCCGTACCTTCCAGCCACGAAAAGCTGCTTGTAAAGAAAGCACTGCTGCTCTTGTCATTAAGAAGTTCAGTCTTTGCCTCTTACCAGCCTTACAATTTCTGTACCACCTCTGAATCACAACGGAGGCCTGAACCATTGCCTTGTGTTTCACTCGTGCAGCATGAGCTCTAAAAGCAGTCTGAATTTTAACAGCTGCTCTGTATTCAAGTTTAAGCTTTTTGCGTGTTTTATAACCCCTGAAGGCCGCCTGTAAGCACACAGCTGCTTTTCTAACTTGCAAGAACCCTTGCCTGTGACACCGGGTCTTTTTGCAGGCACGATAACGTCGTTGAATGACAATGGCAGCACTATAGATGCTTAAGTATTGGCACCGGTCCCTTTTCATTCTGTAGCAGGCCTGAAGTAATACTGCAGCTTCCCTCCACCTTTGTATTTGTTTCCTGACAAGATAGCCTCGAACTAGAGCCTGAATTCTTATGCAACCACGCTTCAGTTTCCTATAATCTTCTTTAAATTGAAGAGCACGTCTCCCAGAGCGATACCTTCGCTGGACATAAAGCGTTGCTCCCTTCAGGGCACAGTAATGCTTATGGACTTGCCTCATCTTTGCAAGAGCTTGAATCTTCACTGTGGCATCTCTCAACTTTTTAAATCTCTTCCGGGCAACGTAAGCACGGAAACTTGACTGAATTTTGATCACAGATCTCAACATGAGAGCCCTTCTCCTGGCTTGCATCCCTCTGTAGGCAGACTGGAGAACGATGGCAGCCAGGCGCACCCTCTGGAAAGCAGCAGCTGCGTTTTTAGCAGCCACGCTTGCCCTATACCGGGTTTGAATTACAGAAGCAGCATTTTTAATCTCTTTGTATCTTTTTACTTGTTGGTATTTTCTCACATGTGACTGCAATGTAGTAACAGCTTTTTTTAATTGCAGAAATCTTTGTTTCTCTTGTTTCATTCTCCACAGTGATTGAATAACACATGCTGCTTTTTCTTGTCTGTACAGCTCTCGTGCCTTCATGCCTCTAAAAGCAGCTTGGAGAACTATCACTGCTGAATGCTTTTGCAAGTAAGACTCTCTCTGAGCTTTCCCCAGTTTATAAGCTCTGTAGTATCGCTGAATTGTCACTATTTTTGCCCTGTGCTCCTGGTAAACACGTCTGGTCAGCTGACACCTGTGCCAAGCCTGAATCTTGATAACATTTTGCTTAATATGTAGATACTGCTTCTGGTCTCTGTACATCCTGTACCAAGACTGTATGACAAGGGCAGCCCTCCTTCTCTTAGCCAGTTTTGAAGATTGCCATTTTCGGAAATAACTCTGAATCACCAAAGCTGCTTTAATTTTCTGTTGCATTTTGTATTTTCTCCATCTTCTGAATGCAGACTGAATAGTAAGTGCTGAGGACTTTATGATTTTGTATCTTTGCCGATCTATTTTTGCCAACTTAGTTGCACGCAGATGTCTCTGAATTGTAACAGTAGCCCAAACAATTCGTTTATATGCAGCAACAGACTTCACCATCCTTATCCTTGCTTGTACAAAAATAACACAGCGTCTTAGCTGTAAATATCTTTTCCTAGCAGAGTATCTCCTCCAATAAGCCTACAGGTAAAAAAAGAAAAAAAATTAGTATTTTTATCATAGTGTCTGGAGTTAAGTGTGAGTGAGGACTGTCATCTTCAGACTTTATAAGATTTCTTATTCCTGCTTATCAGAACCACAGAGTATTCAGATTTGGAAAGACCCACAAAGATCAAATCCTACACTTAAGTGAACAGCCCATACCAGGATCAAACCCATGACTTTGGTGTTATTAGCACCATGCTCTAACCAACTGAGCTCATCTCTGGGAACGTAAATCCAGAAATCTATATTTAAAAAATCAAGAAAGTAAAAGCTAAATTTACCCTGACAACAACAGATTTCCTCTTAAACTACTTGATAAATCAGAAATGCTTTAATATCCATTCTGAAAAGTCTTAGGAGTGCAGTATTTTATCTTTGGGTAATGGTGGCTAAAGTATCTTGAAAAATTGAATTAACTGCCCAAACTACCATTGCCATGTCTGCCACTCAGTATGCCCAATGCAGGTGACATAACACTGGGAGAGTAATTTTATCTTTTTTTTAAAGCTTCTTTAAGTAAGGTTCAGAAGCTGCAAAGAAGAAAACCAACACAATCTGATCAGTCCTTACACTGACTGTTTAAGGCCCCATATTTTAATGTTTATGGTATTCCAAAATATAGAAGGAAGGAATAATTGCTAATTTAATGGCACATTACCATCTTTCCCTGGAGAGAAAAACTTACTAAACCTCTCAAAAGCAGCAGGGGGGGAAAAAGAATTTTAAAAAAGTATTACATTTCATGGAAGCATTAATTGCTGCAAGCAGCACAAATGCTCGTCAGAAAGGCTATTTCTTAGTGGTTTCAGGGGGTTTCCTTGCTGTGTAATCTCACTTTAGATTGTATTACCTGAATGACCGTGGCAGATTTATTTCTGGCTTGCTCCAGCTTTGCCTTTTTCAGATTGAAGAGAGTCATCCTGGCCAAGTATCCTCTCCAATGCTTCTGGATGAAAATGGCTGCATTCTCTTTCCTCAGGATGCGTCGGCGAGCCAAGAAGTTCATTACAGATTTTTGAATTATCCGAGCAGCTCTGTCTCTTTCCTACAAAGAGTAAATTTCCACTGAACATTAGCTGTGGAATTTTCACTCAAATTTTTAGTTTTAATAACCATCTAGAGCAATTTCATAAAAATATAGTACATGTTTGCACATTGCAAGATTAATTAATAAAACTAACGCCTGCAATGTTTAAAGGGTTTTGGTTTTGATTCCTTCTCCCCCACCAGCATCTTTACTATTAGTTATTTCAAAAGAGTCGTAAAGGCAATGTTTTGTCATCGTCATTAAGGTTGTAGATTTTATAAAGTAGAGAAACTGGAGATGAAAAATCCTAAATACAACCTTTGTCCCCTTCTACACCACAGTCTTAGAATATTTCACTTGAACACTGTTCCAACATCAAATAATATCTAACTTAGTGATGGCATTTATGAACCTTAAGAGTGTCAGCTTTGAAACTCTCACAAGATCTGGTATAAATACCAGAAAATCAAGATACAGAATATCAGAATTCATGAAATTAAATTCAAAAGACTGGTGAAGCTTAGCTCCTTAACAGAAATAGTAAATCCAGGCAGAAATTTAATTACTCCTCTCATCTTGTACACATTGATTAAATAATCCTTTTTGTTTTAAGGAAGCAATGCAACTAATAAATTTGAAATAAAGGGAAAAGAGTTTAAGGGGTGACACACAAAAAAGAACTGCAGCCTTCTAAACACCTGTAATTAATTCAGATGGCTAAAAGAAAAGTGAAGTTTAGTAGATTGCACCACCAACAAGGCCACATATTTTGATGATAGAAATGGCACTCATTAGTTTAAACACCAATATTACTCCAATAAACATGTGTTTTCCATTGTATTTATATCCTCTATTTTTTCCTTAATGTAGAAGCTATGAATATTGCACAAGGCAAGAGTACCTGAGAGAGTTTCAGTTCCCTTCTCAGCCTGTAGCTCCTCCAAACAGCCTGAATTAATCGTGCAGCTCGAGTTTCTTGGCGAAGATCGAGAAGCCGTGAACACAGAAACGACAGGTAGGTGATAACAACCTACAGAAACACAGAGCACAGCAGAGTAAGAGCTGTACAAAAGAGCAGGACACGTTCACAGGAGGGCAGAACATGTTTATACCAACTCCAAAGGCATTTTACCTTCTCATCAGGAATTGTATTTGACATGTCTGCGTGATGAATCATTGCTGGTATCCCACCTAGGTCAGAAACTGCAGCATTGATCAGCTGGAAGTTCTGCTTTTCATTGTCCAAGAGTTCCTTGTATAGGACTGAGGGTGTTACAGCTTTGTAAAGACAAAACATTAATCAAATCATATTGTGCATAAAAGAAATAGATCTAACATGTACTTCTAACTTTGTGCATCAAATAACTCACTTTGATCAAACATTTCTTCCCCAGCATTTAGAGAAGTGTCAGACTCAGATGAGGAGGAGGAGTTTAGTCCCACTGAAACAGTTCTTGAGCATTCCACAGTTTGAGTTGTCTGTTGGCACACAGCTTCCAAAGGCATGTAACAGGGGTGATAGTGATGAATCAAATGGCATAATACTCTGCCATCTGAGAAACACACTGTGAAATTTTCCACCTGTTCAATAAAATAAAATACAAATTCCTTCAATTTTTCTTACTAGTTAATTGGTATAAACTGGATATGAATTTCTTTTCTTGTACCTTTAAATGTGACCAAGTGCAAATTATTTTTTAACAAAAAAAACTAGGTAACTAGTGTTTCCTTTGAACATTTACTGTAAAGTGACATACAGCTGTGACAATCCAGAAACAAAACAAACAAAACAACGGAAACATTGAAAAAACCAATCTTTCTACAGCAGGACCCCAAGTAAACTTCTATAGATACCTTTACATTAGATGTTCAGTGCAGAAATAAGTTCTGAATTTGCATCAGTCCTAAGTGCTCTGTTTTACCCTTCAGAAAGACTAGCAGCTGCTACTGTATTCTGACCAGAGTCAGGGCTCTGACCAGGGCTTCCCTTCTTGGAATGAGCAAACATATCCCTTCTAAACAAACATCTCTGAGGAGATGAACTGACCTTATCACAAACATTAATTTAATTCTCACAGTTCTTATAAACACTGAAAATTCTATGCACAAATACTTTTAAAAGGAAGGCTCATTAGAAGTCCACAAACAATTCCCATTCCAGCAAAAAACGTTCTATTTTTGAAAAGCATTTTTATGCACAAGACTAACTGGAAGGGGAAATTTTTTTGCTCTGATTTTTTTTTAAAGAGAACTTCAGCTAAACTCACATAGTAATGGCTATTTCAAATCAGATGAAATGAAGTGCAGAAGGATATTTACAAATAATTACCATTTACTTCTACTGCATTGAGGAACTCTGCTCTGTAAAGAATTCCAACAGCACAGGGTGTATTTGTTGAAGTGTACATAAAACTATTTACCTTGATATTGTAAAATCCACAAACAGCATTAACCCATGCCATCAGCAGCTTCACATTTTCACTGTAACTCTGAGATGAGAAGTTACTACTGTCTTCCTGCACTCTAAAACCAGTTGCAAAAGTCTTGATGGCACCCAATTGGGCTTTTCTCTTGTGTGTGTTCTTCAAAAACTCAATTTCCTCTTTTAACTGTTCCACATTCAGAAAAACATCCACCTGTCAGAAAGAAAAACAAAAATTGACACGTCAACAGTCTGACATGTCAGGCATTACAGCCACATGGATGCAGAGCTTTAGACATGGCATTTTAAAGAGAAACCATGCTCACTTTAGCAGTACCTGCCACACAATCAGTAGTAGATAATCTGGATTTGCCAGCAGAGATGGCAGATAAAAAACCCTAAATCTATCCTTCCCATAGTTCTGTGTAAAACAGTTACTGCATTAGTTAATAGTTGGGAAAACAGGGAAATTCCCCAAAACAGCCTGTGTAATTTCATCATGCTCTCAGAGGAGGCAATTTGAGTCCTGCCTGCATTTCCACTGAGCCCATGTACCAATCCTCCTCTTTTAAGGGATTCCAAAAGGACTTGAGCTGGTGTTGTGATGGGAGAAGATGTGGAGAACAAGTAGCATATCCACTGAGTTTGGAAAAAGCCACTACTCACTGAAATTATTTCTCTAATCAAAAGCAATGCAACTGTTACACACGTATCAGAAGAACTAACTGAAGGAAGTTAACTGCTTAATAGAGTAACAGTATTTAAGAAAGAGAATAATTACATTTTATTTTTATTATATTATTTTATCCTAGTAATAGCTCTGTGGCTAAAGTCCTTAATATTCTTGCTTTATATATACTTAATTGCACTTACATTCCTGACTACCTAGTGGTGAAATTCCACCTTAACTTTTATCTTGTTTTGCCTATCACACATCGTGTTCTTTCCTACTAGACTTGTCAGTTGGACATGTATTTTTAAAATACACTGCCTCAAGTTACCTCTTAAAACAGTCTTAAGAAAGTTATTTTTACTGCCTCTACTAACTTTTGAAATGTCATTGTAGTAATGCCTAAGAAATCTTCATTCTTATTTCAAGAATGTTTCAACAAATCGACTGTTTCATATGAAAGGAAGAAAAAGTAGAAGAGCTATAGCTTCAGAGATTGCTCTAGAACTATCTACCAGCATAACCTCAAAATGTCCTTTTCAGTTAGTAAGAGTCCATCTGAAGTTTGAGATCAACATTATTTCAAAGTACCCACCCAAAGTTTGAGAGCAACATTATTTCAAATATCAATTCTGCTACTACACAGCATAAACTCGGAAGTTCAGTGTTTTCCAAAACCGAGAATGAATGTGTAAGAAAAAGCACAGTTAAAACATCACCCAAGCTGTATTGTTAGTGCTCAATTCACAGTTTAGTAAAGTTACACAGAACTTTAAATGTACAAAGCAAATAAGTTCAGTCTAAAATTTCATTAGCAGAGGCTTTCACAGACATCAAATATTCTTGAAAAGACTGGTGTTTTCATTATTCCCCCATTGTAACTAGCAAAAACCAAACAAAAGAAGCAATTGAATAGTACCTGGAAGGCAAAGACAATTTTCCACAGCAGTGCCAATGTTCGTTCCCTGTGTCTATCCACAATATCCCTGGAGTCAATTGAAGCACCTATCAAATAAAACAAGAGATTAAAACGTGCACCAGCTATCTGATGCACTTAGAACAAATAACCCCGATTTCTAGGCCTTACCACTTTCATCTTTCAAGTGCACTCCTCGCTCTTTAAGGACATTAAGAACAATATCAACATTATGCATCTTCTGTAGCCGACTTATTGCAGGAACTCTCAGTTGTTTTGAAAGACTCCAGTTCTTGGTCAGAAGCTCCACTGTTCTCCTAACAAAGGTAATTGCACGGTTTAATGCCTCTGATGAGCTCACATTAAGTATTATATAAAAGAAAATAATGTTTTCAATAGAATTCTGCATCAACGCACACAAGACGAATGCCACATTGTAAATCCACAGCCAGGTTTGTTACAGCAAAATCAAATTCATCAAGTGGAGTTTGAGTATGACTGACAGGTAGTCCTAGGAAACCCAGATGGCGGGAAAGGTCACCTTCACCACTCAGGAAGTCACGGGAAAATGCAAGCAAAAGTTCTTTGCTAGCCTGAAATTGGAAAAAAAAAAATCTTAACACTACAATATTTGTCAAGCAGAACACAGATTTCATCCCTTGTACCTCCCAAATTACATTTCATATTTACTTGTCTAATTCTTAAAATTATGTATTTTTAAAAAAATTATTTCTAGTAAGTCACACAGCTTTAACTTTTGTCAGATTAAAAACAATGAAAAAATACTACACTGAGTCTTAGGACAATACTGGAGAGAGACATCAAATCACAGCTTTCACCTTGAACTCTGCATCCTTACAAAAGAGGCAGGGGTCATGGTCAATCATTCTGGACCGTTTGGCACAATCCAGAAAGCAAATCAACAGCAACAACTTTTTCAGTGTGAACTTGGACAAAGCTTCTTCATGACCTAAAATGATAGAAGTCAGTAAGTGATAGCTAAAAGATTAAGTGCTACAAATAAGTTGGTTTTGGAAGTAGTCATTACCTTCCCGGTAAAGGTGAGGCACGGTGGGATGTCTGTATTCAGCTGCAATGTCAGGGTTCCAAAGCAAGCGATTAAGGATAAATATTGCTAATCCCATAACATCACTATTACTCTCCAAAGCTATTAGTTCTCCATAAATAGTCTAACATGAAAGAAGGGGGAAAAAAGCAGAAATGTTAAAAATTACCTTAAATTCTATGTGATTTTTTTTAAATATACATTATTGAATTTCTAAAATAATAAATGGCAATTTGTCTCTAAAAATCAAAAAGTTTTCAACTGAGTCACTGAAAGGTAAAGCCAAAGGAGATTTCAGAAGATCTAATCTCTTTTCAAACCATGTATGACCATCTACATCTGAGAAATCAATCAGGAACTTCTTTAAGACAGCCACATTCTTCTACAGTTTAGTAAAGTGAAACTGATAGGGAGATGCCTTTGTGTTATTGGTCAGGGAATTAACTTCCAATTTCCTTGATTAAATACTTCTCAATAAAGTAATCATTTTTTTAAAGCAAGTACATTGGAACAATTTAAAAGATACGTATCATGGTATAACTGAATTGAACCTACCTGAATTACTATGATAGAAAATACAAAGAAAACCAAAACAACCTCTACTAAAAAAATTGCTAAATGTCCTTTAAACTTAGATTATAGACTATACACAGTGCACTTACCTCCAGACCTATACGCAGCCATAAAGGGTTGTATGATAAAAGCCAGTTAAGGACTTTCTGCCTTTCTCCTGCAAGAGAGCATCTTTTAGTATTAGACCCAGCAAACATTTCATACTGATTCAAAAATTTCTATTAACCAATTTCTGATTAAACAAACTGTGTGTGTGGATAATCCTTTCCCTGCTTACAAGAGGACAGAACGCGAGGTTTCAGTCCTCTTACCTATGTCTTTCCAGAGGTGCCTGTCCCTCCGGACCAGCAGGCGCCGGGTTTCGATCTCCACCTCGAGTCTCTGGATGGCTTTAACCATGGTTTCGGAGGTGAACAGGCGGCAGGCCTCGCGCCGCAGCTTATTCAGCTTCCGGCGAGCCGTGTACGCCTTTAGAGACGCCTCATCTTTTGTGGGGGCCTTAGGAAGGCTCCTTTTGTGATGATTCTCTTCTCCCAGGATAAGAGCAGCTGCGTTTACTGTTTAAACACACAAAAAGCGCATGTATTTACATCTCAAATAAAGGTAGCTTTGCACACCTCATTTATTTTTTCCCCTCTCTAAGCTAACATCTTGTTATTTTCATTCTGACTAATGATTTATCCTTCAGGAAGCTTGTCAGCTGTTGCACTAAACATATGTCGTCAAGTACAAGAATACTAGTCAACTATTAAATATAACAACACTTATTTCATAAGTGAGCAGTGCTAGGAATTCAATTTTAAGATTAATGGTTCCATCTTTGGTTTTTTCAAATGAAGCTAAAGATAGAGGAAAAAGTAGGCTATCCTTTCAGTAAAGTGTCAGCTATAATGTTTTCCAGCAGGTGGGGATTCCCCACTCAACACCCATTGAGCAGTGCTACAGCCACACATTCCAGTGCATTCTTGTTGCAGAGCACACTCCCCCATGCAGAGGGCATGGTGTGCTGTGCTTGCCATGAGTATCCACACATATCAGAAGGGGAAAAATGTGACAACATGACCCTGAAAAGGTTTAGTGTTAAATGAGTACTACTACTTGTTTGTGTTTATAAGGTATATAATACAATGCTTAAGAAAATCAGAACACTAAATTCTTGTACTCTTACCTTGTGAGGTATTTGTTTTTACATTGAAGTCATCTGGGGTAAGTACAAAATTTAACCACCAGGTGAAACCTCGTTGCTGCTTCTCCTTCCAACGTTCATCATAAAACATATTTTTAGCAGCAAAAGGCATTGGGTGCCTAGGGATGACTTAAAAAAAACCAAAACAAAATAACAAAAACTTAAGCCTTTGCAGTTCTTGAAATGTTTGATAACCAATATATTTCATTGTGGAAAGGATTAATGTTTGACACTCCATTTAGCACTACAGACGAAAAAAGCAGTGACTTGTGGATCAGGGACTATTAAATAAATTTCAGCCACAAAATATGGGTTGAACAGCACTAGAACTAAGACAAGATACCTAGAACTTGGGCCATTTGCAATAAGGCAAACCCAAGCTGAACTGGATTTCATCCAGGAAGATCTTAGAGATGTATTTTTCAGAGCAGATCAACTTAGTATTCATAACTCTGCAAAATTTTTATCTTGTTGGGAAGAAATTTTCTCTTCTGAGGTATTCTGTTGTTGCCTTAAAATGTTATCAGATATAGAAGAAGCATTTGACTGATAACCATCAGTAAGATGGGAGCATAATGGTAATGTAGCTTTTACACTTACAGGCCAATCTGGAAGAAAGTAACATTTACCCTCAGCTGATCACGTGTTGCAACCAATTTTCTTATAAGTAGTCAAAACAGATCACAAAAGGTTACATATATTGTTCTACTATGTATTGATTCATTTTAGGTACTGTCCTCTATTTCCTCTCAGTTCTAACCATTTAGGTCTTACCTGACACCAGCAGTACAATTGTGACATTCTGTTCGGTGTTTGGAGTCTGCCTACCTGTTTTCAGTGGTTTCACAAATGTCAGGTGAGACTGGGCCAATCCAGGGACAGGTTTACTAATTCTCTTGGTAGTTTTAGATGCTTTCTGAAGTGAAGAACCTACCAGAATTAAGACATAAATATCAACAGAAATATGTCAGTGAAAGTTAATGCATTAAAGTTAGTATCGCTTCTAAAACACAGAACTACAGTAATTCCCCATGAACTATTCAAAATACCAATAAGCTCCTGCTGATGGAAAGTTACACAAACCATTTTGGGTACAATTGAAGGGGAAAAATGTTCAAGAGCAAATAAGTGCTCTTGTATGTCACACTTCTTCCATAAACACTAAGGAAATGCAGTGTTTGAATTTCATCGTGGGGCTAGAAACACCAAGCTAATTTGTACAAACTTTCATTAGAACATGTGACGTGTATGTGGGTGTATTCTATAAACATTTGGGGTAAGAGATATGAATTTTAGGGCTTTATTCACTCCTTCCCACAGTTAGATAGTTTACTACACTGATACCCAATTCAGAGCAGTCTGACTTGTGTTAGTTTATGCATCAAGGCACTAATTAGCAAGTATTATTCAACACACAGATATAGGATTTAAATAAAACACAAGGAAAAATGCAGATCCAGACATTCTCAACATGGTAAAACAAAGCCTTTTAGCACAATCATACTTTCACATTGATGCCAAATGAAAGAAAAATATATTCTGTTGCAGAAGAACTACAGTTGCTGCCTGACAAGATGGGAGGGAGGGAGGGAGGGAGGAAGGGAGGAAGGGAGGGAGGAAGGGAGGNGGAAGGAAGGAAGGAAGGAAGGAAGATAGATGTGTGGATGCAGGAAACTACAGACTGGTGAGCCCCACTTCAAGTGCCTGGGAATACCATGGAATAGATCCTCATGGAAGCGATGTTAAAGCACTCATAAGACAAGTCAACGTGGCTTTACGTAGGGCAAATTGTGCCTAACCAGTCTGGTGGCTTTCTGTGGTAGAGTGGCTGACACTGTCAACAAAGGAAACTGACCGATGTAATCTACATAGAGTTCTGTAAGGCCTTCCACACGGACCCACATGATATCCTTGTCTTCACATTGGAGAAATATGGATTTGGAAGGTGCACCACTGGGTGGCTAAGGAATTGCAGCCAGAGTTGTGATCCATGGCTATATGACCAGATGGAGGCTCGAGATGAGTGGTGTCCCTCAGGGATCTGTCTTGGGACTGGTGCTCTTTAATACCTTTACAAATGACACACAGAGGGAGACCGAGCGCACCCTTGGCACACCTGCAGGCGACACGAAGCTGAGCTGCGTGGGTGACACAACAGACTGGGAGAGGAACTCGGAGAGCAGCCCTGCAGAGGAGGGCTTAGGGGTTCTGGGGGATGAAAAGCTGGACATGAGCCAACAGTCTGCACTCACAGCCCAGAAGGCCAACTGAATCCTGGGCAGTATCAAAAGAAGGGTGGCCAGAGGTCAAGGGAGGAGATTATTCCCCTCTACTCTGCCCTTGTCCAGCCCATGTATCCTTATCCTAATGGATTAATAGAAATAACCTGGTAGATAATACACCTTTTCCTGCTGCATATTAACACTTTCAGCATGTTGTTTTTATGCAGACCACCTTAAAAAGCCCAACACTGAAGTGCATTATTGAAAGCCTCAAATCAAATCCAGATCGCAGAATGGATCATTTAACTGAAAAAAGCAGCATGTGATATTTTCATCTGACAGCGGTGATGAATTTTTCCTGTTAGTTAAATTTTGCAAATTATATGCATCTTTAAGTTACAGACCCTCATTCTTTCCACATTCCAGAGCATATTTGGGATTGGAACAGTTAGAAAACCCAAAATAAACTGAAATGCAAGCCATCAGCTTTTTATGATCTTCAAGCAACAAAGTATTGGCAAACCATAAGGCAGAGAGATCTACACAAGGCTGACAAGCTAATCACAGACAGTAAAAAGCAGGCAGAGTGAAAAAGACTTAGGACCTTCTTCACTGGAAGGGTGGTTAGGAATTAACACAGGCTGCCTAGGAAAGTGGTGGAATCATCACCCCTGAAAGTGCTAAAAAGGTGCATGGATGTAGGTAGGTGGTGAACATGGTGGTGCCAAGGTAATGGTTGGACTCGATGTTCCAGGAGGTGTTTTCCAACCTTCATGATTCTACATTTGAAAATATGTGACAACAGCAATGGAGTCAAACATTCACAATGGTAAATGTACACATGACAAATCCTGTGCAGTAAGGTTTCAGAAAATTTGAATTACGTAAGAAGAACTCTTCTCAAGAGCTTCTAGATACTTTTCCTATTATTGTTATTAACAAATTTACACAGGAATAAAGAAAATTTGAAGCTAATTACATAACCAAAGCTCTAATCTACCATTCAATTTTTGAAAATACAGTTACGTCACAAATTGCAAAGATTCACATTTCAGAGATATGAAATATTGCTGACTGAGCCTAGACAATTCAGTTTGCTATACACATTTCCTAATCAAAGGCATCTTTTAGAAAATGGTAAATGAAGGAAACACTGCTCACCAGCCTTCTTTCTCTGCCCTGCTCTCTCTCCATTTGTGGGTTTGAAAGCCGATGGTCGTCTGGTCATATGTGCTTGATTGTCTGTGCTAGAGGTAAGAGCTCTTTTTCTTTCCACTTCTTCCCCATGCACTGGAGCTGTAACTCTACCACTTCCTAAATATGTTTCACTTTTCCTCTTACGACTCGAAGAAGTTGATCCAGTAGGAGATGAATTTACTTTGTCATTGTGACACTTATTTTCAGATGAAATAGGACCTGTAACTGGCAGGTGTTTTGATGTTTCTGCTTCAGTATATACAGGCACCACATTAGCACATCCTATTATTGCTTTATTAAGGCATTTCTTAGATTTTGGCTGGCGGGTTTCCACTCTTGTTTCTTCAGTAGCCCTAGGCTTACGTTTTATAACAGTGGCAGAAAGAATTGGACGCTTTTTTGTTTGCTCTCTCCGAGGATTGTCAGTCCGAAGCTCCTCTGCAGAAGGAAAACTGCAGTGACCTTCCTTGGGTTTATCACAATGAAGTGCCTGTGATTTTACATTATGCAACTCAAAGATTTCATTTAAGTTGTGCTCTGTGTGAACATGTGCTTCTCTCTCTACACCTCCATCTTTTTTCCATTTTGAGGGTAGAACTCTCTTAACAACATAAGTCTTTGTGGATGATGATATTAAAGGTGCCTCAGGTTTAGGAGTCTTTGATTGTTTATCTGCCAAACTGTCCTTCACAAATTGATCAGGTGACAGAACTGGAAAAGGTTGTTCTATTATATCTATATCCACTTGATAATTGTCATTTACAAAAGCATCTGGACTTAAAATTTTCCTTGTACATAAAAGAGGTGCAGAGGCTGAGTGTTCTGGAGTGGAGACTGGTGAGAGTGTAAAATTAAGAACTGCTCCATCATTTGAAATTGGCAGTTGTTCTAATCCAGCAGAACTGGACGCACTTTCAGATTGCGAATGATTGCTCTCAGTAATGCATTTATTGGTGCTACAGCTGTCTATCTCAAGCAACAACTCCTTATTTCCAGAGGCTGCAATGTCCCCAAATGTAGTAGACCTTCTCATGGCAAGTGGTGTGTGAACAGTATTGCCATTTTCCTCCGACACTGGTGCAATAGGAGATGGAGGCAGCTGATTTTCTGCGCCAGCAGGAAGGTCACTTCCTTGGGATATATTATCCTGCACCGTGTTCTGATTCTCACGTGACTGAAGTGGACTTCTAAGTCTATCCACCTTCCGAGAAACTCGAAATGTTTTATTAACATTTTTAACTTCTAAAGTATTCTTAACTTTTATTGCAGATGTTCCTGAAGAGTTTTTCTTTTTTAACGTATCCCAAAGACTCTTCTGAAAAAGAACCGTAAATAAAAGTTAGTGTCCTGGCATTCTAAATTCTTCTAGATGTAAAAGTGAACATTACTTGCATATTCATTTAAAGTTTAAAAAGACTATAAAAATACATCTAATCAAAAATTCATGATATGTTATTTGCAGGTTTGAGAACCGTTTATTTGGTCATGTTTTAGTTTTATTCTTTAAGCTGTAGTGTATCAGCACCTACTTTCCAACCCAGCTAAAAAAAGTTGAGGACAATGGGCATTTCCACAGCATCATTTATCACTGAGTTTTGCAGTAATAAAACTGAGTAATAGTAGTAAGTAATTACTATAAGTAAGTAGTAAGTAATTTGTAGTAATTAAAACCAATATTTGCATCAGCAATGCCAAAGTAACAGCATTAAGACACAATAAACATACATTCACCTTTTTCTTTGGGGGCTGCTCGGCGGCACCAAGGAGCACAGCTTGATGTTTTACAACATCATTAACAACAAAAGTCACCAGTTCTCTGACTTTTCCTTCTTCTAATGGTGTCCATGTGACAGAAACAAAGATTCTTTGTCCTGCCTATTGGAGAAAAAAAATATTTAATATCTAGCATTTAGATACACTTATGTAACATTGAAGATGAAGTAATTAATCAGAGCAGGAGCAGTATATAGAAGTAATATATATCCTGACAACATAAAATGATAAAAAAATCGTTAAACGTTTAAATGTCAGTTTTCCCTCTCTGACACATAAATTTAAGCAACCCCTATCAAAAATGTTGTCTTACTAAAAGGACATATACCTCTTAATCAAACTACAGCAGAAAACAAGAAAGAATACACATAAATATAACACATAGTAGAAAGAAGAAGGTTCGAGTAAAGGTGAGTAGAAGAAATTACACAATTTTTTGCACATATTAACCAAATAAGTCCTCTAGAGTAATTTTGAGACAATTAGGGTGGGACTAATAATCATAAGTTGATTTTTAGGACCTTAGATGACTCTAAACACAAGTGTCAATTTTTTCAGTTAAATGGCATGCTAGGATGAGATTTGACATAGAAGTCCTTTGGAAAAAAAAAAAAAAGGAAGACATTGCAAATGATCGAGGAAGTCATGAAGCTTTCTATTCATTAATTCCTACAGCAACATGTTATTCAAATACTTCGCACTGAGACTCCAGCCTGGTTTTATAAACCCATTTTTGAAAGACATCTCCAGAGTGTTTCGTCCTCTCTCATAAACACTGTGGACAGTCTAGATAATCGTAGACATGTGTTCATCTGAACTATTCTTTTAAAAACTGGCATTGATTGGACTAGCCACAGTTTGCACTTCCTTAGATATCGTATATATTTAGTCCTATTTTAAGCATGCTTTGCTCTCTATTGTGTTACCAATTAACGTGCAGAACAGTGAACTGGCATCCTCTTCCCTCAGCCTTTTTCCTAAACATATGCCCTGAAACTGTTTGACAGGTCTCTGTCTTTAAAACAACATTCCAAAAGAGCAACACATTTCATTTAACTTTTTGTTCCTCACTGTAAACACCTGCTTGAGTCAGATTGCAGCGCCTTCTCAGCCTTGACAGCCCACGGTCCGAGGGGCCGGACCCCGGCTGCAGCCGCCGCCCTTCAGAGCGAACTGCGAGACACGACCACAGCACCGACACTTATCCCCACAGCGGGGCCGCGGCTGCCTCGGATCGCGCCTGACGTGCGGCTGTCCCCGGCGGCTGTCCCCTGCGGCCCTGTCCCCCGGCCAGCGCTCCCGCCCG
>VZTN01023393.1:53641-71118 GCA_013400515.1 Erpornis zantholeuca
GGCCGGGCTGGCACAGGGCAGCGGCTCCGCACGGGCAGCGCTGCGCCAACCGCCGCGCGAGCGTTCAAACCCACGGCTCCGCCAATCCCCGCGGGGGCCGCGCCCTCTAGCCGCGCCCCCTCGCCCATCAGCCAATCAGAGCGAGGATCATGACGGTTCCAACCCGCCCCCTCGCCGCTCCGCCAATCAGCGCCCGGCGCTTCATTTAAACGGCCCGGGCTCGGGGGGCCGCGAGCACTGCGCGTGAAGGTTCTGTGGGGCTCGAAACGGAACAACAAAACAACAGCGGTAGCGACCTCCGTGACCGACAGCTCTCCTCCCACTCTGAAAAATAAACGAACCAAGCAAAAACAAGTTATTTTTTTTTGTAAATAAATTTAATTTACAAAATATTTTAAAATCAAAAGCAGAATGAGACGCACAAATTTGATGAAAACATCGGCCTCATTTGTTTCACTTTAATGAGCTTTAAAATTGAAAAACACACAGAGTACTGTGTTTCCCTGATGTTTAAAAACAAAAGGGGACAGAAATCAAAGCTAAGCGCAAGGACCCCTGCAAGAAATCCTGTGAAGCACATAATGTTAAGACAAAAGAACTTTACTTTTCCATAGCAAACAAAATTACACATAGGACTGAGTACTTCTACATTTACAGCACACTTCCTAACTTTTCCTTACAGCAAATGATTTCCCCTAAAAAGACAACTTTAAAGACTTCCATCTAAAATACCAACCTGTACAGATCACATTTAAAACACATTATCTCAATATACCAGTGACAAAATATTGAGTTCTTTTCACCTTATTCTTTCATATAAAAGGACCAACATTTAAACATGATCAAAATGGTTATGGGGGATTCAAGAATTTTGTCATTTTCACCTTTAATCCATCAAAACCTTTTGAACCAAAGCATTTCTTATGAACCATGGAAAAGACCCTTACGGGCTTAAGCAAAGTGACTGCCCTGCATTACATTCTGCCAGTGACATTCTTTGATGCACATGATGAAATAACCAAATTGTTGTGAGACTGTGCTGTAGAGCAAGATCCCACATGGCAAGAGTCTCAAGGACCTACAGATAAATGCACTCTGCTTCCCTTTAGCCTCAGGCATATTGGGAACGCGCAGTCTGGATCAGATATGCTTGTGTGTTCCATACAAAAAAAGTCACACCTTTTTTATTGTTTTGAGGGAAAAAAACCCTATACATCTACAACAGAATTCATTCATAATTCTAAATTCGCGAACTCTTACTCAGTTAATTTAAATTTAAAAACGTGAGGGTCATTTATTCCTTAGCAGTCTGTAACACATTTCATGTTCGATCAAGCACATTGTGAGGTGACTCCTTGGAAGCATTCTTCAGTTCTGGAGGCTCTTTCACATTCATTACAGGGACATAAACTCAGCCATTTGATGACACCAAACACATCTTTTGTCACTGTGGTCTGGCATGACCCATCTTTAGAAACAACTTTAGAAATATAATCCGGACTATAGTAGCACTATATTTTTAAGGAAACCACAGCTTTACAAAAAAATATCTTCACCATTACAATGACTGATGTTCAGCATGAAAAGAACTCATGAGGGATACACCTCTGTAAGAAAAGTGTCAGTGCTCAAAGAGGAAATTCCAATATAAATAAATAAACTGAACATAAAATCCATTAAAAGAATTAAAGGCAGTAGCTCAGTCTACAACCAGAAATTTGTATAGCAAAAAAATATAGAATTTAATGTTTAAACTGAATGAAGTGCAATAAGTTCTCAGAACCACGCAGCAGTTTGGAGTCCCAGCACAGACTCCACTCTTCCTCCCAAAGATCAGCATGTGGAAAAGACAAACTTTTTGCAATGTGCCACTAAAGACTCTTTAGATATCTTTTTAAGAGACACCTGCTTCCTCCTTCTTTGGCAATTAACGCTCAACTGATGCAGGGACTGCCAGATAAAACATTTATTGTAAATGTCCCCTCCACATTAACAGCACATACACTCTCTGATGAGCACATGAAAAGGGAGGGAGCAGACACTAAGGAGTTTCAACCGACCAGCTGTGAGGTGCAGACCTTTGCCCTTCATCCCCAGTCTTAGTAACAGGAACTATCCTCTATCAAGCAGAAACCAGATACTTTCACCTACCAAACGAAGTCCCAGTCCATGAAAATTTACTTTGCTCATATATGAATTTTAAATAGATGTAAAGCCATATGAATTATAGCTCATGATACTAAATAAAAATAAAAACTATGTATCTAGCACATAAGCTTTCCTACTGTCTTTCACTGTCAACTGGCAATGATCCAGCCTGACCAGCAGGTAAAAACACTAACAAGTAGGGTTATCAGCAAACAAAAGAACATCAAAGAACTAGTAGGTCATCTTTTCCAGGAATGACTAGTTATTCTGGTCACCCAAACAGCAAAGTGAGAGCTTGTTTTTCTGAAAAACAAGCCCTTTTATTGTCCGTTTCTTGTTGGGCATGCATGAACATGGAGCCCTTTGAAAGTTACTGACCTTAATGTTTTCTGAATAAATGACTGAACTAGGGAAAAAGCCATTCTTTAGAATATATATAAAAGGCACAATTATGAAATAATTTTTAAAAGGACATTATCAAGTAAATATGCTCCAAATTCCATTTCGGTGTTTTCCTAGTGTGCCTTCCAAACAGACTGGACTTTAAAAGAAACAATTATTTACCAACAACTTTGAAGCCACTGTTTTGCCAAAATCCTACAATACTTATTTCTACTGTAGGACAGAAAAGACAAGAAATAACAAAGAATTTTAGTCTGAGCACTGCACTGACACCACTGATGTTGGGTTACTTTCAACAGTACAATTACAAATGCAGTCAAAATCATGTTTCATGTGCACAAGAATAGTGTGAGTATGATACACACATGTAGACTTGAAAACTACACATAAACCAGCCATTTTCAAGCCATGGAGTGTAAAGGTGACAGAAACAGTTTTATTTTGAAAGGAATGAAGGTGGAGTTAGAAAGCAGGAAGGGTAGTACTTGATAGTGTCCTTTCAGAAGGTGGCATTCAATGGCCTTGTTATTGCTTGTATTTGCTAGTCTTCAGCTTCTTCCCAGGTCTATTTACAGCATGTCAGTCTGAACATTCCCAGAGCACAGCTCTAAACCTTACTTTAGAGATACAAACATAGAACAGTTAAACGTATGTAGTTCTGTTTTAGAAACTGAACTTTTAAAGTTTAGGACTTCTATTGTGCTTCTTTGGCTAAGTCCTATTTAAATATTGGTAACACTTAAAATTCTATAACTCTGCCACTATTTAACAGCTAACAGAAATCTTTGGTGTGTTTAGGTTAAGAATCCATTAGGGTAAAAGCTTCAAAATATGAACATTCAGGCAGTTCTGGACCCTCTCCTGCAAACTGCTCAACACTGAAGTAGATGATTAACAGAATCTAACACCAAAGTATGTGAATACAATCTAAGATGATCTGTGCCACTTGAGAGTTTGTAGAACTGTGATGATGAGAGAGCTTGTCACCACAACTCCCTTGTGCTCAGGTCACTGAATAAATGTAACAGTTACAATAATACACGTAAATCCAGTTTCCCATTTTAAAGATTCTTTGAGATAATAATTTAAGAATAGGGAAAACTGGGGGAAAATTTGCATCTTGATTCTCATCTTAGTAAGATGAGAATCTTATTACATAATTCTTGTGAGAATTATGAAGATTATAAAATTACTTCAGATACTTTCTTTGGCATCATATTCACCAAACACAGAATAATTATTTTTAAAGTAGACTTAGAAGAGAAAGCTTGATGAGGTTAAACTATACTAGATGTCATGGTGACACCAGACTTGTAGTTCCAAACGGGCTTTTTTGAAAAAAACCCTTATGTCTAGTAAAGAAAAAGCTAAAAATAATTAGACATAAAATACTCTCAAGAGTTTAACTTTGGTTTATAAACACAGTACAAGAAAGTGAGAAACAAAACAATTTAATTAGCAACTCACAAGAGATTTATAATTACTGATTTTTTTTTTTTAATAGAAATTAAGTACTGTTCTGGAACAGCCTTTAAATTTCTCCTCTTTCACAGATAACCTGAAAATGGGCACATTAATGTGGGATCCTGATATCACTTACGCTCTAGCAAGGATAAACCATGTTTATGGTTTAAAATTCATAATGTTCATGGATTAAAATGACTTTGGAAATACTCCCATTTCTTTCAAAGTTAGAGTGTGGGGTACACTTTAGAAGACAAGGAAGATTGAAAAAGCAAGAAAAAATGCATCTTAAAATTATACAGACTTAAGTGCAGAAAATTAGACAATACCATTGTCTAGATTTTCTCACATTATTCAATATTAGAGATCAAAGAACTAAGAGGCCAAATTTAGGCAGCCTAGTTGTACTAAGGGGGATCATCGAACACCTTGTTTAGTGTCTTCATAAAGTATCATAAATCACTTTTCAGAAGAACCTAGTGCCTGTGTTCACTGGCTAGGCTCCAGAGTCCAGCCACCTTTAAAACCCTTCAAAAATACCTCAGGTTCAAGGAAATTATATATTAATTTCTGTGTGAAACATAATTCAACATTTGTGTTTCATAGCCCTGCCTGCCCTTACAAATTTTCATGGATTTTAAATAGTTCCTATTCTTTTAGAATGCTTTCCATTCCACTAAAAATATTAACTCAAAGTGAGATGCAGAAAGGCAAACAACTTTTTAAAATTAATAGCCAGATATGTAATTACATTTTCAGCCACTATCCTTAAAAGATATTTCAGAGCATTCTTTTTAAAAGACCATTCGTAAGATTTTTAAAAACTCTTAAAATCACAAGAAACACTCTTTCAGTATGCATCAAAATGTGCCTAAATGTTCAAATATTATGTAAACAAACTGTTTTCCCAAAACTATGCAGAAGACTTAATGAGTCCAAATAAAATATAAAATATAAATCTTAGTTGCCATATCAGCCTTCTGGTGGCCGACGGCTTAGTAAATTAGGTGGAATGTTGTGGTCTGATCATGAATGTTCATTGTTTGAAATATTCTGTACAGTCGGAGTTGTATCTAGCCCCAGTAAAGTTCCAAGATAGGACTGGTCTCTAGGATCCAACATCTGCTCAGGCCTGACAGGATGAACAATATTTGCAGGCTGTGGAGTCAGGGTGTATTTCTCGAGGAAGGAGAGCTCCGTTGCTCGCTGATAATCCGGCTGCTCCGGCTGCGGGGGAAGGATGCCGTGGGACTGAGCACTGTGCTGCACCAGCTCTGCTTGGGGGTCTGCCATGGGAACAGGGACCAGAGTCACAGGCACACACACTTCTGGGGATACATTCTGCAGCAAAGTTTTGGCTTCTGATTGATATGCTTTGGACTGTTCCACATACTGTTTAGCCTCAGTTTGGTAAACTTTGTCATCAGAGGTGTACTGCACTGGTAAGGAGACAAGCTTTTCCTCTGGAGAAGATTCCAATGCCTCTTCTGCAGCCTTAGATCCATGAACATGATCAATGTGATACTTCAGCTTGTCTTTTCGTTTAAATGTTGCATTGCAGTGTTGGCAATTGAAAGGTCGAGCATCTGAATGAATAACCATGTGTTTCGTTAATGTCTTCTTAATTCTGAAAGACTGATTACAGATCTGACATTTGTAGGGCTTCTCACCTGTAAAGACAGAGAAGTAACAATTAGTTCTGAGTAACACCAGATCACACTTAAATATGCAAATACCTTCAAGGATTTTGGCATCAAGACCTACTATAAAACAATTTTACTGAAAAAACTGTAAATTTAGCATCAATTCTGGCATCAAGAGAGTCATCAGAAGTTTGTTTAGAAGTTATATCGGCATACTCTTCTCCTAACATACAATTCTCACAGACTTTGGACTTTTGTTAGAATACAAATTAAATTAAAAAGAACAGTCTTTCAACTGTTATGATACTGGGATTAAATGAGCTCAGTTTGTACTTCTACACATTTCAAAAGCACAACGATTTTCCTAAACACAAGGCAGGAAAAACAAGGTCAAACAGAAAGGACATAACCCTTTCCAAAGGGAGTTCAGTCTTTGTTTAGATTACCACTTGAAGTGCTGTAATCTCTGGAGCCCAGACACATTTAGAAGGTCTGGATAAATTTGTCAAGAAAATGCACCAGTGAACTAAAGAAGGAGGTGTAGAGAGTGTCCCACAAAGCCGAGCTGAGGATAATCAGTATTCCAGCTAAATAGAAGGAGAACTGTATGCAGGAATGGCCAATACATGAGAATGAATAAAATCTTGCTGCTTCCCCCTACTCTTGTTCTCAATGCTCAGAATTAAGTAATTGAATCGATATTGATGCATAAAAATACATTCCTACATGTTTTGTGGTTTAGTTGGGGTTTATTTTATTTTTACCTGAATGTGTTCTAAAATGCATTTCCAAACTTGATTTCCCTTTAAAAACTTTCTTACAGACTTCACACTGGTGAAATGTTGCTTTATATCTTTAAAGAAAAAAAGACATTTCATGTTACTTTTTTGTAACCAACTAACAGTAAAGCCATGTGCACAGTCCTTTCTGAAATCTTTAACTGCAAAATAGCTAAACATCAATCTTTCCAAATTTCCTTACTTATGTTCCTATTTCCTGGCATCTACATACCAATAAGGTCACGTAGATTCTTTTCAATATTCAATTTTATTCTGTCAGGATGACATTTAAGTATTCAAAGAACAAATCCACTAGAACTTCTTTTTTAACCCCAGAAATCTCCTTAAGTAATATTTTTTTGCCCAGCTCCCACAAGAAGCTTTTACTTTGACAGAATCAGGCCAGAAATAAGATTCTATGAATGGCAGAATTTCTAGGTAGACTACTGCCTACTAAGAGAAAAAAACAGAATAAACAATGTACTGTACTTTTAAATCAGACACGTCCCTAATGGCTTCTACACAACACTAATGGGTACTAGCAGCTAGAACACATCATCTGAAAAACAACTAGGGCTGTTTGTTTCAAATATCTGAGAGGTTTATTTTTAGAGCTCAAGAATTTAAAAACCCTATTGCATTTTCAAGTTAGAGACATAACTCGGCTTTCAAAGTTTTTACCTACTTTCAGAGCCACTAATCTGCTGCCAGCTTCTAAAATACCTTAAGTGTGAGATAATTCTCATAGTGCTTTCATGATGACTACAAATTCAGTTTTAACTAGTCTGCAATGAAAATATTACAGCAAACCATCAATTAAGAACAACACTGAGACAGATAATTGGCAGATTAAAATTTGATCCTTTTTAATGCTATTATTTACTTAATTAAGCTACAAAAGAAATATCTTGCTTAAATTGTGAAGGCAATTTTCTGACATCCCCTTCAAACTGTAATAATGCTATCTCTATGAAGACTGAGGTGACAGGCATGACAAACACAGATTAGCAGAATTCTGCTCACAGAAGAATTCATGCAGCTGAAAAAAACCCATACTTACTTCTGCCAAACTTTCTCTCCTAAATGAACACTTTTATAATGAACAGTAAGGTGATCTCGACGGCCAAAGCATTTTCCACATTCCTCACACTGATGTGCTTTTTCACCTACAAGGACAAAATTCAATAAATGTTGGTTAAATCTTTTTGAATTTATTTAATGTCTATGACCTATAATCATGTTCCCAAAGTTCAGCCCATCAAGCTCTTCCACACCTTATTTGGAGAAGGATTCTCTCTTATCAAAGACAAAAATTCAGGAAGCACGATGGTCCTATCAGAGTAAGGATTTTACCACTTTTTATAGGACTATTCCATATCATTCCTATAAAGAAATTTGTGTTCAAGTCAAGAGACACTTCCCCAAATGCTCACTGCACAGGAGGTACAAGTGAATGATTGGGAATGTACTCTCTTCATTATGACCTGAAATGTGGTACCTTCAATAATTCAGATGCTTTAAAAGAGAAGCTCATTGAAACGTAGCTATTATTTTCAGCTACTTATTTGTAGAACTTAAAATTACACCACAGTATTTCTCTTTTTAATTAACCTGATGTACATAGTTACCTTTTTCTTTCATGCTGCTGTTAAAAAGTATCTTGATGCTTTTTAGTCATCTTGAGATCTTCCACAAAGTGGCAGAATATTTCTTCTCATGTAAGTAGGGGTGTGGACAGTCAAAGAATGTAACTTTCTAGAGGGGGAAAAGCAAATAGAGCAGAAAAGAGGATTTTTTTTTTTTTTGGTACTTGGGAGTTTTCAAAGATTTCTTTATTTCATAGCAGACACTATGATTTCAAACACCAGGAAAGAAGCTGTCTTTCAAAATGAAGGCTCGGGAAGTTTAGACTCTGATCACTTTCATATTTTCATGCTGCCTAGAAGGCCATATTTCCTCTGGATCCTGTTCTGAAAAAGTCACTGGTGAAGCTTTGCTCTTCCTATACATTTGATAACCTTTCTGCTCTCAATGCAACAGATTTTTCTTCTTCCTTCTGATCATCCCCATCTGTTCATAGGGCTGATTCCCTCAGCCTTCCTTCCCTCTTTCCCATAAGAGAGAACCTTCAAAAACACCTCTCTGACGTTCTTACATTAAAGTGATCAGTGTACAAACTTTGACAGAGACTCTGACAGCTTCTTCTGTGTTGTGGCAATAATGTTTCACACAATTGCTATTAAAAAAAAGAAATCTGAACTCATTAAAAAAAATCCTCCTTTTTCACTTTTGCTTTTTGTGTATGTTATTTTTAAAGCAATTCACTGTTACATGTTTTTGACTGTCCCTCAGGTTTTTATGATATCAGGGAGGAAACATTTGGCTTTTAAACCTTTAAAACATGTAAGATTAACCCTACTTTAGGAGACCTTAAAAAGAGTGGCAGGAACTTTTATCAGGCCTAAAATATTGCATGTACTGGAAAAAAAAAAAACCATAATGAACCTTTTATTTGGTTTTATTTCAAAATAGTAATTTTGAAGCCAATTTCCAAAGAAAATACCTACCAGAATGTATTTTTTTGTGTTTTGTCAGATGGTCATGCCGAATAAATGTCTTCCCACATTCTTCACACTCATATCTCTTGTCATCATGATGCACTCTTAGATGAAGTCTGCATATTTAGTCATAAACATAACCATAAAATGCAATTTTGTTAAGATAATCTGTACTGCCAATTCCATGCAAAATAGCAGAAAATGCAGTCTTTAATGCTTCATGGAAGTACCAGGAAGTAACTTTCAGCTGAGGTGCACCTGAATTGTTCTTAGAAAGCAAGAGAGAACCGAGCTAAACTCTCTTATGTGGCATTAATTTAGTGGGATATTTCAGTCCTCTGCTCATTTTCTCTTTGAATAACAAAAACGCAGAAGTTTTAGATGTGCAAAAAACTCAACTTTGAGAAAAAATTTGTAGAGGGTTTTGTTTGTGTTTTAGCCACTAATGTATTAAAAATTAAATGAATTCTCACAGATTATTAATATATTTTTAATACTGAGAGATGTTTAGAACATTTACCAATGCTCTCAGGGGTGGAGTACATCAAACACATACATTATAAAGAATTATGTTGATACCATGAAAGCATATATATCACCAAATAAGCAAAACAGTTTAGCAGCTTGTTTAATAAAAATCTATACCTGTAAGAGCTTCCATGACGAAAACTCTGCCCACAAATACTGCAAAGATGAGGCTTCTCTCCACTGTGAATTCTCAGATGTTCTTTCAAAGTTGTTCTGTTTAACAAAGGCAGTAAAATTTAATTTTAAGCAATGTCCTGCCACTTTAAAGTGAAGTATACTATCATTTTCTCAATTTCTTTTAATGTGATGGATCACAATATATCCAAATGACTTTATAAATTTAGATATATGCACATATACATGCATTCAAAGACAGTCTGGCAACCTATTTACTGAACCAACTGTGTCTAGAAACAGTATCAGGAAAAAAATGAAACACTGTCCAAATGTAAATTTGGAAAACATTAAAGAAAACATCTTCCCCCCAAAAATGCAAGATGTTTTTGTACAACAGAGAAACTGTAAGTCAAGTGAATGAGTGGTAAGACTTTATTAATATATTTGCATTTCATAACTAATTACCTACAGCTGTCACCCTTACTTTTAGAGGTGATCAGAAAATCACAGGCTACCTGTAGCTCCGACCCTACCTTTTAATACACTAATGCTCTGAAATGGTCTCATTTGTGTTAAAAACTCAAAGCATATTCAAGAGCAATCAAAGTGTGCTAAATATTTCTGTGTTCTGCTGAAGTTGAAGTAGTCAGCCAAGTCCTTACCGTTCCCTGACGGATTTTCCACAGATGAAACACGTCCATTTCCTCTTTCCCCCATGAGTACATTCTATGTGGCGTTTCAGATTCCCTGTGTCATTAAACTGGCGGCCACAAATATCACAAGGAAAAGGCCCTACAAGCAGACAGACACACACAGTAGGATTGACTGTCAGCTAAACTAAACAAGCCCAGCCTGGTTACTTTTGAAAATCCACATCAATTTACAAAGCACAAGTTTCATCTAACAGTTTATTCGTGTTTAGTACAGTCAGCATACTTCAGTTAAGATTTTGTGAGCTTTCTGCTAAGTTATTTCTAAGACCTGATATTTTGGCAGATTTCATGACTTTAAACCAAAAATTTAGAATTCATAGTCAAAAGCAATTAAGCCAAATTAGAACACTTGAAATAATAAATTCCCATCACTTTCACCACCAGCAGAAATAATCAGTAGTATAAAAAAGTCTGCAGAATACCTCAGGAGGAAAGGAAAAGGTCTTTTGAAAACTTCAGGAAGAATCTGACTCCGTAGCTAAGAATCAATTTTGTTCAAAAAAGTTTTTAATTTGGTTTAAAAATTCTTCTTCCTCCCCAAAATTCTGACTTCTTCGGATACAACAGAATGTCTCAAAAAGACAGCTGAACACAAAAGTAAAAACCCAACCAACAAAAAAACGCTCAAACAACTCTCCCCCAGAAGTGGAAGAGAGATCTGTAAAAAGAAGTGGGGTGGAAACCAGACCAACCAGGACATAAAATGGTGGGGGGAAGGTTTTACTTTAAATCTAGTGTTTACATGTCAGAAGGAGGTTTCTATACCGAGATGGAATTTTTCCTGATGTTTCAGTCTTGCAAACCGGGATTTGAAGTGCTCTTCACAGTAGGTACATTTGAAGGGTTTATCCTGAGAGTGAAGGATCATGTGCTCTTCCAAGTGAGGTCTTCGAGTGAAAGATTTCTTACAAATCTGAAATGATAACACATTTTGTCAAAGATATTTCAGTTATAACCAGACTCTTTTCTTATTCATAAACTCGTAACAATTTATTTCATCTGCTCTCTGCACCAATGTAAGATTAAACAAGTATTCTTCAAAAGCCTACTCTATGCCAATATGTAAAGCCTTTTAGTCAACATCCAAACCAACCTGTGTCCTACATGAAGCACAGTGGACTGTACTACATAGATTAGAATGCAGATCCATGACAGCCTAGATCAGCTACTGGCAACTCCTGCATGCAGTTACATGTTCCTCCACACTCCTTCATCCTACTGACTCCAGCACTTCCCAGACTCTCTTCCCAGAATGTTTCAACACAGTAACTCAGCAGAAAAAAAAAAAAGATGGAAAAAAGCAACTGGCTTTGGCTTGGTTTTAGATGCTGCAACTGTTTAGTTGGACCATGGTAAAAATCATTGTAGTATAAGCTACTGTAGAACCTGAGTCATACCTGTTCCTTTGTTTTCTCTGGGAAATTCTCTGACAACAGATATTAAAGAGAAAATGCCAATTATCAACAAAGAAATATAACTCAAAGTACATTTTAGAACTACAGGACCCTCACAAGCCTAATATTATGTGTGCTTTTTAGTACTGCTTTCACACTAACCAAAACCTAAATGTTCAAGAATTATTAGTAGTGACTAAAGTAAGCACGCAGTACAATTACTGAACTGAATCCACAGCTCAAATTTAGGCACTTAAACCAGGTATTACAATCTATCATCAGGGTCCTATGCTTCAACATAAACCAACAGAGTGCTCACTTATTTCCCTGTGAGACTTTTGCTGTTGTTTATGACAGCTCAAATGAGCACTACAACTCCTACACACAAACTCGTGCAATCAGCTTCTCAAAGCACACATGAATAAGGAAATCAAAAGCAGAAGCTTTATTTGTTTAAAAACTCATTACTATTAAATATAGGTGCAAGAAAATGCCATATTTGTATAAAGTATAATAGCCCTCTTGCTTTTCCTTACTATTAATATCTATTGTTTGTGTTAATTTGTTCATATTCTTCAAGGATTAAAATATGGTCAACAAATCCTGTTGCTCACAAACAGATTAAACTAACAACCTTAATGAATCCTGCAGATTACATCTGTGGGACCTTTGCTCTCAGAACTCACCACACAACCTGAAAACAAAGTCCCAGCAAAGCACCCAAGGGTCCTGTTCAATGCCCAACAGCTATAAAAGTTGGAATTCTACCTGCTTTTAATTCAAGTCCATTTTCAATGCACATGAGCTGTACAAGAGCATCAGCTCACTTCTTAAAAAATTTCTACTTACAATTTTCAAGTTAAAAAATAAACACACAAACCAGGAAGTGGGGTTCCTCAAATCACTCATCTGGTAACATACTTTCCCAGGAGGAATGTCAACAAGGTTGCACAACTGATTGCCACTATTAAAGTGTTTCTTATCTAGTACCAAACAGAATCCATAACACCTTCACACAATAACAACTTCACCTGGAAGTTAACATCCTTTGATGAACCATGTAAAAACCTCGAACCATGATCCCACCAGCTGCACTATTTACACTACAAATTCCTACAGCTGCTATCTCCCAACTTCCTACTGTATGTTTACAAGTGAAAGTTCCCAAATAAAGCAAGGTTAGTAATTATGTTTCAAACCCTAATATTACTGACATACAGCAGCTTGCATAAACAAAACAGCTGCCCTAAAAACCAAAAAAGAAAACAATTCCCTTAAGAAAGAAAAATAACAACAACAAAACCCCACATCTGAAACCTTAAAACATTATTTGGCAGCATACACATAGAGAATAGAAACTCCACAAACTCGTTTTTAGAGCAGATGTAGTTTCACACATATACCTCCCCTGGGGAAAATCAAGAAAAGTATTCTGTGATTTTTCAACTAGAGATAAATTTAACACAGATTTGCAACTCTGCTGACATACATATGCAGCCAACTGAGAAATTGTTTCATACGTAACATGTATTTTCCTCACTATTGAGAGATCCTTCCTACAACAGCATATTTTATAGTCAGTGCTTGATGTCTGTAATTGACAGGAGAGCAAATACTGGTTTTAAAGTATTCATAACACTCAAGTCTAATCATCTGTAAACTGATGTATTTGAATAACAATAATAACTGATCACATGAAAAAAATACTGCCTGTAACTATTTAAAAATTCAAATTGGTATTATCTATCCAAACAGAGGCTGAACAGTTAAAGTTCAGTCCTTAAACCAGCATATAGAGGAAATGTATACCATCACTTAAAAAGCTTTCTGAGATTTCAGAGAAACACACACCAGATTTTCACTTAAGTTCACAGAACATTTTCTTTATGAAAAAAACAAAAGTACTGAAGAATCACTTACATCACATTTCCAACCTTCACTCTTTGTCTTCTTGATAGAAAGAAACTCTTGTACATTCTCTGGATGAAACCTAGAAGAAAAACAGAAGTTGAAAGTAGTTGTAGCTTTCTAAGATGAAGATGATCCAAATACTAAATATTTATTTCTAAGCTTTATAGGTCATGGAAATTGATCACCACACTGGCAGAACAGAATACTGATACTGAAACAATTCTAATGACACAAGTAACTGGAAAGTAGCGCTGACAATGGACACCTGTAGAACCTCGGACAGTTGATAAGACAGAGGACTGTTTCAACTTACAGATATTTACAAAGGAAGAAGAAAAAAAGCAGTATGAAAATGATAATACCTTACAATTAGACCTGTCCTGAATTATTTATCTAAAAGAATCTGCACAGAAATGGTTTGGACACCATTATCATCAACAGTAAAACACTGACATCTAAAACTAAAGAAGGTATTTTATTCTGCTTTCAAATTAAAAGCAGTACAGCTAATTATTAAGACTGATGAATTGTGACTGACTTTGCTAGCTCATCTGAAAGCTTCTAAAATTTGTAATAAAAACTCTTGGCAGAACCCCCACAGAAGCACTACTTGCTATTTCTTACAGCAGGTTAGGTGATACTGCTAATCCCCATGCCCTCTGAAAAGGCACTTCTTTGAAAAAAATAGTTATAAAAATAATGCAGAATACTTTATACTTATGTTTATCTTCACTTCTGAAATGAAAAAAATGCTTCTTCAGAAATGCCAGACACATTAAGTTCATACTTGCCTCTTGACGTGCTTCGCCAAGGTCTTTTTGCTTGCATGCAGCTTGTTGCAGTAAGGACATTTGTGTTCCTTCTTATGGAAGTCAGTGTCACTGGAGTGCTTCTTTCTGTGCACTGTCAGGTTGGACTTGGTTGAGTAGCGCTGGTGACAAATATCACATTCAAAAGGCTTCTCACCCGTGTGGACACGAGTGTGGCTCTCATATTTGCCTGGACAATGAAATAAAATCTGTTAGCACAAACGGTAACAGGTATCACCTGCAACAGCCATGTCTGAGGTTTGTTCAATAATCTCACTCACATGGGGTCAAGCTCTAAATACCCTCCACATGCATCTAAAGATTCCTACTGGAAAACTGCCCAGTGCTCACCTATGTTTGATCCAAGGTCCCTGCAAACAATTCCATCTTCCTGTACATCTGTGCAAGGGTTACAAGTTACTCTTGTTCAACCCTACAGCATAGTCTGTTCTTAAATCCTGCAAGTTACAGTACTAGTCTTCCACTACACTGATCATGAAGTACCTTTGCAGAACAGGGAACAGCCTCACAACAAACTGATAATCTTAAGGTACTTTCAAATAGCACAACACTGAATGAAAGATACAGACCCTTGCACATTATCTGTATTTGGGACCCAACACACTACCATAAACAAAAATGCTACTCTCTCATTTCTTTCACACCACTTGTATTCTCTCTTCTGTTTGCCAATTTTTTCTGAGGACAGAAATCTTTCCTACCTTGTGGATAAACCTACCTCGAGTCAATAGCAGCCTCTATGCTTTGTATTAGATTTTACTTTTTTCTTTGTAAAACATCCATGTATGCTGCTGTATAGTACTGTAAATTTATGAGCTTCGGTAGCGCATGAATTTAACATATAAGTCAATTGTCCATTGTAATACAAGCTTATAAAGAAATCCTTTATGTATCATTTGTCTTAATGCATGCTTGTCACATATTTTTTGAGCACAGAACTAGAATTCTGAGTTATGGAAGTGCAAAGAGAAAAGTGCTTCCAGTGTGTGCAGAACCAAAATGTACCATTCCAACCTTAAAACTCACAGGCTACTTATTTCTGCACAGTAGCTAAGCTTTCACACACCACGCTAATAACTAGAATCCAGAGCAATGAAAGAGAAATAAATGTAGTATTTGCAGATTTTTAAAATAATTTGCTCAGATAATTTATTGAAACTATTTAGCACCACAGACATAACAACTTAATACACTTCCAAAAAATCAGCAGCACTCGGGATCAGTGAGATAATCCAGAAATTCTCATGTTCACCCTCCAGGACAGAGAAAAAGCTTGGTTTATTTCCTACATAAACAGCACCACCATGAACAAGATCAACCTAACTCACTCTTACCTATTCGATCAAACTTTTTGTCACACTTGGGACACTGCAGTAGTTTTTTGCTACTGCTTTGAATGATGACTGGAGCTAAGCCTTCAGGAATATTCCCCATTGAGTCAACTGCCTCAGAACCCTCTTCCACATCATTCTGTTCCTTTTCACTTTGTTCTTCAGATTCCGAATCTTCACCGGACATTTCCTCTTCCTGCCCATCTTCATCCACATTGCACTCACTTTCACTGTCTTCAAATTCACTTCTCTCAGATGTCTCTTTGTCAGAACTGACTTTTTCCAAATTGCTGTCAGAGGCATCGCCACTTTCATTGTCGCTGATATCGAACTTAGCTGGACATTTACGGCTTCTCGTGGAGCGTCTGGTGGAAAAGCTGGCCTTCTCAACCATTTTTAACCCATGCTTCCGTTCCAGGGAAAGGGGGTGGTGGGCTTTAGCCAAATGATTTTCTAAGGACTTCTTGTAACAGAAACTTCGACCACAAAAAGTGCACTGATGACTATTTAATAGTTTACCTGTCAGTTCACCGAGTGTTTCTACTGGTGTAGGTGCATCAGTTACCACATCAGTCTGTACACTGGAAACACTTTCGTTATTTAGTAACTTCACTGCATCTATGATATCTAAAAATTTTGCTGCTTCCAGCACTAGTGGAATTTCATTTTTATACACAAAAAACTCAGAAGTGTAAAGAAACTCAAGCAAATGTTGAAAGACAGAATGAGTTACATGATCTAATGTGACGACATCAGTGCTTGGATTTTTGCTCAAACAGGCATGAAAATAACTACTTCCAACAGCCACAACAACTTTGTGAGCACTAAATTCTTTTCCTTCCACAATTATGAGTAAATCACAAAATGATGGATGTTTCTGTCTATCGTCATTTAAGTATTTAAGTAGATTTTTGTTATATTGCAATGAGCTTAGGAGCTTTCTTTGTTCTGGTGATGGTGAAAGCCCTTGGGAAGATTCAAGCTGATCTGCAGGAGCTATTTCTGCAGACTTGGAGACAATTTCTTGTGCACAGTCCACTACAAGAATCTGTTCTGAAGTATCTTTCTCATGGCCGAGATGAACCTTTTCATTTAGACTTGCAGCGAGCCGTCTCCTTTTCTTCATTGCAAAAGTGCAACTTCAGGATCAGGAGCTTCATAGGTGATTAGCAAAGAATTCCTGTGAAGACTTGGTTTTGCTCCGGACCTTAAGAAAATATGCAACAGTAATTTCATACTCTGCAAAAGAATTATGATAAAAATTACTCTTAGCACTTAAACATTACTTCACTTTTTAATAATGCTTTCTGTATTCCACTGTTAGTTTTATGTATCTGCGTAACTGAGGCTTTTATTAAATCACTAAAATCTCTTTGCGTTTCAGCCACGGCATAACCTGCTGCGAGCCAGCGAGCAGACACTGCCTATTATTAGCTCTAAGGCGGCGGCCGGGCTGGCTTCGCTCGGCTCCCGGCCGCATTTAGCCTGTGCACCACTCCAGGCGGACGTGCACTGTTATTATTATTATTACACCGAAGCTCGTTCTCTTTCTGTTTCACCCCAACAGGGCAAAGCCACCCCAGCTGCTCCTCGGGCCGGGCCGGACCCGCCCGGCGCCTGAAGGGGCCGCCTGGCCCGGCCCTGCCGCGCCTGTCCCCG
>VZTN01023393.1:71269-205878 GCA_013400515.1 Erpornis zantholeuca
CGGCAGGGGCCGCGCCCCGGCGGGGCCGAGCTCCGCAACGCGGCCCGGAGGGTAAAAATAGCGAGAGAGAACCAGGAGAGCTCGCTCAAACAGCGCCAGGGACTCGGGATGGCCGAGCTGTCAGCGGCTCTGCGCCATGACACCCCCGGAGGCTGTCTCCTGCTTTGAAGCAGTGCACATAAGGGCTTGTGAAATTCCCGGGTTTCGTGCTTCCCGTTATCCCGTTCAATAACACGAGTTTGAATTTGTTTCCTGCTTGAGAGTTTTGAAGCACCTGACGTACATAGTTGTGAAATTCCCAGTTCCCGTGCTTCCCGGGTGGCAAAAGGAGCAGCCCCAGGGATGCCCCCTTGGCTCAGGGGAACCGCTCGGGGTGCAAGCTCCTCCGCGTACCGGAGGCACTCTGCCTTCTGTTCATCCAGCTCCATCTCTCCCAGGATAACCAATTGCCAGGGACAATGTGACACCGAAAATGAGCTTGTTTTTCCTGTCAGCCTTAAAGAAGGATTAATGCAGGATTAAACTTTATTCCACGACATGTATTCTGTATTTATGATCTGTAAATGGATACTGAGCAAAGTGTGACTCGAAGGTGTTGCATTTTTCCATAAAAATACCATATAAATACTGAATGTTCTTAAAGCCTTTGTTAGCTCCTGAGTGTTGCTGTACCGCCTGTACTTACTGCTCTGCATTTTCCTTGAAGTCTACAATTATTTAGCTTTGGCTTTGTTGTTGGCTTGTTTGTTTTTTGTTTCTTGGGTTTTTTGGGTTTTTTTTGTTTTGTTTTTTTTTTTAATATTTTTAATAGTATATCTTTCTCAAATCAATTCAATAGCAAACTATTTCAAATAATATTTTAAATAGTTCTTTCATTCAGTTATTCTATAATGAAACAATGGTGTCAATAAAAATAGAGCAATCAAGATTACTATGGTTTTCTTGCACTGAAGACAAAAATCTACTTATCTCTGAGCCATCTGCTCTTTTAGGATGTTCCTTGTGCATGCCCACCTTTTATTTCTGTGGAGTCATAGTTAAACTGTACATAAACTGTAAAATTAAGTTTCTCTATTTGGTAAGTTTATCTGTTATGATTTTGCATGGAAAAAGAAATTCTAGAGCAAGGCACTTTTAGCTGAGCCTTACATTTCACTCTAATCTGAATAGCAAGAATATAAAAACATCATTACTGGGTAATTGGCTTCTTGGGTCTTACTGTTTCCATAGCAAATCCCTCCTTTGGAAAGTATAAAACGGAGTGCTTCATCAGTTTCAAAGAGTGAAATACATAAGGAAAATGCAGCTTTGATGAGAACTATTTTGCCAGCAAGCATAACCAAGCTTGGAATGTGTTCCCTGGGATGGGACTGGGACTTGCATAATTTCTTCTGTGTTGTTGGGGGCTATGGGAAGGGTTTGGGGTTTTTTTTCCTGAGATAACCACCTGATTTTTTTCTTTAGTTGTTGCTGATATTATTTACTCTCTGTTGAGTACAATGTGGTTTCTTGGCAGTCTACAAAGCTTCTACAGCTAATTGCCAAACTGTACAGGCTCAGCAGGCATTTTGACTTAGGACAAGCCTAGGTAACACTTTTTTTTTCTCTTGCTATTTTATGATACACGAAGGATTTAGTTCAAAGAAAAACCGTACAGTGCTAAGTGATCTATTACCATGCCTGGCATTGCCACAATAATTATGCTATGGAAACAAAATGTCCTTTAAATCTCAGATCATTGGTGGTTCATGTGGTTCTTTCAGCATTAAGTCTTCTGCAGTTGGTACAAAGTACAAGCAGTACAGACAAAACTATATTAATCCCTTTTGTTCAATGCTTATTTATGCTACATTTTCTTGCTAGTTAATAGAGAATCCCACATAGGTTAAAAAGCTGACTTTTACCTTAATTAAAGACAGCATCAATCAAAGAATAAGCACTTGCTCACCTATGTTGAGACTGTACAGATTTGGCAAATGCAGCTGCTTAGATTTGTACAGGAAAACAGTATATTTATCAAATAAATAGTTTTGAGTTTTTGGAAATTAAGAAGTAGCTTTGTGCAAGAAGGTTTGGTGTTGGAGGAGGTGCTTTCATCTTAAAATACTCGTTCTCCAGCTCAAAATCTTCCCTTCTGCAATACAGTGAAAGTAGAAATGACAGATACTTGAATCAAATACTATTAAACAATAAACAGATAGGGAATCAACTCTTAAGCAGTTAGCTGCTAACTAAACAGAAATAAAATTGCATAAAAATAACATGCTAGTTTTAATACCTGGCTGAGTTATTTTACTTTATTCCCAATATATTCCTTAAGAGCTGATCACTGTAAGTACCCAGTTATAAATCTAGTAGCACATACATTCACATCCTCTTACAAACAGCTGCCTTTACTTTGGCCACAACATTTTTGTTAAGGCAAATGTTTCTCTCTCTCTAGGAATTTTATAGCTAATTTGCCATGGGTTCATGGTGCATGACACTGCTGAAACATGACCCATGCTGTCATTCTTCCTTTTTGTATCCCAGATGTGTCAGTGATGGGTGGAACCTAGGGAAGAACCCACAAAACCTATACTTCCTCTAGTCTGAGATTTTTCTGTATTTTATTGCCAATCACCACATACACACAAATGTTTTAAATTAGGCTGTGAAGTGAAAGGGTTATAAGATTGCCTAGAGACTCCAACAAGTTTTCTAGCCAACAGTGCTGAATAAAGTCCATTGCTGGAACCATTGCCAAGAAATTCCTTCACAGAGGCCATGAAAAGACCACCCCGGTCTCTCAATTCAGGACTCTCTGGGGCACTAATCAGCTGGAGGCTGGCTGTGCTATTATGGATGTTCGACATGTGAATCATGTTGATCAGGCTTCCCCCTTGTCTCCTCTCTGAAGTGCAGCAAGTGAAACATTGAGAGAAGGAGGTCAGAGGTCATCCACTCTGACTGCCTCGTTCCATCTGGGAAGTTTAGTGCAGGGGAGGGTGGACACCACCTCTGTTTGGGTTTTGTTCTCTGGGGTGTTCTGTAGGCAGAATGAGTTGAATAACAACGATCTTGGCCATTGCCATCTTTTTCCAGGGGATTCGTACAGGGGGGAAGTTGCAGAGAGCTGTATGGCTACAGACTCCACAGAACAGATTTCCTAATGGAATGCTAATAATGCACCTCAGTGCAGCCCTGAGGTGAAATCAGCAGGGTCCAGGAACAAGACACTCCCTGCTGTCAAAATAAAGCAGAAATGCTAGGTCTGTTAATTCTGAACTCAGTACTAGGCCAGCTCTACAGGTAGATTCACAGGTGCACTGCATTGCCTTCACACTTTGAAAAATATGGAAACAAGAAATCCTTGGGGAAATTGCCCGATTATTTTCCCACCACCCATGCCTGCTCCACCCCATCCAGTGGTACCTGGCAGCTCAGGGGAAAGGAGAGGGGGTGAGAGGAAAGCTGAACCAAAGAGAATAGCAGAATAGCACTGGAGGAAATATCTGTCTGCCCTCTACTGATGTAAGTCTTAAGCAGCGCTACAAAATTACTGTAAATGAAAGCTGTATCCCCTGCCTGAAGCTGTGTAAGGAAGAAACAAGGACTTAACAGTTTTATTTTCCGTTGTTTTGGGTTATGTTTTCAACAGAGTACATTAAACCTTTTGCAACAACACACTACTAGCATCAAAAAGGTATTTTCCTTTAAACAAGGCAAGAATTGGGGAGAAATGAAATCTCTTTTGTTAGTTAAGCTGGTGTATGTCACCACTGGAAATAAAAACAGTGCCCCAGCTCTGGGAATGTGACCTTGAGAAGACTTTGTGTGCCCAATATCATCTTTATTTTTCCAACCATATCAGCTGGTTAGTGAAAGGTACTGCCTCTCCCAATAAATCTTGCCTTATTTCTTGCCCTAGACCATGGTAACTGCAACAACATTATCAAGTTATCAAGTAAAACAAGCATAACCAGACTTTCCTGTACAGAAACAATCTCTGTTCTCAAAAAAGAAAATGTAGAGAGTAAACAGCTTTAAAAGGTTTCTGTGTATCTTACATTGCTGCATTTCCGTTGCACTGCCTGGTGAGAGACCTGTGAAGCTGCTGGTGCACCCTGAGTGCTGAGGCCCTGCTACGAGACAACAACAATTTCAGTCATGGAGGGTAGCAGGGAGCTGATGTCACTGTCACTTTTTTCAGTCAACCAGAAACCAATTATCCCTGGCTGACAGGCCAAATTAAATCATCGGGTAGAAGGAGATGCCAGCTATCCTCCCCTAGATTAGGTAATTGGGGCTTTATTACAGTCGGACCTGCTGCTGTTTATTGGGCCACAGAATACACCTAAGAGCCATTCTGGTCTCTCTCTCTCTCTCTTCCATCCTTTCCATAAGCATTAATGTATTTTTAATTCCTGAGAAAAGTAGTTGCATTTTACATTAAAACTGCTAATCTTTTTATATATGTAATATTAATAGATCCTTCTATCTATCCAAGTTATAGAGAATATGAAGTTAGGAAGTTAGGAGTTCTGCTGTGGAAGGCCTCAGGTGACAGCTTTGTACTGATTTATACTTGAGTTCCCAAGTTTTTTATCGAGTACTCTTGCAAGGATATAAAAAGTTTTTAGCTTATACTTTGAAACTTAAGAGCATGTTTGACATAGGCTGATTTACTGAGGGGCTGCCTAGTTCACTGTGTGGATTGTTTAGAGCTGAAGAAATGAGGCACTAAGGTGTTAAAGTCCACTCTTGTTCAGATTAGCACCTACTTGTGGCCCTCTAAGGCCTTCAGGAATGTATTGCTTGCAATGACACAAGGAAGAGGTACTGAACCAGCTACTTCATTTAAATTACCAAATTTAAAAACTTCTTACATTGCCCAGTAGAAAGCAGAATTCAGCACACAGTTCAAGATATGACAATACGTGCATGTAGAAACCTGGGTGTACAATGTGCTCAGTAGTTTTTTATTTAAGAGAAAAAAAAAATACATTTGCTATTGAAGGCTTTTCAGAAATAGAGTATAATGCAGAGAAGTTTCTGAATGGGGTGAAAAAATTGGAAGGCTGATGATGGTAATTCGTTGGAAGGTTAGCACATGAAGCTGACAAATTACCAGCAGCTATTAAGCCTTTGTGCCTTCAGATAATATCTGTGGTGTAATTATAAGGACAGCTAGAAGCACTCAGATAGGTCTATCAGCTCAGTGTTTATCAAGGCTTCCCAGAGCTCATCTCATTCCCTTTATCATGAACCTTGACATGGTTACAGTTGTCAGGGAATCAAACTCCATCTCTCTGCTAGAGAAGCAGGGTAGGTGTAGGAGAGATTAAAATGGTATTCTGCACCCTCCTGGATCACTATCCATGTAATTTGTACATGCTATTTGTTTTGAATTATAAAGTCAAAAGTATGTCTAATCTACAACACATTTTTCCCCAGAGACACAACTGCAGAAACTGAAGGATGCTCTAGGATGCTCTAGCGTTAGATGAACATTTTAACTGTCATTGTTTATTGGTCTGAATTTACATATTCCATGATGTATTGCCCATTTATTCACAGTCAGGATAAAAGCCTAGAGTTATGAAGCTTACAAGTCTTGTGTAATTGTTAGAAACAAACATAACATAAGGAAAGCATTATACCTGTTCTGGAGAAACACTACAGTGTAAGTGAGAATTTCAGGACCCTATTTTATTTTAGGTGAAATTCATTATCTGTTCTCTTAATTACATCTGAATAGTAATGACAACATTTTCCCAAGGAAATATAATTAGGTTCTGATATCAAGAGGCAGACTACAAATAAATTAATTAGGCTTTGAGGCCACTATTAAAAACCTGGAGCAAGACAAACATGCTTCTAGTCAAAAAAGCAAGCACACAGCACAGAAAAGGTGTTTTAACCAAAAAAATAAGGAAATACAGAATTAATTCTGCTTTGTTAGCAATCCAATGCACTTAAACAGCCAGCTTGTACAACACACTTGTACAAGAAATGGCTACAGGTAAGTTATTTTTAAGGAATCCTATTAACCAAATAAAAAACCTAACAACAATTAAATGACACCTGAGTTAGTAAAATGTCTGTATAAATGCAGTAGCAGGAGAACTTGTGGTCATTCCACAATATGAAATAATGAAATAATCCCATAACAATTGCCTTGTAACAATGACCTTCCCAAATGAGAAAATGAACCAAACCAGCAGCACGTGCTGCCTGGGGGGTGACTGGAGCTAAACCCCTTTCAGTGAATTTCAGTACCTTATGACTGGTTGTACATGTCTCTTTTGGTGTAGTTTGTCACTATCCCCTGAGTAATGTTCTTTGGAAAGAAGCATTGATTTCCAAAGCAGCTGAGGGGGAAGACTAGTTTGTGAATTAATTTTGCTTTATTAGGCAAAAGTGATAGAGCACTGTAACCTTTCAAAAGGCTACTTGCTTTCCCTCTGGAGGAGTTATGGATGTTCATCCTTTTTTGTAGCTGAATTTCACGCCACCCATCCTTTTGCCAACCTCAGCCACAACAACCTTGGGCACTTTTAGTGCTGTTGGGTTCTGTGGCAAAAGGGCTGACAGGAACTTGGGTGCCTTTACATGCTAAAGATCTGATATTGCTTTTCTTCTTCTGAGTGTTTTTTAGATTCTGTTTCCACTAGTGCACGCTATTTGAATCAAGACATGGAGAAGAGACTTCAAAGTAAATCTGGGAGTGAGATTGCTTTCTTCTCCTTTGAAAATATTTTTCTTTTTCTGAACTAAATCACAGATTGAAATCTTTAATATTTATGTATTACCTTTAAAAGATGTGATATCAGAAGTGGCTTAGTTGAAAGGTTTGTTTGGAGGAATTTTAATTCATGTTTCAAACTTTTCAAAACACCTTAACATTATTTTACTCGTTCAAAGGAAAAAAAATAGCAAGAAGGTTATGCCCTTTAAAATTGCCAAAACTTTTTTTTCAGCAATTTTTAAATAAAATAAGCTTAAAAATATCCCAAAACTACACACACACATAACACACAGAGAAATAAAGTACAAAACCTCATCCTCTTCCTTCTGAAAGGCTTCAAAAATTTCTGGCCAGCTCCACTTCAAAGACAAGGTGGTTTGTCTAACTTTGATTTTCTCCTCAGTGTTTGGAAAAGAGCTCTCACATTTAAGTGACATACAGTACAAAACAATTGTACTTCCTTTTACTCATGATAAATGTGAGCAGATAAATTCACCTATTATTGCTACAGAACATGTCAAATTTGCATCAACTTGGCCAGATAGAAATTTTTTCCTTCCTGTTTTGAATTACGAGTATAAAACCTGTTTTCAGAATCACTGTGGCTTCTGAAAAATAGAAAACACAGTTCTAAAGAAATGCCAAACTGTTAGAGAGTGACACTGGGTGAGCACAAATAGTGCAGCCTACTAGAATCGTTATTTCCACAGCTTCTTATGGAGGGAAGAGCAAATACAGTCCATCCTGCAGATAGCTTCAGAAAGTGAATTCCATTCCTTGAACAGTTGTGATTGCCATGTCAGAATGGAATTTGGTATCATTCTTGTGGGTTATTGGTTTCCCAGCTTATTTAAAGACAGTGTTATACAAGGCCATGTTATATTTATCTACTTCATCAAATTAATACTGAAGTCTGACTTTGCTGCTGCAGGAGTCGAGGGGGTCAAGGTTAACATGGCTCATGTTTATCTATTCTTCAGTAGTCAGATGCTGCCAGAGACTGTTTCATTCACTCCAATTAATCTTATTTTGGAAGAGTGAGCTGTATGAGCTCTGTCTTTAGACTACAGCTCATTTAGCAACTTGCAGGGCTACATTTTTGAAAGAGCTCAGCATTTACTGTTCTTCAGGCATGTGAGTCGTGCCTGTAGGTTTAGCTGGAGACTAGAAGTCTTTCAAAAGTGCTGTGGGGATGTGGAGCTCCTCGTCACTCTGTCACACCAGTGGGTAACATCCTCAATTCTGAGTGCAGTTGAAAGGAAATCTTATCCTGCCAGCACGAGGAGCTGCTGCAACATATAAAGGACATGCTGCTGCGTGGATTTCTTGGGTTTTACTGTGAACACATCTCTTTTAAACAACTTTTTTATAGTCAAGGCACTGAAGATGCAGTTTCTGGCAACAAAATTGTGTTTCTTCGATAATTGTAATTACATTAGAAGTGCTGGCCATAAACTCAGAAACTCTCAGATTTAGAAGTCTTAGTCCCATAAAACTATGTTTGGTGTTAAAGTCAAAACTGGGTGTGAAGAACCAGACCTCTCAGCAGCTGCCTGTGCACAACAAGCATATTCATCCAGGCTTTCAGTGTATTGGAAGAAGTTACTATAAAAATGACACTAAAAAAACCAAAAAAAAACCCAAAAAAACAAAAACACAAAAAACCCCTTGAAAAATACTTGATATCCAGGAAAATGGAAAGCACTGTGTGAAGTTCAACATATGGAAAGATCTCAGGTTGCCCACACACAAAAATTAAGATGCAGTTCAGCAACAAACTACCTGGTGATTTGAAGTTCTTTCTGGATACTTGAAGAATATAAGTCTATTACAGTAGAATGTCTCCTCCTTCCCCCTTTCACATCCAACATGATGCTTAGAGGTCAAACTGTGCCACCTCCACCCAGCAGGTGTTTTCCTTTCACTGGCATGGGAACATGGTGACATCACATACATCATCATCACTGAGGTCAGCATCACCACCAGTGGTTGAACTAGGTGTGAGATAACCAAAATCAGCACGAGTTTGGAAGCCAGAATATTTCATTTCACCTTGTGAAGAATGTAATTCAAACTGACAAACTTTCAGGAGTTAGTTCATTACAAAACCGCAGCCTTTGAGGAAGGCATTGGCATTAAGACGAATGCTGTCTCACCCAATCTTAGCAGAAACTTGATATCCCTTTGGGGCACCTACTGCTGCTTATTGTTCCCATAATGTTATCTAATACTTTAACACAGAGGCCAAGATTTTTAAGTGAAATTTAGTGCTTGCCAGGATCCACACCGAGACACTTCAGAGATGCCTACAGGGAAATTTTGCTTTGCACTTTCTGGAAGTCACATCCTTCAACTGAAAACCTGCAAATCCAAGAGATCCAAATCGGCAGATGCTTTTCAAAACCTTATCACACTCAGTATACAATGACTGAATGCAGAAAAGGGAAAAAAATATAAGGGATATTAGAGATCATAAAAAATTAAGAAACTTCTGTATTTGCCTGTTACAAAAGTTACTTTCGGAGTATTATGGTGTCCTGCATTGAAAATTTCACTACCTTAAAATGATTTATCACTGTAAGTACAGTGAAGCAAAAACAGGGCAAGGAATAGTTTCCTGTTCCTCAGCCCAGTGCTTGGCCTGTGAAACCAGGTGTGTTGTCACCTTTCTCTATTTGCAAAGACCAAAATTCAAACAACAGTTTGAGAAGCATCTCCTCCTTCCCAGCATCTCCATATGACTTTGATCATCATCCTGCCCTGTCCCTAGGACAGTTACAGTGTTTACCAGAAGTAATATGTTTACATACAAAGTGTGTGTTAAAATCAAGCATATATGGTTACTAATCCTGATTCTTGCTCTTTCTCCTTCTCTACACTGTTGCCTGCTGGAATTGATGGGTCTGAATTCCTTCTGAAACCACTTTGTATTGATCAGGTGAAATCATGCTACATATCTGTGTAAATCTTTTTCAAATACCTTTGAAGCTGTGTGGCTTACCTATACAACTGTGTCTTCTGTAACAGTTTGAATTTTCAATTTAATTCCAATACTTTCATGTTTAGGCCTTTCTGGTTTGCAGTATGAGTTACCTCACTCTGAAGGAAATTAAAAGAGAGAATTAGAAGAGGACTTGTAAGACTGTTAACAACAGGTCTAGTCTGCTGAAGTGAAAAGCATAGAGGGAAAAATAAATGCACAACCCATTTAGGTCCTAATATATCAGTGCTTTTGTAAAAACACAATTTGCCTCATTTTCTCAAGCACTCCTACAACCTCAACACTTCCAGGAAGCTTACTGGTACAGACAGAAACTTCCTGATTATATGGTTCATTAGCAGCAAGGTACAGAATACTAACTGCCAATTTTCATCTGCATTGACAAGGCCTGACCTGGCCTTCATCTGACTGAAATTGCTTCCCTTCCTGATCCCTGCTTCCCAGCCACACACAATGCGGTAAAAAATTGTTACTTGATAAAAATTCATCAAAGATAAGAATAAGTGAATCACACACATTATTGACTTCTGCAGGCTGCAGGGGAATCCCCTCCTAACCTTACACAGCCACTTTGTTTTGCCTACCTAAGTGTGAAATACTCAGGAGAGACTTCACATGCAAACCAAACCAGCTTCTACTGCCCCCACCATTTCTATCACATCCCAAATTAGATATATCTGAGCAAATCAGCTTGACACTCCTGTAATCTTTGGTTAAAGTTGTATTTTAGGTTGGCAGGTAGAAATCCCTCGTTATTCAGTGGGAAAGTGGCTAGCTACCACGAGAATCAAAAAAGTGGTCATAATTTCAAAAATGTGTTACATTCAAGGAAGCAATATGCTTGGCAGGTCTTGCAAAATAATTTTACATTTCCAGATAATGCCCTTCAGTTTCATAAAGCCATTAGTAATCTGAAAATGGACACAACTGGAAGCTTGTGCTCTGGTTTTTAACTCCAGCTGAGAAAGAAACAAAAGGATCAAAGCAAGAGTTCCAAACCCCAAATATTTTTACACCCTAATAAAAATGAAAAAAAAAGCTCAAAAGAAGGAACATTTACAGACTAAGAAGTTAAATATAGTCATAAAATATTTGTCCCTGGAAAAGTATGGGCCAAAGGAGATTCCAGGTCTCTCTTGCCCAGTTTTTTTGTGGGTGGTTAACTTTGCAAGTGTTGCAGGAAATCACTGCAATCAGAAGAATTGTTCTTGTTGCAAGGAGGCTAATTAAAATGCAAATAGTGGCTTTGTTAACGAGGTAAACAACTTCCTCTTACAATATAGCTCGCTATCTACAATATCTTTTAGCCATACCTTATGCACACTGGTTTACCCATTGCCTTGGTTTGTCCATTCATAATTACCCAAAGTGCAACAAGCTAAAGAAAAAAAAAATCTGTGAGCTGTTTAATGAATAGGTACATAAAGTACCATAAACAGGAAGATGATCTGGATCAGGTCCATTGTTCTAGGAAACTCCATCATCCTGAGTTTTCAATATATACTTCAGAATGTCTTTTAATGCCCAAACCATGATGTCATACCAGACTGACTTCATGCTTGAATGTTCCACAGTTTTTTCATAAATGGAGGTCTCCCATTGGTGAACTGTGAACACCAGTGAAATTTAGAATCCCACTTTCATCCCTGATGAAATTCAGCAAGAACTTAAGAGAAGATGTATACAAGAAACACTGTTGAATACTAGTAAGAAAATCAAAGACCCTGGGAAAAAATGAACTATTTTATAAATAGAGGCTTTCTGCATTAGGTATGGAAAACTGGGGACTGAACTAATATAGGCTGGAGCTTGTGCAGGAAATCTAATGCTATATTCAGAGAATCATAGGAATATATGGTGGGAAGGAACCACCTGCTGAAAGCACATTCAGTTTGAGCAGGTCACAAAGGGCCATGGTCCAGCTGCTTTCTGTAGATCCAGAACCTTGCTAGGGTAAATGGCATCTTTAACTCTGTCACTCTTCCACTCTTCCATGAAATCAGCCACCTGTTCCTGACTATTACCAGTGCCTTACCTGTCAGCCAACAAAGGGATTTAATAAAAGCTTCAGGTTAGTCAGCATCAAGCATTTAGTAAACTCACATCTTCCACTTGCATCTTTTATACTTTACATGAATTACTTAACTATTCTAATTTCTGTTCATTTTGTAATTTACATTTAAACAACCAAAACATTTTACAGACTGGAAAAGAAGTACCAATTACTTAGGAAAATCACCTGTAAATATATTTGGCCTAGAAGGCACAGGATGGTGCCAATAAAAATTGCACTTTAAATTAGAGCAAAATTGAACAATCAGAAAACATGCCTAGCAGTGAGAGGTAGAAGATACACAATTAATTAGTACTGCTGTCATCTTAAAATTGAAAACACTGCTTATATCAGGAAGCAGAAGTTGCTAGATAATGAAATTAGTTGGACAGAGTTGCAGTAAAATGTTTTAGAAGCGATGACGCTGACTAGGGTAGTCTGGTACCACACCACTCTGTCACTATTGCACAGAAGCAGTCAGAACAGAAAAGGCAACACTTAAGTGAAAGCCAATGACAACACAAACCCCTTTTCCCTGAGAAAATGGCATAGCCTCTGACTTTCATGACTGCAGAATCTCATCAAAGCTAAGCTCTACTGAGAAAGCATGGAAATTACACTGAGATGTTATGTTTCACAATATATGCATGCAGAAATTCAAACCTCCTTCTGTAGGCAACTTCAAGGAATTAGGACAGTGATAAGCTAGTTTAGTTTATTCCCCATTAAATTCTGGGATATGAATAGCTCATGAAGAAGAAGAAACATTTGAAAGAAGGCATTGGGAAGAGCTAATGCAGAGCTAAGTTTCAAACAGGTTAAAAAAAGCAGCTCTTTTGGCTATTCTGAAAGTGATTATATTTTAATAACTTTCAAAAGGCCTAGGACGTGTCTAGCACTTGCTCTATGTTTTGTAATTAGCACAGAGTTACATGGCAGAGTATTTAATTCCAATGTCAGCATATGTGTTAACACAGTATGTTTAAGTTCTCAGATTGGTGGCACATCCATTTGTCTGAGAAATGCTAAGTTTGCTTAGAGTACAGATTTTACAGGTACTTGAGTATTTTTCAGAAAAATACCCAGATTTAATAGATGTGACTGTTTTCTTGCAGTACTTATCATACATCCCTCAGAACTGAAAACTTTGTATTTGCTTAAATTTGGGGTCTATCTTCCTGAATACTCACAGGATTTCTTTTTCAAATTGACTAGTGTATGAATCCAGAAAATACTGTTGTTCTAAGTAATTTATTTAGTGATAAATTTAAATAATAATGCACTTGAAGCAGGCAATTAGCACTGACCTAGACTGCATAATTTAGCCTAACAAAAGAATTCCCAAATGACAGAGTGATATTTTCCTGCTCACGCTGTAATGATTATATCTCTTATCGGATAATCTCAAATAGAAACTAAGTAGACAGATGGCAAGGAGAGGAAAACATCCAAACAACTATAAATGTAAATATAAGAGAAAGGAGATTACCAATGGAAAGAGGTGAAAACTACCATTAGCCATTTAATTATATTTAACTTATATAGATACAGTTATCTAAGTACTTTCCACCAGGACCCCTGTTCATCATAATGCTCACAGACCATGACATTTGGCCAGGAAATCCAGCCTGGGTTGCCATCAGAGAGACCAGAGCTGGTGAATGGAGTAGGGAGGCTCAGGAGAGTGGGAGGGTGGAGGCCTCCAGAGAAGCAGATGATAGAGCTGCTGGTGCCAGGAGAAGGAAGACAGGGTCTGGAAAGATGTGCCACAAGGTCGGCAGTGAGTGAGTGCAGCTACACATGAATGGGATGGGAAAGAAGGAGGAGCTTTGCTGCAGGAGAAATTTTTAAATTAATTAATTCACTTAATGAGTGATGTGAAAGTACCTACCTATTATAAACAGCTTTAGTGAATCCATGTTGGCATCAACAGTCTGCTCCTTACTCATCTGAGGCCTTCAGCAAATGCTTGACTTTCAGCTTGTACTTTGTTCAGTTAAGTGTAGATGTAAAGTTAAACTCATTATCAAAGGCTTCCTGAACTGGGGATTAATATTCTGCTGAAGTGGGGAGAACTAACACAACAGCAAATGTATTGAGTGTTACCTGTTTGACAGTAACATAACGTAGCAATGACCAAGCAGATTTTCCAGGCTGTTCCTGGGCTTGGGAATACCTGGATTCTCACTGAGACGAAGAGGGCAAGTGCCAAGAGCCAAGGCCCAGGAGGACTGGCAGAGGTGAAGGTGATGGAAGGAGGAGATTTGTCACTGTTGAGGCAGCCACGACATACATGAACCTCAATAACATTTTCAAGCAAAAGGCTATGTTTATTCCAAAAGCCAGTGTCATTTATACTTTGCACGTTTACCATTCATGCCACTCGTCCATTGGTTGCTCAACCCCTACAACAGACTCATTGGCTATCATTAACTACAATATACCCCCATTGGTCACCTATACCATAAGCATTCAGGCATTCAGAAAAATAACAGGTGAGGATATGTTGCTGTTTTTCTCCTTCTATTGTTTAATTTTCTTGCTTCTGTTGATACTACATTTTCATGGGTAAAAACTAATTGCTTTACTTCTCACAGACTTTTCTCACAGTCCTTCCCTAGCCGAAGTAACAGGCCTAAGCCATGATTTTACAAAGGCAACAAGGCCTTCATTTTATAAGGTTTTACCTAAATGCCATAGAGATTCACTGCCAAACAGGCAGCACATCTCTGCCTTGGCCTCAGAGCCAGAATGGCGCTGTGGCAATTGTTGCTGTGGCACAGCTTCCCCACAGTGGACACACAAAATGGGTGTGTGAGGTGCCAGAGGGCCAGTCTGTATTGGATCATGGGATGAATACAACTCCTGGGGCTGCTGCTGCCTGCCCTCACCTTCCCTTCTGCTGGACCAGGACAAAGATTTTATCTGTGAACAAAGTTGTGATCTGAGACAATGCTGGGCACAACCAGGATGTTCCTGTGCTGTGCAGGGGTGAGGAGCTCCCATGGCAGCTGGGGAAGGCTCCCCAAGTATGGGCAGGCTGACGGCACCTGCACCAGCCACAGCTGCTTAATACCAGCCCTGGCTAAAAACTAATGGAGTCCAGCCCCTGCTGCCATCCCCTTCTCTTATCGATCCTGCTATGACACCTCCTGGTCCTGTAAGTGACTGGTTCCTCCACAAGCAGTTCAAGATTGTAACACAACCTGATGAAGCTCAGAGGTCCTCTGCCAGCTGCCAGGAGTGTGCTTTTTAGTGAATCCAGTGTAAACAATACCAACAAAACAAAAAACTAATACCGAGGAAGAGAACAGGCTAATATCTAACTAGTAACTAAAAAGACTGAGAACGGGGCTGTTTCATCTTTTCACTTCATGTGCTAACGGTGTAAGATAACAGAAAAAACTCAGAAAGCAGAAAGTGTTTGTGAGCTGATTGTGCAAGAACACGTCAAGTGCGGGCACTGTGAATGAGGAGGAGTGCCGCGGAGCCGGGGTTCGGTGGCAGACAATGCGCGATCAGGTTTGGGCGCTCCGAGCGCTGTGCCGTGGCCGCGGTGCGGGCGCAGCCAGGCAGAGCAGAGCGCACCATTCCCCGCGCCGTCCCCAGCGCACCGCCGGGGAAAGGCTCCGCTCCGGCTCCCAGGCAAATCTGCACCGGGTTTGAAAAATCGCTCGGACCTGCCGAAGTAAAACCTTAACAAGCACAACCGCCTTTCGAATCAAAGTCTGCAGGTTTGCAGGGAGCAGGCTGATGAGGGGCACGGGCAGAGATGGCTCGTAGGGGGCTGGGTGCCCCGGGTGTGCCCTTAGCTTCAGACATGAGGAGAAAGCAGTGAGGATCAGCACCAGCCCTTTGGACAACAGGCAACTCGGCGGAGGATGTCCTATCAAGATGAATATGGCTCATTCAAGATTTAACTCTCTACTCATCTTCTACCTCAGTTTTTTGCTGCTCATCCATTTAAAAAGTAAGATTTGCACTTTTTCTTATTGTTCTGACATGTCCTCTGGGGAGATGGTTAGACATGGACTTCTAGCAGAAAGCTTGTGTTGTCAGAAGGTTTTAAAAATTTGATGGAGATGCCAAAAAGATTTGGTCAGTGAAACTAAGTTGTATGAACTCACTGCTTGATAGCTTTCCTAATCTCCATGCTTCAACTTTTTTTTTTTTTTTTTAATAAGGAATGAAAGCATTTTGTTGGTTTGCATATTTAAAGTACAGCAATAAATTATTCTGCTAAAACTGTACCTATACTTTAAAGTCTGCTTTTTGATACCACTCATTCAGTAAACCTAAACTTTTCTGATTGAAATCTAGACTAATTTATCCTCTGCTTAAGCTGTTCATGTTACATTTTTAGTAGGATTTCTTTATTAGATATACTTTTTAAACTACAGCCTCTAGAGAAAGCAGTTATTAAACAACTGTGATGTATTTGATGTTGTAAGATACGTCTGTTGTGAGGGAGCATGAAAGTCCAACTACTTTTATAGAGAAAAAATGTTCTCGGCAAACTTCCACCTAAACAGAAGTGTGCAAAATAGTGGAAGTCACAATGGGTTTCCTTGATAATTGTGTCAGATGGCTGAGGGTAAATACAAGCCAAGGAGGCTAAATGGCCTCAGCTGGTGAGGCTGCTGTGTGTGTATGAAAAGCAGCAGCTCTTGAACATGTTTAAAATGAAGATCTGTGGGATGTGTGCCTGAGGAGGCTGTTTGATTTGTGTCTGTTGCATGTGAATAGCAATAACACAAAGCTTTGAGCAGCTGCCATTAAACAAGAAGACTTGGCATTAGCGTACAGTGTTGTGTAATCTGGGTCACCTTCTGTTGCTGCATCACTCAAATTGTTACTTGGACAGTTTACAGCCCAACATAAATTAAAGACTAAAAAGCAAACAGATGCAGTTGGATCAACCAGCACTGAAAAAAAAAAAAAATCCCACGCTTGAAGATAGAAGAAAAATACAGAATGTCATAGAAACATCACTTTTGCTAGTGATTTTCTTTTTGGGGATGTATTGAATCAGGGAAGCTAAACTGATTTTTCTAAATTAACTCACAACAGGACATATCCTAAAAAAAAAAAAAAAAAGAGAGAGTGGACCCTTAACTTCCACAAAGGAATTTTCAAAGTCTACATTCTGTAGGATGAACCACCAGAAAGTCCCTAAGGCAGAGTTAGCTATCTAAGTAAAAGAAAATAGTAGGAGTAAAAAAAAAAAAAGAAAGAAAGAAAATAATAGAAGTAGTGTTAGTTAAGAAAATTTCATTTATACATGAGGCAGACAAATCAGAACAAAATATAAAAGCTTTGGGAAAGGGAATTAAAATTAAGTTCTTAAAAATTAAGAAGGTCACATTAAAAACATCATGCAGAAGAAAAAACATTGCTAGAAAGTAAACAAGAAAAAAAGCTCCCAAGAATCAGTTTAAAGAAGAAGATAAATACAAGTTTTGGCTTTCACCTTGGGTGAGCTTTGCTCAGTCCAGGATGCCAAAGGTGAGAAAAGTAATTATATGTCATTTTAAGCCTTTTCCTTAGCCCAGTTAACTGGGATGACATCTCAGATGTGGCACAGGTTTTCTCTGGGTTATGGCCCTATGGCCAGTCACAAGCAAGGGGCTTTTCAGCCTTGGAGGACTCTCTTTCTCAGGTAGAACTGTGGCTGTTGCAAAATGATGTGATACAAATTGATATACCAGGATGGAGCAGCTGCACTGGGAGCCAGAATCAGGCTCAGGACCCTCTCTCTATCCATCAGTGCTGTGTATTTAATGATCCTGATAAGTATTTTCTCTTTAGAAAGTTTGGACACCATTTGAAACTGCTAACAGTTTCTCTTAATAAAAACATAACTGTGAACAGATAAGACAGAAATAGAAGCAGAGAATTGACTGCAAATACTTTCCTATTTAAAAATTAAAGCTGAGAAAGGCCAAGATAGAAAAGCTGAGAATAAAATGGAACAGAGGTGATTGATGATATTTATAAAAGTTGTATCAGCCATTACATTTTTAGAATCAATCTACTGGACTCCTCCTCCCCAAAGGATTCTCATATTAGGTCCTACTTAAAGGCAGGATGTTCCTTATAACTATTTATTCTCGACAATTTGGAAAATAAATAGTATTTTCAAGCCAAGAACACTGTATGCAAGCATTCAACACAAGCTGGGTTTGTATGGCATTTTGTGAATACTTCTACAAATCATACCAAATGAACTACTCACCGAAAATTAATCTGGGGGCATCCAGAGACACCCAGCTCGGTGTGAGGAGGGACCATGAATCATTATGTACAACAGCTGACAGGAAGCATGTCCCAAATCCAGCACAACACGGATAACTCATTGCTGCCATACTATTGTCTAACAGGAATTACAAGCATGATGCTGTGGGCAGAGAGTTGCTTATGAAATAGAGGAAGAGAAATTATGATAAATAAAGGCATATTTACACATCAGTTTTGGAAGTGATTCTGTCTGAAGTCAAGTTCAGAATCTTTTAATTCAACATCCAAATACTGATATTTTCTTCTTCTTTTTTTTTTTTTTAAACAAGTTTTACAATGGATTATCTATCCCTACTGCAGAATTGTCTTTCTTTTTACAAAAATTCATAAAAATAATATTTTAAGGTTGAAACTCTTGCCCAGATAAGTTGTGGATGTCCCGTGTTCAAGGCCTCGTCTGGTGGAAGTTGGTCCTGCCCACAGCAGGGGAATTCAAACTAGATGATCTTTAAGGTCCTTTCCAACTCAAACAATTCTGTGATTCTATTTTTCTCCACTTTAGTGACCTTTCAGCAGAGCTGAAAAGAATTATTATTTACTTAAAAAAAAATGTTTCGTAAGTTGTTCAAATGTTCATAAATTAAGAATGGAAATTCATTTAGGATTGCTGTTAATACAAGCAAAATATCTGAGCTTTATTTGCAGCCTTTTTCCACCCCTCTGAGATGCTGGCACCATGCAATTTTTCCCCGTGGACAAGAATTCTTAATTTCCCACAACTATTCCCATTACTCACGAAACTTCTAATTACTGCTTAATTACTGTGTTAGGACTAAAGCTCTGCTTATAAAGAGATTTGTGGTTTTGCTCACACTGCTCATCCCTCATGCACACTCGGATGATGTAAGGAGATTTCCAGCAAAGTCTCGTTAGTGTGGTTTGATGAGTTCACAGCCCACTCGGCAGCTCCTCATTAGCCCTCTGTGGAGCTGAGCCTGTCAGAGCTGCACTCAGCAGCCTCTGAGCACAGGCACCAGCAGCCCTGCAGCCCTGCCTCCCTCCTGGCTGTCACACATTGCATCTGGAGCACAGCAAAAATGAAACATCCTTCAGATGTCTGCCATCATCTTCAGTAAGCTAAAAGCAACAGCTTCTAGACCCAGCTGTAATGGTGCTGCGTTGTTTTTTTTTCCTTTTCATTTATATATTTTATTATGGATAACATCTCCATCTCTGGAATGAAATGAAATCTTAAGAATGAAAACTAGTAGCCCTGTAACTTTTTAAAGTGCCAGTAACTTCTGCAAGATAAATGTGTAATAGGGACATTAAGAACATCCCAACTGATGCCTTAAGTGGCTACCTAGAAACAGAGCCTAGACAGGAATAAAGGAATAAAGAGATAAAGGAGGGAATTATTTGAAAGGCCTTCTGAGGTACACTCTGGGTTCCAAAGGGTCCTGCCTCAGGGGATCCTGAAATGTTCGACAGGTCACGAGTTCTTCACACTTTTATATCAGCATCAATTCCCCAAGCAGAACCCAGCCAAGGATGGAATTTCCCCAAGCTTGCCCCCCTCTCCCCAGTGTGAAGGTTTACAGTTCTTGAGTCTAGGATGGTCTGGTGTCCTTGGAGAGCGAGCTGGAGAGGCTTTGTTCTGTCTGTGTGAGCATGAGAGAACAGCACTTAACAAGCTACAGGAAACTGCAGAGTTACACTAGCAGTACAGGATTTGAAAAATATAAAAGTTAAAACCTAAGACATCACAACCATAACGGTATTCAAGCCTCTCAGTTCAAGTTCTTACAGGTCATCCTTAGGGTGCCACACCTACCATTCCAAGAGCAGAGTAAGGACACCAGGTTACAGACCCCCACTGCTGTGAGCTCTGTAACTGGGGAACTGTCACCACCGAGAACCTCTGGAGGTCAAACATTTCCCCACATCCTGTTCAGTCATTCAGAAATTATAGTGCAAGAAATCAGCTTATTCAAAAATTTAGCCCTCAAATGACAGTGATTTTGGCAATACAGAACAAACCACTGAATGATGTGGTCACAGTCACGGGACAAAAAGGGCAGCAAGGACACGGATTAGTCTCTGCAAGCAGGTGTTGTGACTAATGATCTATTAGGAAAGAGTGTGATGGGCAAGAAAGGAGGTAGTGCAAAAGGGTGTTTTATCATTCATGCTTAACCAGTAGCACAGGCCTCATGTGGATCTTGAAACACTGTTATCCTGTTATGTTATCCTGTATCTGTGATAATGTACTGGAGAAACTGGTGGTGGAAAGTTAAAGTGTTTCATACAAGCAGAGGATATAAACCTAATGTTTTCATATATACATAAACCTTTCAAAGGTGTCCCCACACAAAATCAATCTATCTATCTATCTATCTATCTATCTATCTATCTATCTATCTATCTATCTATCTATCTATCTATCCAAGTTATTTGTTCTCCCTGTGTTAGTTTGGTAAACCTAAAGCACCTAGGGAGTCTTTTCCTTGCACAAATCTCTACCTTTTCCTCTCTGCTAGAGGAAGCTCAGTAAAAAAACAAGTCAGTGCTGTTTAGAGAATGCTCAAATTTTGATGGCCAAATTGTGTACTTCCCCACTGAAAAGTTACAGGGAAAGGCAAATATTTTGCTGTTATGTGTTGACAGTAAAATGACATGTAAGACACAGGAGAGCAATCAAACCACTGTTCAGTACTGGCTGTATCCAGCTTTGAGTGCTGCTGTGAGCAAGAGAGAGGCAATTAGGAAAATGCTGGAAAGGGACAGCAAAAATAGAAAGACATTTAGAAAGATGTGCCCGCTGAGAAAGGGTCACAGGAACAGAAGCCTGAGGAAAGACATGATTACAGTCTTACCTCTGCAAAGGAGAATGGCAATCAAGGATGGCGATGAGATCAGCTGCTCCCTGTGACCTCTAGAAGGGCAGGCTCTGCAAAATAATAGATTCCACATGCATCAGGGAAGATTTGTGTGAACTTTCCCAACTGAAGGGTAATTAAGACTCTATATCAGAACTTTTTAATGAATGAGTTAGATAAATATGTGCCAGATATTGTCTAGACTGCTGTCTCACAGCTGGTGCTACACAGACAGCAGGCAGTCAGCACCACCTCAGGGGTGATCCGTGGAGGTCTCAGGAGATAGAGCCCCAGAGGCACAGGGGGGACTTGCCCCAAGGGCTGTGGTGGCACTGAGGCTGCAGGGCAGCTCAGGGACAGCTCTTGGGCAGCCTGAGCAGATGGCTCCCTTCCCCTCTGCACAACTGGGGATTACCTGCTGTGCAAAACAAAGGCAGCCCTGAACACAGCCCCTTGTGTTGCAGCAACAACAGAGTTGTTGCCTAAATTTCAATGAGAAAGTAATTTAGTCTCATTCTTTGAGACATCAAGAACCTATTCTTATTTTTTGGTACCCTAGACTTAAAATAAGCATTTTGGCAATTGAAGGTTCTCGTTACAGTGAGGACAGATAGTAGCCCCATGCTAGAGACCATGTAGGTTGATTCCTGGCTTTTGGAGTGAGATCACTTATATTTTTACTTGCATCTTGACTATATTTGATATGTTTGCACTATGATGCAAGAAAATATAATTAATGAATGGATTACCAATATCAAAATGTTCATGGTCAGAAGCCTGAAAAGGAATGAAAAACATGGATTGCCTGCTGAACCTGCCAGCTTCTCACTTCATATAAAAAGGCAATGCAAGAGTGGAATTTTTTGCACAATAACAAATAGCAGTAGATTCCTAGGAAACTGTTCTAACTGGCCATTCTGGATACAGTGCAACAAATTAACACTGGAGTAAGAGTCTTCATTCTGCTCATTCTGCTTCATCTAAGAGAAGTTTAACATTTTATTTTGATGGCAGCAAAAATCACTTATTTATGAAATATCAAGGTTTAAATATATATGTGTGTATATATATATATCTCCAGCCAGTTACAAAGCAATAAATAAATATGTCTTAGTCCATGTTACTTAACTCTCTCTAATAAATAAGTTAAAGAAATAGGAACCTAAGTAAGTGCCTTTGATCCTGCCTACAAGGGTTTGCAGCCAAAGACCTCCCAGGGATAATTCTAATTTTGGGTTTGTTTTTATAATTCACATCCCAGCATTAAGAAAATCTTTTAGACAATGCCTCAATATCTAGGCAACCTTGAATATTCTCTCTGCTCTTTGTGATGGCCCAAAAATGGAAAAAAGGTCCTGATATTTGCATTTTCTAAGGGAAGCTTTTAAAACTAATTGACTCATCTGGAGTCACAGACAGTAGGCAGCAAGGAGATAAGTGGTACATATTATTTTCTATAATGATATTACAGATTAATTTGTTGGTTTTAGGGACTGACATATTTTGTCAGTTCTCACTGTACTTCTCTGTTTCCTCAGCCATTCCCAGTGCCATATGGTATGAAAGCCCTCTCACACCAGCAAACAGCAAAAAAACCCAACAGCCCAGATAAACCCTTTTCCAATGAGATTCCTATGTTTACTTTATATTGATTATATCTTACTCACCCATAAAATGGGTCAACAGGAAGCTGCTTCCATCTTTTGACAAAGACTGCAGCTGACAGGGCCTCTCGGCGGGCACCACGCAGCTGCCACTGCAGCTCTGCAGGGCTCCTCCAGGCCCAGCAAAACGACCCTCTCCAGGCATCAACAAAGCAAGGCTGCTGAAACTTCAGGGTTAGGGCAGCTTCTGCCTGCCTGGAATCTTATCAGCAGGGACAGAAATCAGAATATTTCAAGGGCTAAATATTTCTGTGGGTACAAAAGGGGCATGGGCTGCTAACCCGTTCCACACAGCATCCGTGCTCCAGCAGCTGAGGATCAGGGCACTTGCCTTCTGTGCTGGGAAATGCTGTGCCTGAATAATTGTGGCCTGGGTTGATGCTGGGGGGGCAAGAGGAGAAACTCCTTGCTTCATTTTACTGCTCTTGCTTGCCTGCCCAAGGCTCAGCATACTGGCAGCCTAGTCCCTTAAACCTTTCCTTGAATAATGAGACAGACAAAGCATCTTTAACTGCATTAGTCAGGGGGTTTGCAGACAGGACACATTCCTTCAAAGTGCCCTCGATCACAGTGATTGAGATCAAGGCTGTGGGTAAACAAACAAAACTTCGTACGCCTCCCTTAGAGCTCAGCCATGGACACAGTGGCCTGACAGTTCCTTTGCTCAAGTTTTTTGAGAGGTACAACTATGTTCCTACACCGTGGTGCTACCAAAGTCTGACTGTCCTCTGAAATAAAGGCCAGAGATGCTCTAATTCACATCCAGGCTGCCAGGGAGGCTATAGGCAGCATAAGAGGCAGTATACACTGGCCACACTCTTCCCTTGACAGTTCCAGTCTCCCTCGTTGGGGTTTCTAGCAGGGATGATACAGAACACTTCATTAGCTCTTTCTTCCACAAAGAGGGCCCTAGCTCCGAATTTGACTGTGACACATTTCTTTCTTTCTTTGAATGTGAGCTAGAGGACTTTGAAAACAACATAATTTGACAGGAAGCCAAAGCAAGGACTCAGAAAGATAGACAGTCATCAGTCTGCAAGGATCCAAGCAACTGCAATTTAAGTAACCTGCACTGACAGATTACTCACAGCAGGGAACCCAAAACTCTCACTGTAATAATGTAGCCTCAAAAAGACATCTGTATACAGCAGTAGCTTCAGATGTGTTTAGCTAAGCTGTGTGACAATTTGTAGGTACTTCAAAAACATCTGTGACACTGCTCCTGGTGTGGCAAACCCTCCATGGGTCTGAACACACTGAGTGTCCACACAGCTGAAAGACGAGATCAGGCTCTGTTTTCTGCTGTGAAGAGTCTAAAGGGTAACTCACCACCCTTTCAACAGCTGGAAAGAGAGCCCCTGAGAGTGTCTGAGCTAATACACATCACTGTGCTGATCCTTGGGCACCAGCCACCTCTGCTGCAGGAAGGGTGTGCTGACTATTATAAGAAAGGCAGAAACTACTCAGGTCCGACACAGTGTAAAGAAATCCTAACTGTGCTTGCTCTTCTCCAACAGCCCCTTAATTTCCTTTGATAACCTCATAAATAAGATACAGAGAGAGAAGGCACCAATCTTGTAAAATAAGCAAACAGAGACTCCATAACAAAGGAAATGTGTGATGCCAGTGAGAAGGAGCCAGAGAATGACACTGATGTATCACAGATTGCATTAGAGCTATTAAATGGGAGGAAAATGTGCAAGGCCCTTGTAAACTCTTATTTTCCCTATTCAATCTTAAAAGAATTCTGAAAGCCAGCCTCCACTGATTCCTACCATAAAATGTAGGGAAATATGAAAAATGTGTTTGTGGAATGATAATCCAAGGCTTTTTGATCCTTATCTGTATATTTATTTGGAGCAGAATGCAAATAGGTGCCTCTGCAATGCAACTGCAAAAAGAAAATGTCTGGCCATCATTTTGTGGGACTCACCAATCCAGCCTTTCTAGCTAAACCCAGCCCTTCTCTTTCATTAAATACAGCTGACATTTGTAATTCAATTTGTAGTACTAATAGTACTGAACATTTTGCAAGCCTCAGTCCATGTAAAAATGCCCTCTGTTTGATAAAACAAGAACTATCTGTTCTGTTTTCTCTTGAGTATGTCTTAAATGTCTGATTCAATTTAGTCTAACATCTTCCCATTTTGGAGCTCATGGAAAAGTGAAAGAAGATTGAAGTTAGTAAAATAAAAGGCTGCTTCCAAAGAACATTATGTTTCCAAAAAAACAAGTGGGCAACTTGGAACTTCCACCATTTTCCACAGTAGCAAAGTGACAAGACTGAGAGGTGTTTGGAGCAAAACTTTAATGGAATTAAACAGGAGAAGGAAGGATTGGCACTGAACACCTTTGAAGGATCTGGATATAAAAATCTTTCCCAGCAAACAGACTGACCTAATGATCTGACAAGTGATAGAAAGGAATAAAAAAGGAAGAAATGTAGTTCTCTGCACACAGCAGGACAAAATCCGATCTATTTTTACAGCACTTCTATTATAGCCCTAGAGTCATAAACACTCCACACTTCATTTTGTTTGGGGAATTGCCCACAGATTCATGCAGGAACTTTGTGTTCCCAGAGATCTCTGTAAGTGTTCTCACTGCCCAGGGACCAAAGAAAATACCCTACAGTGGCCCTCCTGTATCCCCAGCCAACACCTCCAAGGTGGCAGTAGTTTTGCAGCAGTCACACAGGCATATGTTGTATGTACTCCTGCTGTTCCACAAGGAACCTTGAGCAGAGTTGATTTCAGTTTTATTTTTTCTCGTTTAACTTCCTAAGTCCATTCATTTCAGTGAAGATGCTGTGTTATGCCCAGTGAGGGCCAGCATGGCTTTCCTTATGAAACCAGGAAGTTCCTTATGAAACCAAGAATGGTTTCTTTTCAAGGAGATGGAGAATGATGTCTTTTGAGATATTTGAGAGCTTGAGATCGATACTTTGATTGGCTGGCAACAATTACTCCACTTGTTACAATCCAGCTCTTAAACTAAACTTTGAGGGGACTGCATTCTTCAATACTACCAGAAGCGAAGGGAGACTGTTACTACACTTAGTGAGATTAGTAACAGTAGTAGATAAATGTAGTGAGATAAGATACAGATAAGCAGCATCAGAAATGTGTTTGCATCTTGAATTGCACAATTTCTTCTTTGGGAGAGCACAGAAACATGTTCTAGAGGGCACTCACACAACAACCTGCCAACACCATTTAATTGTGCTTCAGCTTCAGACACACTGTGTCAACATTTCTAGAGATGGGAACCCTTTCCTGACTTTCATTAGCATAACTGCAAACACCCAGAGAGCTGAGAGAGATGGATTTTCCTGTCTTTTAAACCTGCACGTCTTTTATGCCAGGGCTCTGAATCAGCCTGAAGAATTCTGGGTCTTCATGGGTGACTGCTTCTTTTCTGCAATCCCTGATGAGCACCACCACTTGCATTAACCACAGGCATGTGGTTACACATGCTTACAGTAAACCTGGCTTTCCAAAAATAAGAAATTTGTACTAAATCATTACAGAAAGTTCCGAGAAATAGTCACATCCTAGGCAATGGGTGCTGAGCTTTCTGCTCTAGTTGATGCAGTAGCTTGGACTAGACAATCACCAGTAGTCCCTTCCAACCATTTCTGTTCCACGTGAACCACTTGGATTTTAGCTGAGCCCATTACTACAATGCTGGCAAAGCAGTCACTCCAGGGAGAGTATCAGAAGTGCTGTCCCACCAATTCTGACACATTTTTTACCATTCAGTAATAAAAGGTCTTTAGAGTTTGTTGGAAGCTGGTTAGTGACAGGAAAAACCATGAAGTGGAAAGTATGAGGAAAGAGACTGCAATGTACATTTGAGAATCCTTTTGGAAAAAAAAAAAAAAAAAACAAAATAAAACAAAAAATCAGTTACTAGGCTCATTTAATAAAAAAAAAAGAAATGTCTTCTCTATGTTACCACTGTAGTGCAGACTCAGTTACTATTTTTTCAGGACCCCCTGCAAAGTAATAGGAATGTGAATGTCTTAACACAGAGGAAACTCCTATGTGCAGAACAGAGCTTGAATTCTATAATGAATGCTCAGCTACCACAGGGACATCTGTAAAACTTGTCACTTGCCTTTAAAAAAGGTCTAGTGTTTTTAAGATCTTAACCTCGATGAGAGGTCCAGTGGTTCAGCCTTTCAAACTGCAGTCGTGCCCTATTCCAGCTATTACATGCCTCATTTCTGTTAATCTTCTCTAATTAGTTCTGCTTCTCAAGTGAAGTCTTGGAATCTAACATTTTTCTGTATTAATACCAAGGGCTCTGCTTTCATGTTCAAGGTCAGTTCAGCATTTCACTTTGTAAAATTCATTTGTCCTCCCTGCATTTAGACTTGTACATTGAGTTTGAGTTTAGACATCAGTTTAGACTCTCTCAAAGACATCTGTTGACTTTAAAGTTATCTTTGAAGGCGTGGTCATGCCCAAAGCCAGCAGAGTCACACAAGTGTGGAGGAACAGACTTGTTTTTAGATTCTTCTCTTCCTTTCAAGTGTGCAATTTTCCCATGAAAATAATTTCAGCTTTTTCCTTGCGAGGTATTTTGCATGTTTTACAACACATAAGCAGATTGGGCCTCAGAGCCTGCAAGGTGGCACATGACAGTTTTATAGGTGAGAATGCTGAGCTGAGAAGGGCAAGGGGAATACCTTGTTTGCAGTGAGAGCTGTGAACACAATCCAAGTGATCTCCCTGTTCAAATCACTAAATTTAGATCTTGTGTTTCTCCCTTCATATGTTATACACACACATTAATATAGATATGTATTAGGGGGATGACACACAGTTTTCCAGATTCTTCTTGTGCCTGAGAGATCTGTGATATGGCAAGCATTTCTTTTTTAAAAACAGCAATATTGTTTATTCACTCTTGTAACAAACAGAGGCACTTTTTGCACGCGCAATTTCCATCGCTAACTGTAAGAATTTACATATCACTTCTATTTGATGAGTCTTGAAGGGATCAGGTCACTCACTTGCCATCCTATAGCTCTTCGTTTGTGAGTATTGGAGAGATCCAGCGATTACTGGAGGCACATGATGGCTGAGGTGTGAACACTAATGGGAGGAGGCATCTGAGCCCCAGGCAAGAAACACGCTCTTCTCCAGCTGATGCTCAATCCAAAATGGCACACTATTTTCAGGTTAAAAAACCCTAACTGGGAAAGGGGGAAAAGTCAACCTTCACTGATATGTAACCTAGACTTTGAACATATAAGGAATAACCCATATTCCTTTGAGCATTGCTGCTGTAGTTGGGGATAAAATTTGCAGTTCATCTCAACAGTTCACCCAGGCTCGATGTTTTTATATTTAATGCTGTTGTGAATTGCAAATAAGCATAACCCAGCAATAGGATAATGGTAGAAAAGCAACCATTTTTATGGTTCAGTTATTTCATATGCAACAAGTAGGAAAATCTGTTAACTATTCAAATGATCTACTTTCTTAAAATAAATTATAATAAATATATAAATGCAATATGTGGAAAATACTTGGCCTTTTCTATTTTGAATAGCTAACACTTAATTCATGTATCTGATAATAAATGTGATATTTTGTGCAGTTTATGGAACTATTTAGAGGTTCATTTTTCTTAAACCCCTCCAGTGGGATTTATAATGTTATTTAGAAATCATTGACAGCAGGGTCAACGTTTGACAACACTGACAACAGGGTATTCATTTTTCCAGAACTGCAATTATATTGACAAATGTCGATCTAAACCCTCTTATATCTGATTATCTTGATGTCCAGAAACAAGACAGAAATAGTAGAAAACCCTTTCATTCTCCACACCTCTAAGGATGAGGAGGAAGGAACAGCACATGCACAGACCAAATTCACAGACTTGCTGCAAGACCAGTGCCTAATTATAAAACCTGAAAACTGTTCTAGAGGTTAGAACTCACTCTGCAAAAGCCTTCAGTAGAGATGTGGTGCAGTACAGGGCTTTGGTGCCAGAATTTAGCCCCAGATGAGCTGCATATCTGTACTTTGTTCATCCTTGTGACAATGTGTCACCTTTCCAAGGATATTTCAAAAAAAAAAAAAAATACACCATGGAGGTTAATTGTGCCATAACTCTGCACTGATTTGGGAGCAGGACACTCAGCACTTTCAGTGCTGACTATCCATAAGCAGAGGCTTTGTCTCATGACACCTATTAAAGTGTCTTGCAATCACATCAAGTGGGAAAACCCTTCACCTTCCCCTCAATGGGCAATGCAGTATCTTTCCTCCCTGAGGTACACTGCTTAGAAAGAGAAAAAAACTATTAGGGAGCATCATCTAGGAGATGATATGGGACAAGAGTTATGGGCAAAAGACATTCTCATAAACTGCTTTTCTAAGTTCTTTAACTCCAAGTTGTCATCCAGACATGTTCACAGTGCAGTAACTTAATTACCTCCACTTTGTTCTCTCTTGCTCAGCGCATGGTGACAATGGTTTTATCATGGAAATATTTTCTCTACAGAGCACTCTGAGTACTGACAGCTCTTTTCTCTTTCCCTCCTTCACACTGTCACCCTTCTATATTTGCCTTGACACTGTCTTCACATTGTCTTGACATTGTTCTGACAGTTAAGAAAACTCAATCACTGCAGCAAACAGCCATGACAATGGGGAGAAGAAAAAGGAAAAGTGTTATGAAAATTGTTGAGGAACTGTGAAGATTTACAGGCTAGTGAAAACAAGATCTTGCTTTTTCCAAACCCCATTCCTAGTGAGTTCTTAATAAAAAATTACTTTAAGAAAGTCTTCAGCCAAGGCTGGCAAAAGTCATCTCAAAGAAGTCAGTTGGCAGTTACAGATTCCGTACCTGAAATTCAGATGTTCCTAGATAACAATCCCTCTTCCTGCCATGAGTTCTGGAACATTATGAGAGATACTTCAGTCCATCTCCTGGGGAGCAGGGATGATGAACTTCTGTGAAATGCTGACTTGGAACTCTCCAGCTACACTTTCTCCCGAATACGTCGTTCAAGCTGGGATCCCTTTTGAGGGCAGCCAGAGAAGAAAGGTGGCCACAGAAAAAAAAGAAATCAGGTTAGCTGGAGCTTTAGCTTCCTTTGCTAATAATACAATAGAATTTTGTTTTATTGGCTCACAAAGGAGCATAGAAAGAAAGTATCACTCCCTAGCAATCAGTCTGAAAAATGCCAAGCGTTGGGATAGCAGACAAAAAACCCAGCACAAGTGGGGTAAGCTTAGCAAATATTTCCCTGGTTGAATTAAACTTCTGAGCAACTCTTTAACTGGGTATAGTATGGACATACTAAAGTGCTGTACTTGACCCTACATGTACTTGACAGGTTAAGCTTTGTGGTTCAATAATGTGACAAAATTACTGCTGATTTGAGTAGGATCATCAGGAACCATGTGGGGAGGGTTGTTGGGTTTTATTTTGTGGTTTGTTTGTGTGTTTTAGAAAAGAAATCCCTGCATAAATAGTTTTGATACAAGAACACCTAGGTAATAAAAAAAATTCTTAAAAATAATTCTTCATGTTATCTTGACATGTGTACAATCCACATCTTACCTGAAAAGCGCAGTGAAAGCTCATCCCTTGCAAAGCAGAAGTTCATCAGCAGGGAAGATGACACTGCTCTGTAGGGCACCTGTGGTGTTCCCTGCAGGCCACAAAAGCACTGCTCTCCAGGAGGAGCATGTTTTCCTGTCTTCTCCTCTGCTACCACAGCCTGCTGTCTTCTCCCTAAATAAATCTGGGAGGGAAGCCAGTCTGAAGTTCGTTCCCTTTGCCTCAGAGCCCCTGGGGACAGCTGGGCTGGTGGCCAACCACTGCTCCTCTCCTCACAGAGCACAGGCTCCTCTCCAACACCTCCCAAAGTGCAGGGCCATCCTGGCACCCAACAGCCAAATGAGGTGGCACAGGCTTGGCCTCCATGGTTCCATGATGCCTTGGACCAATCCCCCTCCAGGTCCCTGAGGAGCCAGGAGGAGCAGCTAATTTGGAGGTGCTAATTTGTAACCTGCTGACTGACCTGCCCCTGCCTCTGCATGTCCACCCCCAACAGGATCATGACCCACATGGCTGGGGAGTGACACCCTCTGCTTTCTCAGATTCCATGGCTCCCAAATACATCTCTAAGGTTGCAGCGTAAAGAAAATGTTAGTAAAAGGTTCTTAGGAGACCACAACTTATAGAAAGAAACCTCTCTCAGTCAATTAATGCAATTTGTTGATGACAAGGATGAATCGACACAATCACATTAAGCTAAGAGTAAAGTGAGCATATTGATATGCAATTGGATGCTCACCTGGTTATTTTTATGGCTAATTTCATAGGTTTAATCAAGATGACCAAAGCACAGTTAAGACAAAAACAGAACAGAAATAAAATTAGCTTAAAGGGTCAAGGCAGAAACAATATACTTCCATTTATCCAGAGAGAAAATTAAGCTTTAAATGCTTCTGCTTGAATTCACATGATGGAGCATGGGCTTGATACAATTAAGAAAAATGGCACTAAGGAAAGGTCTCCACATAAGTGCAAACACTTTTAACTATAGACTATAGCATTTATTCTAAATGCTATATTGGATGGTTATACTCCTACTGGTCTGGCAATTTTGGTGCTTCCTTCCTACACTTTTATATCTACAAGCTTCCTTTATTATTAATGGCATAATATTTGCTACAGTAGGCTACCATGGTCAAATCAATACCAAAGTGCCTTGAAAAGACACCAGAGCTGAACCCCTAATTAAGTACAATATTTTGTTCCTTTTAAATGAGACTCTTTTTGAGGAGTACAGTAGCAGTGCCTTTTTCTGTTCAAGGTATCTATAATTAATAACCCAAATGATCAAAGGAAATGTGATCCTAAGAGGAAATGGCTTTTGAGGATCCCTAGGTATTAAATACTGAGAACTAATTCTCAATCTGTTCTGCAGCCTCTCAGCACACTATGATGTGTGGTGCCCTTTGGGATCATAAAACAAGCCCCACCATAGATTTCTCTGCAAAAAAAAATGCTCCCAGCAAGACAGTTGCTAGATATTTATCACTTATTCATTATTGCCATAAAATCTTTCTTAATTTTTTTCCTGGCCAGACCCTTACTGTCACACAGATCTCACTTATTTATTTATTTAGCATAATTTAATACAAAGCAGGGCAGGATGCTGGCCTACAATGGACCCTGTACTGGCAAGTCTGGACCAGTGTTGTGAGGAAGGTCCCTTCCCCCAAAATAGGGTATTCTTTTTGTTTTCCTATCATAGTAGGGCACCAAAGCTTCTTGATATAGACTACTTGATGATAGAGTATGTGGATGTCAAGCTGTGGAGGCTTTAGTTCCCTCCTCCTGCTTGCTGATCTTATCTTCCACTTCCCAGCCAACACGCCACCAACACCCAGAGCTCTCCCTGTGTCTGAAGAGCAGATTTGTGTGAAACAAGACCCTGCTGTCACCCTGCAACAGGATGGCCAAACCTCATATCCAGGGGAATGGCAGGCCAGAGCAGCAGTTTTGTCCTCTGGATCATCCTGAGGAGTGTGAGCACTTCAGCACAGCACAGAGGCATCAGTGTTACCCTGTGGAGCTGCTGGCATTGCATCCTGGGGCTACAATTACTGTGGGCTCACTCAAACTTACTGCAACTTCCCATCCCTGCCCTGGAAATCCAAGTCTGCTTTGGATCAGGCCTCAGAGGAAGAAAAAGAAAATGCATGGAAAAAAAAATCTAAGGCAGGGAAGGGAGAACTAGGAAAGGAAGGAGAGACAAGGAGTCAGATCTACCTCTTACATACAGTAAATAAACAGAGAAAATAAAGGGGATTATTAATGGGGAAACAGAAATCTTAAAAGCCTTCAAGAAATTACTCTACTATACTGATTGCTACTGGTGAATGTTTATTTATTCATGGTTTTAAATTTTTTATCATTTTACTGGCAAAAATTATACTGATCTAATTTTGATAAAGGCTTGCTGGATACCTCTTCACTTATAGCAGATATTTAATGCCCTAGTGGCAGGTGTTTTTATTTTAAGACACGCCATCACATTGAGCTTTAACACTTTGACTTTTAGTGATATTCTTCTAATTTCAAAGGATTATTTCTTGAAGCATATTCCCCAAGGAAGGCTCCTGGGCATATCGTGATGCTGGTGAATATTCTGGTTTTGTTTTACTTCTACAGTGAAGCATCTTAAAAAGGTTTAAGAGAAAGGTATCCCTAATTATATAGTGGGTTTTCTATACCTACTTCTCCTTTGGGTCAGTTGCTCCTCCTCAGTGCTTCTGAGCTTGCTCCGGAAATAAAACGTGGTTAAAACCATTAAACAAACTCATTCTTGTTCTGTTACAAATAGGTAGAGTTTTTAGGATGCTACAATACAGTCTGCAGGTGAGGAAAGCTGTCAGGGATTTTGTGTCAGAGCCATGACTGTGCTCACTTTCAGGAGTGTTCCAAAGGGCAGCCCTCTGCAGCAGTTCACATAACATCCTTCTACTGGGACTGATTTCTCTCCGTATGAAGTCACTGAGGGCAATTTGTGCAGATCACGATCACATCATTGTTCTTCCCCCATCTCAGTGTTATGCCCTTGGCCCTGAGGGGAAGCTGCCCTCAGCACAGGGGCTCAGCAGGACAGCTGAGGAAATTTGGGTTGTGCCAGTTCCCTCTGAGGGCTCCAGCCTGTCCCAAAACACAGGAGCTGAGACTTTCCCCAAGCAGTCTTGAAATCCCAGTTGGTAATTAGTTCATGCAGAGCTAATTGTAAGTGATTTCTATTGAAAATAATTTAGCACATAACAGAAAGGGCTGGAATGTGAACTCTTCTACAAAGTTCATGCTGGAAAAGCATGGCCTTGCTTTCTCTGTACTTACTGTGCCTTGTAGCCACACTGAAGCTTTCTTCTGAGTCCTGTGGCATTTAAATCATGGTGCACTTCATTTCCAGCCACATAATGCTGATCTGTCACAGGCCTGATTACTTTTTTTAAGTCTGGGGAGACAGGAAAAGCAGCATCATGACTTTGATATGCTGCAGTTTGATAGCCTCCGGAACATCTAGTCTTCAGTTTTGTTACTGAGAACCTACTGAAGGCAATCTCAACATCTGCACATATTAGAACATGGCTTTGCACCCAGAGACTTTAAAATAGTTGCCCTGTGTTACAGGTTGCTATGGGGCATTTCTAACAATCAGAGCTTTAAGCTTATCTAGTTATGACTCACAGAAAGAAATCATACCTGGGTCAGTGGTACAGACATTTGAGGCCACATTTAAAAATCACAGCACCTTTATGTGCCACTGCAGGATCAGAATCACTGCTTCAGTACTAATGAAGGGCAGAACCACAAATAAAGGAGACTGAAGAGGATGCCTTTTAATGGCTCTCAAATGCAAACAACACATGGACCCAGAATTTGGACATGAAATCAATTTTATACTAGATTTTTAGTACAAAATGGACTAAGTTCAGTCTCTACTGGAGGCATTCTTAGCAGCATTTGGTAGCATTTCTGAGTGCCTTTTCTCTCCTGTGTTGGTGGCTGAGCACAGTGGGGGCTTGGCTGCTTGCATGTTCTCAGCCATCCCAAACCTCAGCACTGCCAGTCAGCAGTAGCTGGTCTGCTTTTGGGGCAGCATCCCCCTGCTCAGCCAAGCCCTCAGCTCCTTCCTGAGGCTGAATTAAGGAGGAACCAGGAGCTCAGTGGCAGCTGAGGCCTGTCTTACACAAAGTGCCTTAAACTCTTTCCAGACTCCAGAGAAACTGTGAGACCTTGTGTCTCTCAAAGTGAGATTTGGCCTCTTCAAGAGACAAACTGCTCCTTTGCTCCCTATTTTCCACTATTTGGAATTTGCACAGAAGCTGGAGCAACTGGATTTCACCCAAAGTCACAAACTGACAGTTTTATGATGTGTTCCTCCCTCTGTGTTCCCCAAAATCCCCCCACTGATGTGGAAAAGGAGACCATGCTTTGGTTTTTCTGCAACCCTTTCTAGGTCTGGCACCATTTCCTTTATTTTGCCAGGCATCCACTTCCCAGGTGTACACTTTAGCCTTCCTGCCTAGCACAGCTGCAAATACAGCTGGTATCTTCCAGCTGCAAGCACTGCTTTCATCTTTCCTCTTCCCCAGCACCAGTTGCACCCCTCAGTGTGTTCTGATATTACAAACACCAGATTATGCTTCCATTAATTTTACAAGCCCTGATGTAGATGCTTGTAGCTTTAGGGAGCAAGGCAGGAGCAGCACCTCTCTCAAAAGCTCCACAAATCCACCCATCCAAACAAGTTCATCTAGACATGCCAAGAAGCCTCACCAAGGGCAATCCACAATAACATTTTAAAGTGTAAGACATAACTCACATCCCTAACTGAACCACTAAGGTTTTCTCACTTTATTTCTGCAAAACCTTTCATCTCACAGGAGAGATCTTTACACACATGGCTTTGTATCCTGAGTTATGTGCAGAGGATGTCCCCAGCTTTCACGAAGCCTTAAGAGCACTTCAGGCAGGAAAGGTATTGATTGAATCCTTGGGAAAAGACATTTAACCCACAAAATCACCAATTTTTCTTCCTATAAGCAATCAAGCTTATTACCTAAATAAAATTATTTCAGATTTTGAGCACAGTATATTTTCTATGTTCTTTACCTCTGAAGAGCTTATAGAAAGGCAAGTTTGAAGCTGGCCCACAGGTTCCCACTACCATGTATTGCAGTTGTTGCTCACCTGTCTATTTATCTCCTATGTCCCTGTGTGGAGGAGTCCTGTTCTGTACTATTAAGAATAAATTCTGCTGTGTGACCTCAACTAAAAAAAATTAAAAATTACCACTTCTAGAGGGATGAGGGATACTTCATTACACTCATGTTGCTTCTCTTCTGCAGAATAAGAAGGTAAAAATGAGGATTAATATCATGAAACTCTTAAAGGGGAGAGCTACATTCAGAGAGAGTGTGTACAGTAGCAAGGATTGCACAGCAGAAATCAGTTCAGTTTCTACATTTGTCTCCACATCATTTACTGTAATGGATATCAGCTGCCTCCTGAGCTGATCAGCCACTGTTCTACATCTTAGACAAACAAAAATATCTGTGCAACACACAGCAAGAGCAGGATGATCACTATGAAACTACCAACTTAAACTGAAGTGCTGTAGTGCTAAACATAAAGGTAAAGAAGCAGAGCATAAAACCTTTTGTTCTCATCAGAAACCAGTCTATTTGCATTGCTAGTAGCACTGTGCCTTGCTGTCCAATTGAACCAAAAATCCTCCAAATTCAGTGCCTAGGAGCCCTGTTGAGCTCTTGGGCCTGATTCTCCTCCTGTCCCCAGCACAAACACTAGGGTGTGATGCCAAATAAAGTGAGAGCCAAAAATGATTTACATTTAGATGTAAAGAAGGCATTTATCTCCTTTTTGTTTGTTTATTTGGGACAGCTGGTCCCCTTGCAGTGGTGCTCAGCGCAGTGAGTGGGTGCAGCTGTAAGGGCTGCTGCTGCTGCACTGCTCATGGGGTAAGGGAGTCTGGAGTGGCACTAAAGTTAAAAAGACAGTGAAGCACAATGACAGCCAGCAGTAACTGCCTTCATTCTCAGGGACCAGCAGCAAGTCAGTGTGAACAGAAGAGTTTGGGGAAGAGTGAAATGGACACATTGGTTTAATAACCAGTTCTGTAATTTTAATCACAAATACCTTTAATCTTAAAGTGTTGCCTAAACAACATTCTAAAATTTTAATGCTATTCAGTTGTTACTCTTACACTAATACACAGTACTTTTCCTTCAGAAATTAAGTTAATTTAATTTTCTTTATTTTGTTGATACAAATGTACCTAAACCCAAATTTGGTGGTTTTGATAGAAATGGAATATTTGTGTAACCGCCCTTTTTCTTTCCTGCCTGTGTGTGGTGCTGGTTACTATGGTAATAAACGTGACTCAAGATTTAAAGCCTGAAAGTGGTTTCTATAACAACATGCTAGGATGTTTTGGACACAATTGAAGTTAAAGATTCAGGATTAACTCTTTATGATCACAGTACCTTGCAGACACAAGAAGGGCTTGTTTTTTGGCAAAAGTTTGTTCATCCCTTCCCAAAATACGCTTCTCCATTGAGCAGATTGAGCAATAATGATTCCAGCTGTGGACAGAGCAGGTAGGGTCTGGGGGCTGGTGATTTCCCCACAGGTGAAGCTTGCAAAGGACAAATGGCACAGAGTAACTACAAGCTGCTCATTCCATTGAATAGTTAAGATGGTAATACAAATGTACTGGGAGGTGAGAAGAGGTAAAATAGAATTAGTGCAATATCTAGAAAGTTTGAGACTGTGTGGAAAAACTGAAATTACTTACTTACAAATAATCTCCATGGAAAAGCTATTTTGAGGGCTAAGATAGCCCCTTACCTGGCTCTGTTTTATCCAGAACACGGCTTCCTGTCCTTTCCTTCCCCATCTGCCAAGTGCTGATCCAGGAGAGACATCTCTGCCTTTTAGTCCATGGTAAAGGTATCTGATCCCAATCTCTGTCCCTGTTGATTATGCAGCTGTGCTTATCTCTTCTCTAGTTCTTCATGATACATCCAGATTGAACATCTATCTGCACACCCACAACTTTCTAAGGCTGTCTTTGCAGGGAAGTTATCGTCATAGTGATGAACTGTATTTTTTGTGTCACAGTGCGCTGCAGATAAATGGAGAGAGAATTAGTTACACCAAAGCCACAGTTCCTCAATGCAGCACTAAATGCCTTGGGCAATATTTTAATATTTCCAGTTAAATGATAATTATTTCAAGATCTCAGTATAGTAACAGAGCTTGATATTTCAGCGACACAGATTAACACAGTTGTTTTAAAATCCCAAGGGCAGGTTTCAAACAAGTAATGAGCACCAGCATTGAAGGTTCATGTTTCTGACTCCAGACACTGGGCTATCTAAACCCTTGCTGCCATCATGTTATCCTGTGATGTTTTTAGTGAGCTGATTTGATCACAGTATAAGCCTTCAGTGTGAACAAATGCTGTATGCTGGTTTTGATTCAACAGAATCCGGACTGAAGTAACAGCACCAAAAAAGCAGCAGCTGCTTCATTTGTGATCAAATTTTCTTTCTAGTGACTGACCACAACCAAGATGTCAATTATAGAAACTATTCTAGCAAATTAAAAAAACAAAAGCAAAACAAACAAACAAACAACCCCAAACATAAAAACCCCAACGCCACAGGTAATGCATTTTCTGATGTTGGGGTTTGGAGTTTTTAAAAAAACCACATCTCGTAATTGCAATTCAATCCTTCTTTCCCTGAGAGTATCTTTAAAATCTAATTTCTCAACTCAAAGACCAGGGGTTTTTGCTAAAAATTTTTTTCCAAAATGTATGACTAGGTAAAAAGTCAGGTTTTGTTGTGAACTGCTTTATCTGTGCTGTCTGGTGTAGCTTCCTAGTTTTAATTCAAATGTGTAAAGTAATAACTCTCTGTTAAAAAAAAAAGGAAAGAGAAAGAGTCCTCAAAGCACAGTAAAATCATCAGTGAGGATGACTATATGGGTATCAAGAAGTTCTCTATCTTATCACAGAATTTATTCTCCCTGGAAAATAGACTGGCTCTGTTAAGAAGAGCAGAAAATCTTGCAGCATATGTAAAAGATTCCAAAGCTGTTAGTGTTGAGAGCTTCCGTGAAGCTCAGAGTCCTCCTTCAGGGACAGAAGGCACATTTGAAGAGCAGCACTGCAAATTACAAGCAGCCTCCAGGCACAATGAGATGATTAGCAAAGTGCAGGCATGGCCACAGCCAAGTGAACTCTGGTTCATAACCGTGTGATTAGCAGTGATTGAAATTTTATTTTAAATGCTGCTGCTGATTATGATATTTCACCAGCTCGTAGGAGGAGTCATGTCCTGAAAGAACAAGTCTTTGCTGAAAGACATTTCTGACACAAAGAACCCAAAACAGTTTGCTAAGGATTTATCTGGGGGCTTTGAGTGGCTGAGATTGCGAATCAGATTCTCAGAGTTGGGGATCATCAATTCACTTTACTTTTGATCTTATCAACTTAACTTGGAAGAATATTTTGAAAAATGGATATGACTTCAATAAATCTCTGATTCAAACAGGATCTAGAGAAAGACCCCTTTGAAATTGTCGGGAAAGATATGCAGATGAGCTTTTCAAAATTACCTGCTTTACTCAGGAATAATAGTTTTACAACCAGATTATCTGGTTGTAAATGCTTTGGCCATTTCAAAATCCCTGCCCTGTTTATGGTAACTTTTCCACTAATTTCATTTTGACTGTCTATCCTCTATGGCATGCATTTCTAACATCATAAAAATTGTTTTGTATCACTACAGTGGTTTCTGATTATTCAGAAGCATTTACTAGCCAAAATCATGCATTTTTAGTGCTGATTAGCTATATAAGCTCAATTATTCCTACACTAACAAGATCACCTCAATGAATTTAAATAATCTTATCCAAGAGCAAAAAAACAAAGCTAAAACTGTATTTTTCTTGGCATTTCTTACATTAAGTTGTTTGTGCCAGTTCCTGTAAAAGCTGCAGGTATTGCCATGTTTCTGGTAGTATGGATGATGTGCCAGTAGATGGCAAGCTTTACTGCAAAGAATTTTACTGCCAACCATCTCATCGGCATCTCGAGGATTTAACCATGGGGCAAAACGCTTGGCACTAAATTCTCCTGTAATTAGATTAATGTACCACTGCTTATAAAGAGACTGATAATTACCTCAAGTGTCAGTCAGTGTAAATCCAAAGCGATCAGCATTTTGTTTCCATTTTTCCTAACGTTAAGTACAAGTTTTAAGACTCTGTCAGAACAAGTCACTGCTGAAGTGACCTTAATTGCTTAGGAACGAAAAACGACTCCTCTGCACATCTGAGGTAGAGTACGAGGCTTTTCCTGGTTATCCTTCCGCAACCTGGCCAAACATCAAGCTCCATTGAAACATTTCTGTCCCTTTGCATTGCCTTCTGTGAATGCAGAAGAGAATATTCTTAAGGCACGTGCTCAAACTGAGACAGACTTTGGCGTCATCACAGCGCAGGGCATGCAGGAGCTTCCACCTGCCGCACTCTTCATCCCCGTCCCACGCAGCTCTCAGCACAGGAGGTTCCATCCTTCCACATCACTCCAGAGCAGCAGGGAAACTCAGTTTCCATAGGGCAGCAAGGGAGGTAGTGCAAATAACTTATCTGAAATAGGCGGAAAATGGCGTTTGAACTAGCAGTCTGGAATCCAAGGATTAACAGAAGCACATCATTCGGGAACATGATCTTTAAAAAAAGAAAGTCACAGAAATTCCTGGTGAACTGCATACCTTTTGATAAGCACAGTGTGATAATGGCATACCTCTTGAGATCACCTCTTTGAGAGGCAGTTTTGCTGCTGAGACAAACTGCTATAGAGTACCCCTGACAAAAACTCTTGGTTCTAGCCTTTAAACCACAAGTAAGCTAAAACTCAGCATGGTTTCATCTCTGCCAAGACATTCAGAATTCCTGTGTTCCTCAAAAACTATACAAATCATAAAAACCATAGCACAGTGCCTTAGAATGGAGATAGAACTCCAAAAATGTTACTCTTTCACTATAAACTTGTCGGACAAATCAGACAAAAATATCCTCTAGGAAGTACTGGATTTATTGAATTGTCTGTTGGCAATTTCTGCATGAGAAATTAGTTTTATAAAAGATACAAAAGTTGAAATTAAAACAGTGCTTAAAAAAAATGCAGGAAAAGTTTTGTGTTTCGTGTTTTTCCCATAGTGATGTCACCTTGGAGACAAATTGGTTGCCTTCACTACCTACAGACTCTGCTTTTGAGGCTGTCTTTCCCCTTCCTTCCTTTTCCATCCACTCTTACTGCCTTGGAGAGCTATTGAAGCTTTTTAACCAGTGGTCACAGCTTCTCTGTTGCTATCAAAACTACAGACTGGCAAATGCTTCATGTCCTCACACACAGTCATTATAACAATCTGAGCCTGTTGCATGCAAATTATCTCTGGAAAAGCAGTAATAATTAACTAAATAGCTTCTCATGTCACTGTGGTCCTGCGTAAGAAAGCACTCAAATGATTGACCTCACCTCTTTCACAGTACAACAGTTAGACTACATTATATGTTGATCATAATTAATTTCTTCAAATTTGCAATGTTTCCCCAAACACGTACTTTACTGAATTTTAAGCAGGTACACAGACTGAAAGGAAAGCTCTCTAAAGCTGTGCATGGAAAATGGGAGATGCAGAAGTTCCTAAGGAACACAGTTTTGCTCATTTTAACTATAATTAATAGATTGCAGTAAGCTCTGTATTATCCAGGCTAAAGAAAAAACCTAAAAGCATGGGTAAACCACAAAATTATGTAAACCAGGACATCAGAACATAAGTGGGGGTGTGCTGAGGAGGAGAAGGGTCTGAATTACTGCTGACAGTGGCACAGGTCAGTACACATGAACAACATCTTGAATTTTTGCACTCAGTGAGAGCTCTGAGCTGGAGCAAGAGCAACCAACACTGTATTAGGATGAAGTACCTGCTTCCAAAACTGATTATGAGCGGGTTCCAGGATGGTCATTTTAAAGGCAGGCTAATCCAAAAGTGCTGGTTTTGTCCTGTTTTCCTCCAAAGAACATGAGGTAACATTCCAGTTCTCCTCCTGCTAATCAATGTTTAGCTTGCTTTCTATGTAATCCTTAACACCACTGTTGGTTTTAATCATGGTGTCACTGTTGCTGTCAATGTTACTACATAAATTTCTATTTTCCTTGTTCAAACAAGTATTAATTAGTTATTTGGCTCAGTAAATGTACCTATTAATGAACATCAAGTTCATTCAGATTGGTGCTTTTAATTTTTAGAAGCACTGCTGCTCCTGTGTATACCTCAAGTCAGAAAGCACAACAGTCATGCACTGATATTTTTTCAGCCTTTTCATTTTTTATATTGGTGTCAAATACAATAAAATATATTGTATTTTATATTGGTGTCAAATCTACACAAGCAGTCTTTCCTAAGCTAGTTAAGCCTCCTGATACTTTTTTCCTCCATATACCCCTCCTAGGAAAAAACCAGATTAAATTGTCTTATGTATTAAAGTACACACTGTGGAAACACACCATCACCTGTCAGTTTGTATTCTCTGACTGTCCCCCATGGTTGATTGGTTGGTTGGTGACCAACCCTGGCCTCTCACTTTTCCAGGGATCTGTCCCAGGCCTTTATCAGCATTGGTCTATCTCCAGTTATTGGAGTCTCCACACCTGCTCACCATTTCTCTTTCAGTGTCCCCTTTCTGTCTCTACTGTGTCTGCTCTCCTAAATCTCAGTTCAAGAACTGGGAAGAAATCAGAGACTGCTGGTAGATGGGTCTGAATTCCTCTGAGAAGTTCAGCTCATCCACAACACCCTGTTTGCACAGACATACACTATTTTGCTGTAGCAGAAGACACATACCCTTCATATATCCAAACAAAACTTCAGATTAAAAGTACAAAAGAAAGAAAGAAAAAAAAAAAAAAAAAGATGTTTAAAGGACTCCCACACAGATCATTTAATGCAAGTTTTGTGCTCCAGCTCATGAGTCTTCCCCTTACGAATTGCCTTCTCTCCTAAAGTAACATTCAGCTTCATTTCCTAGGGTACTGGCCCAGCTACAGCTCCTTAAGTGTATCCCAGAGGTGGATTCTAAACAATGCTGATAACAGCTCACCTTACTTGACTGGGAAGTGAGAAGTAGCTCTTGCTATTTTTATTCTTTACAGCAGCAAGGCAACTCTAAGTGGCCTTTAATTACTGAGAGGAGCTCAGTTTCCAGAGGGTAAGGAAGCAAGGAACATCTTTACACCATATTCACCATGTCCTTCCAGCCTCCAAGGCAGAAATGGTTTTAACAGAGCTGATTTGTGTTTAGGAGATTCTTTGTGGTGGAGATGCTGTGCAGCTGTCAAATTACTATTTATAATCAGCAAATCAAAATCAAGGTGCCTGATGGTCTGAACTGTTTGCTTGAGCTATAAATGCATCTGAGTTTTGTGAAAGCTAATGCAAAAAAACAACCACCACAAAAGAACGGTACCACCACAAAAGTGGCATTGAACAGAAAAAAGTGGCATTGAACTGAAAAATGTGGTTCAACTCCTTTCTCTAGTAACAGAAAAAGAAACAAATACCTAAATGTGTTCCATATTGCTGGATATCAGTTGACAACCAATACTGCCTCAATTCCACTCTTAATATAGTGTTAAGCAATCCTGACACTCCAGACCATGGCTGTTGGAAGAGGCGAGAACAGGAAATTACAACCTACCCAAATTTTCATAATTGTTTTCATTTTACATTCATGAGTCCACTAATGCATCACACAGGTACCAGTCCTGTTTTCTTATCAGAGTCAGCAATTGGAGCTGTTGGTTTTGAAGCACAGTTGTGTTAAGAACTACACTTCTTTTGCTGTTGGTTACTCCAACCAAGTAGATAGATCAGTGCTGTGTGGAAGTCCTCAGGATTTCTTTGTGTTTCTTTCCTAGAATCACTTTGCATGAGGAATGATTCCAAGTGCCTGTCGAACTCTTGCCAAAAGAACTCCACATGTGTTGCTGGTCATAAAGATGACCCTTGCCTTTGTGCAGATGCATCAGCAGACAGCGTGGAGGAACTCTGCAACAACACCTCCAACCCCTGCTCCTCCAACCCTTGTCTCCAAAACGCTACCTGCCTAGGCTCTGCTGGAAACCTCAGCTTTACCTGCGAGTGCCCCGCTGGGTTTGGTGGGCCCACGTGTGAAAGAGCCGAGAGCGCCTGCGAGGCAAACCCGTGCGAGCACGGGGGCACGTGCCAAAGCGGCCGGGCAGGGCCCACCTGCCTCTGCAGCGCCGGCTACACCGGCACGCTCTGCGAGATGGACCTGGACGAGTGCAGCTCCGAGCCGTGCCGCAACGGAGCGCTCTGCAGGGACGGCGTGGACGAGTACTCCTGCTACTGTGTCCCAGGCTACCAGGGCAAGCACTGCGACCTGGAAGTGAATGAATGTGCCTCGGATCCGTGCCTGAACGGGGCAACGTGTCTCAACCAGATAGGGCACTATGACTGCCTCTGTCCCCTCGGCTACACAGGTGAGCACACTTAAAGCCACTTTTCCTTCGTGTTGTGTAGAGCCATCCTAACTCATGCTCCCTCACCCACACATGCATTTAGCCATATCTTTATTACCATCTTACCTTCAACTTCAGCTCTGGTGGCTGCTGGTACATTATGGATGACCACATCACTGCGAACTACTGATATCAGAAAGAGAAGGATTAAAGAAATCTCATATTTACCAAAATCTACACAGCAGTTTTGTGAACACCAAGCATGTCACAGGGGTAGGACTTTCCTTTTAAAAGAAACATTCTCAAAATGCTCTCTTCGGAGTGCTATAGCTAGTTTTTTTCTGAAAATCCAAACCTATGCTTGACAGATTTAAAATTAGATTCAAGTAAACAAATTCTACCCTTAAACCTAGACTTTTCACATTAAATTTCTCTCCTCTGCCCTTCCCAGAGACAAAGGACTCATTTGCAACTAGAACATTATGTAAGTTACATAGAAACAAAAGTGGTATGTTCCCAAACTGCCCATTTTTTGATAATCCCATTTTATGTAGGTCCATTTTTAAGGTACAGGTGTGATTTTTCTTCCCTACTTCCTCTACTGGAAAGCACATAATTCTTGTTGGAAGACAGCTTCCCTTCAAATTTCAAAGCTGTATTCAGAGGTAGGACTGTGAGAGGTAGCACACCGAATCATTAAAAGGAGAAAAGGGGAGGCATTTTAGTGATAGATTGCCAGTTGAGTAAGCAAAGGAAAAGAAACAGTCATACAGCAAAAAGGGGAAAAAATCCAACTATTGCTTCAAGTGATTCAAATGAATAAGAAATAAGAGATGTGGTTTACAGCTCCATCCCCAAATCCCCATGCAGGAGGGGAAGTCAGAGGTAAAAAGCAGCTTTCCCGTGTCTAACACAGCACTCGTTGGAAGGCAGCCCTCAGTTAATATCCCTTATGAGCACGGAGAATGTTATTTGAAGGAAGCTTGTTACCTTCCTGCCACCCTGCTGCTGCCAGCGGGTGTCAGAGCCCAGGCCAGCTGAGGAGAAAACTACACAACTGGGGGAAAACCGAAGAGCAGAAGGAAGGAAAAACCTATTAACAAGCAGCATGGTTACTCTGCTATGATCAGACTCGGCCCAGACCTCCTGTTGTATTCAGGAAACTGTATTTGTTTAACTGGCGCTGTTAGTGGGGTCCAGGCCTGGATCCACAGCCCAGAAAATTGGTTTGCAAGAGGTAGAGTATCCACCTTAGAGACAAAGGAAGAGAAAACTTAATGAATTAGTAAAGCACAAACAAAAAAAAATGAAAATTTAGGTCAACACAAACTGCTGATGGAAACTCACTCTGCTAGAGTCACTCCACTTTCATCATGAAATTCTGCTGTTTCCCAGGCTGATGCTCTTTTCTCTCACAAAAAAAAGCCATCAAAGCTCCACACTTTGCACAAGCGGAGTTAAGAAGTGAGGAGAGGACCAAGGAAGGAGAAGAGGTCTAAAATATACACCACAAGAGACTGCAGTGCTTGGACATACAGCTCTGACATCGCTTCCAGCAGCAGAGACTAGTCATAGGAATTCTACAGAGGAGTAGCAGACCATTCTTCCAGCAGTAAAACAGCTTTAAAATGCTACTTAACAAAATGATTTATCAGAAGCATTCTTTTTTGTTGTTTTTTTACACCTTGCTGTGAGTTGTGCTAAATGCACAAGCCAGAGGGATTACTGGATGAAAGCCTCGAGGTGTCCCCAGTGGTAATAAAACCCCTCATTTACCCCGTTAGGGGATCTTGCCAACCATTATTACCCTGGCCTGACACCATGAATTATTGTGGGAAGTCATCCAGCCTCATCTCATTTCCCTAAGATGTAAAAAAGGCTTATGTCTCTTGATATGCAGGTAAAGAAGGTATAGTAAATCTATAGCTGCAATATTAACCAAATGCATGAGTTACTGGCTGCTGTTGCTACTTGTTTCATGGACTAAGACTGCTATTTCGTGTGATTGGTATGCTGCAGCACTTCCTAAAATAGCTGAGAAATGTCACACATAATTCTTACACAAATGGAAGAGGTTAGAACGCACCAAGAGCCAAAGACTGGAAAATTTAGCATGAAATCTGCAGTTTCTATGATAATTCTGCATGTGCGAAATTATTTACAAGACATGTGTCACGCAGCTGTTAAATAATGAAGTTCAATTGGTTTATTGAAGTTTTGCTGGCTACCCTAATCAATCGCATTTTTTCCTCCAATGGACTAATTGCACTTGCTTTTAATTCACCCCAACAGAGCATGGCGTAAGAGCCTGTTATTACCCACAGCTACGTGCATTAATTACCTTGCTGAAGCCAGTCCTCCACTGCCTGTGAACATTCCAGTGTGAACTCTCAGGAGTGCACAGCAGCTCCAAAACCCAGTCTCAGTCTAAGACAGCAAGAGAAAGCGTTTCAGTGGCAGACAGAATAGGTGCAATGAGCTAAATTTGTTCTTTGTGCAATACCTGATCCTATGAAGTAACCATTGCTGGGATGATGTCTGTAGAATATGAAGAAATTATTCTTCATAGATCTCCAAGTTTTCCTTCATCAATAATGTATGTGCCGTGCAATTATTAAGAGTAGACACATCACAAATAAGTCTTAGTGTTGCCTTTAGCACGAAAGGCTACAGCGACCTGGTTCCGAGACAGAGCACGGCCCCTCGGCCTCACCCGAAGGACTCGGGCCAAAATGACATAGACATCAGTATGATGGAGGTCAAAATGGCGTTTATTATCTTGTCTCTTGGGTTTAAATAGTTGTGGGGAGGCTAGTCTATGTCACAAGGGGCAGTGGGGCTTCTAGGGTTAGTATAGGGTGGAAAACTACTGGGATTAGGAGGGGTCACATTCTTGGGGTGATCGTTATCTCAGGGGACAGAGGGAGGAAGAGGCCCTGGCTCTTTCCGTGACATCGCGATATCTTCCGAGCGCCAGACCCTGGCCTGTTACATCTTAGGCACTTAACGGCAAGCAGAACACAGCAGCTCTACCATGGGATGAAATACCTCGGGTAGAGACCTCACTTCCCAACAAGCTCATGTCCATGTTGTGGATATCAGTAGCAAACAACATGGTCTATCCAACAGCAATTGCCAGCAGTGCAAACCCTGCTCCCTTCCTCAGCTTTCCAGTTGCAAACCAGCACTCCCCACCTTGCGTCCTAGCCAGCCCAGGTATTCAGCTCTGCTGAGATTCCCAAGCTCAAAAGCAACAAGCCTTGATCAAAGAAACACAACTTCTCCCTCTGGCTAACATTTGATGTAACTCTGTTCCTGTCCCTTCAAGCCTAGTGCCTAGAAAAGAGCCACATGACACTCTCCATCCAAATAATGGCACACAAGATTACTTTATGCAGAATGAAGAATTTGGGAACAGCCCTCTGTACCTGCTGGGCCCGAGTACAGCATTTGAGTGCAGGAGAGCAGAAAGGGTGACCTGGTTACCAATATCCAGCCATACTAAGAATGTGCAGGTCCTCATGGAAGCACACTGAGCCTGCAAACCCCTAGTATCTTTGACCAGAAAGTGATTTTACAATCAAGCAAGTTTGAAAACATTGGCTGTGTGTCCCTTATCCTCACTTGCATTTATTTTTTATTGACTGGGGCTGTAGAAAGAAGTGCAGTGTAGGACTCATTGGAGAAACAAGCAGTATAAGAAATAACCCTGGTTCTTCAGACAAACTGCACAAGTTACGAATGTGGCTTCTCCCCACCTTCCCAGCTTTTCAATTCGAATTATTTGTGTGGTTTGGTACGTGCTGGGATGCTCAGCCTGCTCCAGGACACCCCGGGGAGCCTCAGCTCGTGGTGGTGCAGCCCTGAGCAGTAACTGCGGCGGGGCTCCTTGGCGCTCTCCTTCCCGCCTGGCATATGATATTTGGCATACAGCATATTTATGACAGAACGTTAGACTGAGGTGAAAATGCAGATCTAATCTTTTCATCTCTCTTCTACACATCTAAGAAAGCCTGACAGCAGACTCAGCAGAGGCTAGGAAGGGATTCCCCCCGTCTGCATGGCAGATCACATTGGCTGGATGCATTATACAGGGAGAAGTTTTCTTCTGAGGCAACATTGCCGAAGGCAGGTTACTGGGCTTGATAGATTAAAGACGTGAACCAAAACAACAACGCTATGTTCTCATGTTAATTGTCAGGCTGTTCTCAGGCCTGTAGTTTTAAATTTGGCTGAGCTGAGGATCAGTTGAACAGGGCTTGTTTTGTCACATGATTTTTAGTGTTCGCAGTAAGCTGTTAACAAGCTCTGGCAGATTTAGGGTCACTAGACACACTTCTGCAAACACATTGTTTATAATTACAGTGAATTCACAGGGCAATGACCACAGAGGGACTGCTTACTATATCTGGCTGTAATGTACATTACCATAAAGCCGTCAGAGAGCGTTCCTGTGCCGGGCTCTCGTGGCAGGCTCCCGCTGGAAGTAGTGGTTAGCTGAGCACTGAACCTTGAACTGGGGGCACGCCACTGGCAGCTTCCCCATCCACTATGTGGGCTCAAAGAACTATTTCACAGCTGCCAAAAATAGGAAAACTTTAATGTTTAAAGACAATGAAAAATATTTATGAGTCAACATCTGCAAATTTTGGGTTGGAATTTTAAGGTATTTCCTTGTATTTATCCATAGTACAGATTTATTTTTTTAAAACAAAGATGTTCACAAGCATCAAAATAAATTTGTCATGAGGTAACAGTGCTAAATATTATCAGTCTCTATGTTTTAAGAAAGATGCTCAGAGTTACAATGTACAAATTTCACAGCAAGTACAGAACTTATAAAAAGGGCATAAAGAGAGAACTAGAGGTGAGCTTGTACATAAATTGCAAGGGTAATACCCAATATCAAACATGTCTGTTCCCTCTTTTGAAAGCCTACCCCATCATCTTGTACTGAAAACTTTACCTTTACAAAAAAACAGCAAAAAAAAAAGAACCCATTCTCAGGACTGCAGTTTTTCTTTCCAGTAGGAAATTCCCCTGAAAACTTTTTAATACTGCTGCTACTTTGATAAGCCAAATAAAAGAATAGGGAAATCCGGTCCAAAGTAGCTTCTTCCTTATAATTTGTCACATTGCGTCTGTTTTGTGGCTGATACTGTAGCTGCTAAAACAAATTGACTTGGCAGTTGAAAATTATTTGAAAATATTACTGTATTTCTCAAACAATAAATAAGTGCCTAAGCATACAAAACTCTGAAATAATAAAAGCTGCAAGGCATTAATTATTAAATTTTCTTAGTGTGTTCTGGACTGTGCTAGAGATAAGAAAAAGGAGTGTTTATTTAACCTGCCAACTATCATAAATAGCTGTAAACTCGCACTAGAACTGATTTATTTCCGTCAATTATCTCTGTAAAGCAGCTCCAAGATTCTGACCTGTTGCAAACACAGCACCACAGACCCTTTTATTTGCACACGGATAAGCCTTAAAAAAAATCAGGCAATAATCCACTGTAAAACAAGACACTTCCCAATGAATTCAATCAGCTCTGAATTGTCCATTTAAAGTCCAACTTTAAATGGAGTCTTACAAGATCAATAAACTGCTGGTCACTTCCATATTATGTAAATAGGATAGTAACTAGCACCGTTTGAATACACTAAAAATTACTTCATCCTGTCTCCATGCTCAAGCTAACAGAAAAAGTTATTTTATCTGTTCTTGTGAAAACAGCTGGCTTGTTCTTTTGTAAATTCTGTCCAGCCTTGAAAAAACTAGTTGTGCAAAGCACATTGAGGAGGAAATGCCTTTAAAAACCAGACAACTGTGGGAAAAAAAAAAATATTATGTGACAATTGTACTTCAGGCAGCTCTTGCTGAGATTTTCAAAGCTGTCTCCTTAGCCTGGGGTTTATTTTCTCTGCTTTTGAAGGTACAAACTGTGAAGTGGAAATTGATGAGTGCTTGTCCCAGCCTTGCCTGAACGGGGGGACCTGCCACGATTCCCTGGGGAGCTTCTCCTGCTCCTGCGCGCGGGGCTTCCTCGGGGACCTCTGCGACACCGACATCGACGAGTGCTCCAGCCAGCCCTGCCTCCACGGGGGACACTGCACGGACCATGCCAATGGGTAGGTCTGCCAGCCCTGGGCAGCGCTGAGCCAGCTGCTCCTGGTGCCAGGTGCTCCTGGTGCCAGGTGCTCCTGGTGCCTGCCTCTGCGGATGGGAACGCTGCGGGAACCTGAGCCCGGTAGCTCATTTCCTTCCAAATTCTAGATTTCACCTCTTGGTCCTGCACTAATTTCAGTTTCAATTTGAAAATGATTAAAAAATGCCAGTCTGGTGACAGAGCCAACAGGACAACAAAATATTTATGGCAAAGACTGACCATGAAGTATATTTTTCATATTTGTACTTTAAGTATTTACAACACGCTGTTTTCTTGGATGTTGATAACTTGGAGATGAATTCTGTTTCTAATGCTTACCAAACTTTAGTTTCCAAGAAAGATGTGAGATTGTATAAAATTGAATTTGCTAACCACAGCTGCCCACACTGACAGACAAAAGGACTAGAAGAGAGAGGAAGAGAAAAACTGTAATAACAGTAACCATAGTAATAGATATCATTAGGAAATGTGTCAGAAACTTAACAGGTATATAGTACAACAGCTACTTTTTCAAAACAACCTGAAGTCCATGGGCAAAATAACAATTGCAGTAATAAGGAAAAAAAAATAAAGGAGACTACAAAGCAATGGAAAAGTGTGATTCTCCATTCACAGTTAGTGGCCCTACACAGAGGCCCAAGCAGACCTGTGGCACTCACTCACCAGTATTGGACTTCCTGACTCAGCCTGAGCTTCCCAAACTGAACACACATATAACCTCAGTCTGCAAGTTCCTAAGTGTATTCATGCAGGTGCTCCTCTCACCAGTATAGGATTTCTCCTTTATTGTGTATTTTCCAGTTTCTATAAAGCAGTTCTGAAGACTTCGGTGCCCCAAAAATCAGTCCAAAAGTCACATCAGCAAAAGGCATGCTTGCCTTGAGTGATGGGGAAAGAGATCACATTCTGGGAATGAGCTTTTGTTCAGTGTGGTGATATGGCACCCACCTTGTGGAGCTTTTTTTCAGAAGTGCTGAATGGCTCTGAGCAGGACAAAACAATTTATTATTTTCCAGTATAGCTAAAGCATGACAGCAGGGAGAGGGGGGTCACCTTGGACCTGACTCGCTCACAGACCTGTATAGTAACCTGGAAGCCTTTTGAGGATACCTGTGTGAGGTGAGCAACTGGGATGCTCATTTAGGCCAGACTTAATCTTGCTCATTCTTCTCCTGGCTTTTAAAGCTGAGCTACACACAAGACAAATTTTAATTGGCTTGTAATACGGCAGGGTATCTGGAGAACAACTGGAGCTCTTCCTGTATTTGTTATGTGATGGAAAGGAATGGACAACAAAGCAATTCAAAACAGAAGGGTGTCCAGCAATTTCCTTTCTTTTGTGTATTTTTGGGGATAAATGAAGAATTGTGGTCTTTATGCAGTAGTTTTCTTTTTCTGACTGATCTACAGTAGAGCTGAAGCTTTGGTGTCTGCCAGCAGCTCTCACAGAAATGTGTACAAGGCAACAGATTTAACACAAAAAGCTGTAAATACAAACATCAAACCAAATTCTCTCCCAAATTTCAGACTGATCTTCCAGTGATGTTTCATGAATGCAACAAAGTATGAGCTGATCTCTTAAACTTTTTCACATAAGTGAACATTCTCATTTAAGCTCAGCTATTTACAGACTTAGCTGGACTACAAAACCTAGTGTGCCTAGGCACAGAGGAGACCTCTGCATGCTCCATGTCTTTTTTCCATAGGAAATATTCCCAGGAGCTCTAATGTCCATAGGAGATTCCATAGGAAAGAACGTCTACACATATTGCTTTCTGCAGATTGTGAGAACACAAAAAAAGAGATCAAAAAGATATGCTAGGCAGAGTATCTAAATTATCACTCTTACTATAAAAAGCCATCTGCCTGCTCAGCTGTAGCCTGCTCACAAGCAGGGCACCATCCAGGAACCCTGAAGGTCGACAGCAATGTCGAATGCTAAAAGATACCCAAGAAAAAAGACACACAGGCAGGGCTGCGCATTAAGCAGTGAGTTCTGGATATTCCTCCATGACTCTGAACCAAAGGGAAAAGTAGCTTGGACACAGAGCTGAACAGCACCAAACTGAAGGTGCATGGGAGAAATGTATTAAAAACTCAGCAGAAGAAGGAGAGTTCTGGTTTGAGAACATACTTCAGAATGAAAATTATTTTTCTGATTCACATCTTCCTCATTACTTTTTATATCCAAAATTCAAATGCCACCTGGTCTAAGTCACCTCTGACTTTGATTTAAGAATAATCCATACACCAGTAATAAACTGGCCCACCACAAGTTTCTGCTTATGCACACACTTAAACAGTGTAGTAAAAAGTTTACACTTTTTGGCCCACTAGACTGTGGGAGCCAGTTGTTCTCTGATGTTGCTTTATGTTCAACAATTTTACCTCCTCTCCATATATTTACTCCAAGTCTGAGACTTGGATATTAAGCACAGAAATGATCAAGTAAGTATACTTATGTCTTGTTTAGCAAAATGCCCCATGAATGCAATTGTGCAAATATGGTGTATCATTTTAATGTTAAAGTAAATATAAGAACAAATTTTTGTTTCCTATAATTATTGTTAGTCCAAGATCATAGAAGCCTACACAGTTAACATGTCTTGAAAAAGCCTTTTCCTATGACATGTACATGTTAACTTTGTACTTGATGCCCAAAGAACAGGAATGATGCTTTTTTATAACACTTAGCTCTTCTGAAAAAAAAAGCAAACAAAACCTCCCAAATATTACTGATAACCTGCACATTGCTAATTTCTATATATACATTAATTTGTTTACTTATGTTGTAGTGACATTGCTATCAAAAGGGGGCTGTATTACTGTTTTTATTGGGACTAAGCAAGCAATCGGTATCTTTGTTTTAACCTAACAATAAAAGGCTAGTTTTCAGGAAAAAAAATATCACTTAGCTGAGGAAAAGAAAATCCCTTATTTTACTACCAATTCAATTTCTACCAGTCCAAAAGTAGGGATACTAACACACTTACTGCCTCCTCCCTTTTAATTTTGTGAATAATGTTAAGCCTACAAAATCAAAAAAATTTTTAAAAAAAGCATTGGAAATGACACAAACTTTTTTTCTCACAAAAATTTAAAAAAGAAGAAGAAAAAAGAAGAATCAATAATTCTTAGGGTTCTGTCAGAACCAATTTGAATTCACAAGCAGTTATTTTTCCCCAGACAAAACCACATACTTCAGGGAAAAGCTCATTGTTGGCTCCCAATTTCTGTGGTTTCTCCTAAAGCACCAGATGGTGGTCTCGAGCTGGACTCGACCTGTAAGCTGCTAGCCAAGGCTACACAAGAAGCCTGTGCATGTTTGGGAACAAAGCCCAGATCTCTTGACTTCCAGCCTGAGTGAACATTGCATTCTGTGTTGCAGGTACAGCTGCAACTGCAGTGGAACTGGATTTATGGGCTTGCATTGCGAGACCCTCACTCCCTTATGTTGGTCACAACCATGCTACAACAATGCCACTTGTGAGGACCACGCTGACAATTACACGTGCCACTGTTGGCCAGGTATGCTCCCCAGTTCTCCTATAAATATTCCTTTATATTTAGTAGTAGTAGAGACATTTGGGTTTTTTTTTTTCCCTCCGATACAATAAAAGGTTGAATCTCCATAACCTTAAAAGTACTCTCTGGCCTTGTGTTTACATGGGCTTCACTCGCCATAAGGCAGAGCCCTGTGGGTAAGTTGCTTGCTTTTCCAGCTAAGAATTGATTTTCCTGTACAGCAGAAGTGGGCAAAACAAAAAGCACCAGCATTATAGTGCCAAGACAGGAGATAAGTCAAAGCTGGGAGCCATCTCCCAGTTACTTAATCCTTCAAACCATATGATACATGCATCACTGCTACAGCTCACCCTTGTTTTAGTCTTCATTAACACAGCCTTTAAATCAGTCTAAAACCAGTCTAAAAACTTCTGTCTGGCAGTGGGCACTGAAAACCACAGGCTCTGTACCAGCTGTTTGCAAGCAGGCCCCATACCCTGCGCACAGACCCTGTGCTCCCAAGAGACTACATAACTCTCCCAGCACACAAACTACAAGAAATCTCTCTAAGGAGTTTAGGTCTGTGACCTTACCGTGGATGCAGGAGCACAGACAGCCCTGTGAGGACTAAAGGCCTCAGTGTTGTTTCACTACATGAGTCTTGCTGCAACAGACAAGGAAAAATTAGGCAGAACCCTTCACATTTTCCAGAATTCAGGGATCCTTGTAGAACTTCGAACTCCAGAAGAAACACTTTACAAACACTAAATGATTTCTACTCCCTGCCCTCCTCTGCCTTCCCACAACCTGAGAGTGTATTTACACCACAATGCAGTGTCTAGTTACCCACACAAATATCCAGGTTACTGCCTAAAAAAAACCCAAACAAACCCTTTATGGCACAGCTCAGCTCACTAATGTAGAGGAGCCACGGCAATGTCCTGCTGCCAAGCCCTGGCAGGGAGCTGCAAGGGAACATTCACACCTTCAAGGAGCTGAGGAAAACTTTAAGCACAGGACAAAGCCTGAAGCCGCGTGGAGCTACTATTCACAGTGTATATTTTGGGGTCTGGAAGAGAAGAATAGCACACGGAATGACAGAATTGTAGAATGGTTTAGATTGTAAGAGACCCTAAAGATCATCTAGCCTTCCAACACCTAAAAGGAGCCTACCAGAAATATGGAGACAGAATGTGGTGACACGACAAGGGGAAATGGCTTCAAACTGAGAGTAGATTTAAATTACATATTAGGAAAAAATTCATTACTGTGAGAGTGGTGAGGCCCTGGCACAGGCTGCCCAGAGAAGCTGTGGCTGCCCCACCCCTGGCAGCGTTTAAGGCCAGGCTGGATGGAGCCCTGAGCACCCTGGTCTAGCGGGAGGTGTCCCTGTCCACGGCGGGGTCTGGGAGCTCCCAGTGTCACATCCCAGACCTTGTCGGTGTTTCCGCAGGGTACGCGGGCTCCCGCTGCGAGGAGGACATCGGCGAGTGCCGCAGCAGCCCCTGCCTGTCCGGCGGCGACTGCGTGGAGCGCTCCTGGGCCGGCCACTACGGCCTGGTGCCGGGGCTGCCGCCGGCCTTCCGCTACGACCGGGCCGAGGGCTACATCTGCCGCTGCCCGCCGGGCTTCGCCGGTAAGGCCCGGGGCAGGGGAGGATCGGGCCCGGGGTAGGGGAAGATCGAGGCCAGGGCAAGGCCGAGCCCGAACCCGCGGAGCGCTCGGTCCCGCTGCCGACCCCGTGCGGCACCGTCCTGCCCCCGCGGCAAAATAACCTCCGCTGCTGTGCACAGCTCTGCTCTTACACGGAAAAAAGTGTCGAATTTACTGCTAAATATAATCCTGACAGAGATGCGTTCAGACCTGCCTTTATTATACCACAGCCTGCACAGTTTAGCTCAGCTGCAAACCACTTGGGTTTGGATAGTAGCGCTTCTGGGCTACAGTATTGTTCTGTGAACTCCACCCGCTTGTTCCTTCTGAAGGAAAAAAATAATAGCTAGATTAATTTAACTAGCCTTCAGTTTCTCATTCCATTCATCTTCCGAGCAGCTTATAAACTTTGTGTCATCGGAGATGCATGACTGCTTGTCTCCAACATAACAAGTACAAAAGTTTATGGAGACCACAGCTTTCACTCTGAGTTCTTTACTTATTTTTCTTAAAAGTGGCATCGAGAATTGTTTTTGTTCCAGCCCTTCCCCTTAACTGTCCTTCCCTGTCCTGTCACTAAGTGTTGCTGTTGTTCTTTTGTTCTGCCTAAGAGAGCACACTGTGAGGCTTCTACCCAGGCTTTCAGCGTCTCTCAGGCTGTCCCAAGCACCCTTACCTCTTCACGTGCTAGTGCTTTCTCTTCCCTCCCTTTCAGTGATGTCCAAACCTCCAGTTTCTTTTCTTCCTGTCCTCCTAATTTGAAAACTTCTAAGCTCTGTGAGACAAACAGAAAGGTGTTGCCTTGATTAACCATCATCCTTTGTCCTCTAACTTCCTAATCAATTTCCTTCACCTGGCTTGTTTGCCTGATTTGGGTCATGATTCTATGGGTTTTTTTCAAATGAAGGACTTACTCCCCCGGCAGTACAGACTTGTAATTGCTCTGAAAAAAAAAGTGTCAGAATGTATGTAAATCTATCAATCTTGAATCAGTTTTTCAATCCATAATCTCACTGTTCATAATGCAGGACTCTCCAAAGCATGAGGGAGAAAAAGTATTGGAGACCCTGAAACTTCTACTGACTCTGTATGCAAATTAAATTACCATTTTAAGAACCATAAGTGAGTTTAGTTATGTACATACCTGTTGGATGTTACCTATATAACTTTCATGAGGAAAAAACCCAAAAGAGTTATTCTTACTAAACAGTTTGCCCACACTGTGGCGGGAAGTTCATAATCTTTAACAGGGCACTCTAGTAGCAGTAGCACCACACGTTTCTCTCTGGCCTTTCTCCTTCCCCCAGGTAACCTGAAAATAAAAAGTGCTGAAAATGAGCCACAGCCTCCTTGGATGTCAGAAGCTTTGGAACAAAAAGCCTGTAGGCAGGACTGGAAGTCTTTACCTCAGATCTGGACAAGCAATTTCTCCAGCTATAGCCAAATAATAAATAAACCCTTAGTTTTAATTAGAATTGAAGAAGATTTAAGATTAGAGTTGATAGCAGTCATATGATTCAAAGTAGCAGGTGAGTCCCTGATCAGGACCATTCACTATATGGTGCTTACCTAATGGAGATGAACTAACAGCCACGTGGAGAAAAGGTCAAATCCTTTCATCTGGTTATCAGCATATTTCATTGACACCCCGAATCCTAGACTGCTGCAGCTGTAAGCCAGGAGATTTTCTTAACACCTGAATTGTTTTATGTGCTTTTGAGATAACCCCTCAGATTCCTATTGCAATAGGACAAATTATTTTGTTTAATAAACCACATTCATTTTCCTATGCCTCTTTCCTCAGTAAAGCACTCATATAATGTTATAATCATATTTCACTAAAAGGGGTTATATGCAGAAATAATAATCCACATATCCTGCATTGCAAGGGCCTAATCCAAAAGCCACTGAAATCAGTGGAAAGATGTAATTAAACTGAGGGTGTTTGCCAATATGTAACAAGCATCTTTGAACTTACTGGATAAGACTGCAAACAAATTAGTGTAACTGAACTCCAAAAGTGAGAATATCCACCTTTTGGATGGTAGTTTTAAACCCAAGGGCAGGAGATAATGGACCCTAAACACATATCTATATCAGGATAAAATATTTCCCTCACAAACTGTGAGAAATTAATAAATATTACCTGGCAGCATCTTGTTACAGACAGTGATTTTTTGGGTGACTTGAAAAATAGTCTGTTGTCCTTGTGAAAGTCTTGAAAGGATCAAATCTGCAAACAAAATTTTTTAGACAATTTGATTCTTAAAAATAAATATATAAATCCCAGTCTGGAGACTTTATCCCAGCTAGAAACTCTTTGGATATGCGCTTTATCCAAATCTAAGATAGAAAATTTCTGCACAGGTTCTACAAAGGGTTAAACTTCTCCCTTTTAAATCAAAGTGTTTGTGGATACTCAGATTTCAAGAGGTCTCAGTACTTCTGCAGTAGCAAGCCCTAGCTTTTTTTCTATTACCTTGGCATGCTGGCCCCCTAGCACAACGGTACTTTTAATAAATTGGGCTTTCATTTAAAGGTCCTGTGATTTGTTGCTGCGAGCTAAAGGCAATAGTTACGCTAGAACTGTGTCCTTTCATACTGTGGATATATTGTATTGCTCTAGCGCTGCACGTTTGTTAAAAAGGCTGTTATTTGAAAGGTTAAACTTTTCACTTCGCTCATGAAAACATGTGAGACATGAGAAAGGCAGAGCTATGGATTTGGTAGTGACTCATTTCACCAGGTTGTAATAAACTTAACACCATGTCAAAGTTAAGGAGCTTCTGAACTTGCAAGGTCTAGCAAATGACACATTCCAGAGTGGAGTGGAGCCCAAGGAGCAGTGAGTGTGCCAGGCAGGCAGGTCCTGCTCCCTGTGCCTAGAAAGCTGTGCTACCCATGTCCCCAGGCAGGCGGACAGTGCTGGCAGCAGGGATGAAGCCCATCAGTTTTCCTTCAGCACGGCGGGGGTGAGAGGAGCAGAGCCCACTCTCCTGACTGCAGGCAGGGTCCCTGCTGCCACACACATGAGCCACTGCTGGTGTCTTGTCATCTGCTGTGTGCCAGCTGTGCCACCAGCACTGCCGCTTGCTTTGGCATCAGGAATTCCTAAATGGTTTTTGGCCTTTTTGTCTTGTTTTCTGTTTTTCCCTTTTAAATTTCCTTGGCCCTTTTCCCAGCCTGTTGGACTACTGCAAGAGAAAATGATATGATCAGACTGGTATCGTACGCATATTGAATTCCTGGCATATGCATGAGGGAAAGAAACTGTCTCCCTCAGAAGATGAGGCAGATAAATGGCCAGTATGGGAGAGTGCTGAACACTCAGATAAGTAAAGAAAACCTCAAGCCAGACACTGGACTGGGAACATCCTGGGACCTGTATTTAGAAACTGAATTATTTGGGCTCTCATTCTGCACTTAAGCCAGGGGGACAGAAACACAGAGCACACAGATCTTCCATCTCCCTGCATGTCTGTAGGTGCTGCTCTGGGCAGAGCACCCACCAGACAGCCGGGCAGGCTGAGCCAGCCATCCTCCTCTCCCCTGGCCTCTGACAGGGTGGGACAGACACAAATATTATTTATGGGTAATGGGTAGGACCGTGGGCACATTACTGCTAACTTGGGAAGCTCAGAATATGTGCATATATTTTTATAACTATAAAAGTAATTATACATCTTCTTTATTTTTTAAAACTTCTTAACCATCAACACAACAATCCCAGAGCCATCCTTAGCTATATAAAGCAATATGACTTACAAAAATTAAATCAAGCAGATGAATAGTAAAGATCTCATCTCCAAACTCCAAATTTTATATTTTCCTTTATTTCCTTGTCTGTCCTTCAGCTGTTCACACAATGGTAGTTAGTCATTCCTCCATTACACCAGGTTAATTCACGTTGCTTCATGGCCTGCCATCACACTTTAAAGGGTTATTTTCTCTTGATTCTGAGACTTTAGAATAAGACAGAGCTGTTCAAGGAAATAATGAGGATAAAAAATGGAGAAAATACAGAGGGGAAAAGTAATTTTCAAGTTAAGAACCTTTCAAGAGCACTGCTCATTTCTTCAGTGAGACTCAGGCTTTTCCCACAGGCAAGATGTGCACTTAAACTCAAAATTAACAGGTACTGTTGGCTAATTATTATTCTCATACAGGCAAAGTTTCAAGAAAGAAAGTGTTGTTACCATGAAATACACATCAAAGTTAGCTGGTTTAAGAAGAAATTCCAAATCCATTTGTGTGTACTACACACATGAATTGCTGAAAAATTAGAATTGGGGTTTGAGATCTTTTTCTCTCTCTTTTTGGACTTCTTACCACTCTGGAACGACAGAGAGGCTGTAACTGGCATGCAAACACACTTCTTCACTGTCCCAACTCTGTTCTCGGTCCGCATAGGATCCCTTTTTCGCTGTGGGACTGTTGTGAAATGTTCCCTTACAAAACCAACTCGGTGGTGTCAGGCAGATTTGCAGCACAACATGCAAAAGTGTGGCTGTTTTCTGAGCATGCCAAAGAAGTTACTGCTTTCCCAGAGAGATTTTTACAGCGCTGCCCTATCTCTGTCCCTGTGATCTCCATGTGTCGCCGTGTTCAAAAGCACAGGGGGAAGGAGGAGGAGAAGCTCCTGTCCCTGCTCCCAGCCAGTGTCCAGCAGCTCCAGCATTCCATGGCCAGCCTAGGCATGGGCTGGACCAACGCAGGATGCCCTCAGGGCCTGGCAGGCACTTACTGCCTGTAAAAACCCTACACCAAACAGACAATTAGCACTTTAAAGTACTTTTTCCATCTCTACTAAAGCCTCTGATCTTGAAAGAGCATTTGGACAAGCTTTTAATGATTCTACCCGCTAATACTATTTAACATTTCTTCAGTCAGCAGCATTCTGGTAAGGAGATGTTCGTCAGAATTGATTCCTTCTCTGTTGGCTCCTCCTCTACTTCTGCCACAGAGTTCTTCCTTCTCCCCTTTTTCCTTAATTTTTGGAAATGGTCAGAATATTCTCGTAGAAAGACAAAGAGTATCCTTTATCCCTGACCTATGGTCTATGCCAGGGGGAAGCAAGTGCTTTCAGGCCCCAAGAATGCAGCAAGCTCACTGGTTTCTTGCTTGTTTCTTTATTCACAATCCAACTGCTTTCTTTGCAATAAGCACTAATGATTTGCCCCATGCTTAGCTCCCAGACCAAGCACACTGTCAGGTCAGTGTGATTACTCTTTCTGGATAGTTCCCCAGAAGGAAAGCTGAGTTCACAATTCACACCCTGCACAGTAATGGCCGTACAAGGCAGCAATACCTCAGAACATTGTGGGCAGCACTGAAATTGGGTTGTAGCTGGAAGAATTTATGAATCTGCCATTCCTTTATCAGTTACCATTACAGAACTAGTGGGAGATTTCAATTTCATTTCTACTGCAGGTAGTGTTCCTCTTGAAGAATTTTAAGAAATACCATCTAGTGAAAGAAAGTGTAATTTTTACATTCTTCCACCATATAAATCACCACAGCAACTAAGACTGACTTGTGTTTTTCATGACAGCTCTTTCCTTAACAGCCCATATCTTGAGACACTTTATGAAAGCCTAATAGCTATTTTTTTTTTGAAAAAATTAATCTTCTTATGACTTAACTTGCCCCCTGCATGGCAGCAGACGGTGAGAGCGATTGCTTGAAGGCACTGACTCTGCTTGCAGTGGTTACCTAGTGTTTACGACTGGTTTAAGAATCCTGATTTAGTGGAAGACACTTCAGGAGAGAGTAGCATATCTGTCTAAGTGATACTAATACCAGCTGAAAACATTTCTGTGATTACAATATTCTGCAACTTGGGTTTTGCCTCACTAATATCTGAATCTTTGTGTATTATCCCCACTTCAGAGAAATAAAATAAGGTCCAATATGATATAAGGTATGACATTACTTCAATGAACAGTGCAATCTCACAGCCCATGGAGGATGAACTTGTGCATCATTATCAGATCCACTTACCATATTTAATGTGCTCCAAGTAGAGACTGAAATAGTCTCAGACCCTTGAAACAAAATGTGCACCTACCATGGGCGCTGACTATGCAGAGGACTCATGCTAATGAAATAAAATTCAGCTTTGTTGAAAATTTCAGCTTGTCCCTATTATTCCTATTGTACAAGGGAAGTTTTTGACAGAAAAGTATTTTTACTGGTAATGGCAATCTATGTTAAAATTTCATAAAAGCTGAACCATGATCATTAGGAAATGAGCTCTCAAGCTTTTCATGACAGCTCTTTACAGAATTAGCTCCCAAACCTGGTTTGCAGCAGTGGGACTGATATCTAGGGCCCTGATATACCTATGTATATTTTTTAATGAGAAAGATGTATTACAATCTCTCTCCTTCTTGCAAGTTCCAACTAGAAATGCAAAGACATTTTAGCCATCACTTCTGCATTATTCAGCACCAAAAAAATGCACAAAGATCAGATGGTTTTGGGGGGCTTTTTTGAGTTGGAAATATATGATATTCAAACATTAGGCAGCATCTACCATTATTATTTTCAGAACCTGTATAGAGTTTTATGCTTTAAATTTGACAGCTGACCCATCATTACTATGATCTATTTTCTCTAGTTGCACTGATATGTTAAGCTGTACAATGTAGTCCAGTGTGATTGACAGAGCCTGGAAGCAGTAGATATTTTGAATCTGGCACATCTCTCTGTGTTAAACAGTGTTGCACATAAACACTTTTTAGCATGAAAAGATTTTTCCTTGAAGGGAAGGAGGAGGGGATGAATGACTTTTAATCCATAAGCTCTCAGATCTTGCAACACACAGACAGATAATGTCCTCAGATTTAATGAATTAGTGTGTCCAGTATCTGGCAGAAAATGCTTAAAGAATTTATTTTTTTTTTTTAAAGGCAGTTGGATATTGTTTGGCATCAGGAATAATGCTTTTTAAGCACCTGTTATTTTCCTGACACTCGTTCTTGGTGGGTCATTCCATCATATGATTGACTACTTGTTAAATCAAGTCTATCCAGTATGAATTTTCCTCCTGGGGCCTTCTTCAAGCACTGCCTATTTACCATTTTGATTTCTTTCTTAAATCTCTGGATAAATCTTTCCTAGCCTTTTTAATTGGCATACCTCATATATTTATAGTCTCTCAACAATCCAATTTTGCCACCTCTTGACTGAGCTTATGAACCTGCTTAGTTCTGTCTTTCTCAATTGAGGAATCTCTCTGGCCTTTTCATTTTGTGCTTGTTTTTCCCCAGCCCAGGACGTTACACCCCTGATGGCACAGACTGCCACTAATGAGAGTTCAAAGTGTGGTCCAGGTGATACCCATGCACAAACCCAGGGAAAAGCAAAGGTACTGCACACACCAAACTGACAGCAGAACTTTGCTCATCTCCTTCAGAATTGGATTGTCCATCTCAGGAGTTATTTCACAGCTTATGGTTTTTAGCACTGGTTTGTGTGAGGCTACGTTGTTCTGTTTCAGTTATGGTCAAATTGCAAAGTTAAGCAGATGCACAACTTTTGCCCAAACAGAAAGGAACTTTTTTTAAATCTGCACATCCAGCTTTCACTACTCTGGAGAAAGTGCTTGACAAGTAGACAGTAAAGAGAGGACCTGCAGTATGAGACTAATATATTTAATTTCTCAATACTTTTTAATGTATGGAATATTTAAGGTCAAATGTCAAGCGATAAACAAAATGACCTGATTTAATTGTTCGGTATTTTGTTCAACAGATGATTTCAAAACTAGCCTTAATAATATCACTGTTGTGAACCCCATTAAAATCCAGTTTATTGGAAATACAGTAAATTATACAACCAAACATTTAAAAGGCATTACTTCTATTTCCCTACAACTCATGAGTGGCATAGGAGAAGCTGGTGGAGTTCAGTCAGAAAAAGAACACGGGCTGGTAGTTCTGAACCATGTGCATGTAGTATAAATGTGTATACACATTTATTAGCACACACATATGTGCTAATACACAAAGAAATACATACATGTGTAAATATATACATAACAGCTAATTCAGAGTACTTTATTGCTTTGCTTATAGAAAGCCTTACTAGTTGAAAAGGCCCCAGTTTTCATTTTTGCTATTTTGAAGGGCACAGGTTTCTGGCTGGATGGTTTTGAGGTGAGAATGAAGGATTTGTCTTCATTCCTTCCTGCAAAATTTGCAGCATGCTGGCTAACAAGGAGAGTTTCCATTCGTCTTCACTACTAAATAATAATTTTAAATGCATGGCTTCTGACAGTGGGAAATGCATGATGTTTGCATGCCAAACCTGCAAATGTTTGTTCTGAAGGCAATATTGACCTACACTGAGATAAAAAAATAGAGTATGCTGCTGTCAAATTGCTGTGGCATCAAATAGAAATGATATAATGCCATTCATCAATTTGTTCATTTAGAGGTTAAAGTTTCTATGCAGTTCAGCATAACCTTGTATTACCTTGCTAAAAAAGTATAAGGTGCTGTGAAAACATGCAATCTGTTTGGACTGGCATCAGCATTTTGGTACCAGCAGGGCTCTGAGAAGCAGGTTCCCTGTACCCCTTCTGTACCTGTGAGCCAGCAGAGGGAGCGTGAAATGCTGTCCATGTCCAGCATCTGTGAGACATTAGCAAATTCTGGCTAGAGCTGACATGTCAGCGCCTGATGTGGGAGATGTGCTGCCCAAAGACTTTGTGATGAGCACTGCTAGCTAGTCCAAATTCTTAGTGCCAGCTTTTAGCTTTTGCATCACACAGTTTGATTAGCAGGATGTGAAGATCAGAGATCTTGGTCTGCAGCCAGCCATGCAGAGTCCACCCAGGGCTGTAAAAGCTATGGAGAAAACAAGCACCGTGGTTTTAAGTAGAAAAGAGGAAATTGATGACCCAGACAGGGCTATTCCTAGTTAAAATTTCTTAGCACCTTGTAAGCTTGGCTTTCACATAAGAAGATCAACAAATTAAGAATTTTACTAATTGTGCCAGTGGTCCTGCTGACAGAGCTCTTGGGCTGAAGGGAGGCACCCACAAAGAATTTTGCACCCTCTCTTGACAAAAAAAAAGTGTTTGACCCAAGAATTGTGCAAAATGTTCGTTTTCCTCTTTGTACTTAAAATATCAGCAAAGGACTATTTCAGACCCTTACATAAGGTTCCCATAATGCCAGTGGCAGAAATGACATCAGTTTTTAAAGCATAAAAGGCACCTCATCTAGGCTCAGAAATGTCAGTAGTAATTACAAACTTTGTTTTCAAGTATAATCAATTCTTTATTTATGGTGTGAAATGTTTTTTACCCTTTTGAACTTTCACCATTCTAAGCCAAGCAATATTGTTGGCATGTTCCTTTAAAAATAATTGCTTCTGGACTGAGAAATTGAATGTCAAGTTCCCAGTTGATGTAAATTAAATGAGTTGCATTAATAGTCTGGCCTGTGGTAGGAGTGAGTGTTTCGGTTCTGAGTTTGACTTCAGGACATGACCTCTTGATCACACAGGTCAGCAGAGATGGGAAATATCGAAGAGGTACCCCAGGTTGACGTGGGGAAGAAAGTGTCTAGAACTGATATATCACAAACTGTCTGATCCATTAAACAGAAGCAATGTCAGGCTCCTCAGAGAATAAAGCTTAGTTGTCACAGGTCATTATGCTCTTCAAAAAAAGAGTTGGAAGGAAAATCAGATGATGGAAATCCTCAAGGCTGTCATGTACACATAATCTTCTAAACCTTCCTGGATTAACACTGCCAAGCCTGTGCACAGGGGGAATGGAGTAAAGAACCCAAATATTCTTAACTTCTGCAGTACAATGATGTGCCAGATTTCCCACCTGTAGCAATTAAAAAGGATTATTTTGCAAGATACAGCATTTTAAAATTGAAAGCAGGACATCTGTACAGCTGAGGTCACTTATGTGACCATGCCTTGAGAAGAATTCCATCCATGAGAGTAGTCACATTCACAAGGTCAGGCAATACACAGTTCTTCAAAGGGAAGGAACTGGTGAATTGCGGTGAAGTTTATATTTTTCTTTTTTAATTGAAGGTTATCTTCTGCCTTTAAAACTGGGTTTCATTTCAACTTCTGAGCAACCCCAGCTCTCTCAGCCTCTCCTCATGACAGATTTTCCAATCCCTCAATCACCTCCAGGGCCCTTGGCTAGACCTGCTCCAGAATCTCTGCTCCTTTTTTGTACCTGAGGAGTGCAGAGCTGGGCTTGGCGTGGTCTCCCTGGTGCTGAGCAGAGGTGAAGAGTCACCTTCCTTGACCTGGTGGCAACACAGTTCCCAGCACAGCCCAGGAGGCTGTTGGCCGTCTCTGCTGCCAGGGCACATGGCTGCCTCATGCTCAGCTTGCTCAGAGCATGGCAGAGCTGCTCTCCAGCCAGCTTCTTCTGCTGGATGGGCTCATTGGTCCCCATGTGCAGGGCTTGGAGGGTGCCTTTGCAGAATTTCATGAGGATTCTGAAGATTCCCTATTTCCCCAGCCTGTTGAGGTGCTTCTGAATGGCAGCACAAACTCTCTGGTGCACAAGGAGCTCTTTCTAATTTTGAATACTGGTATGCATATATATATACACACAGTTCCTATTTTAATTGTTAATAACTAAAAAAATAGCTTTAATGCTTTCATTGGATTGGACTCAGGAGTTTTACAGTTTGCTGGCAATTAATTATCACTGATGAGTCCCAGGTCTAAGGTCTTCTCAAGGACATAAAGAATATGTTGGGATTTTGAGTAATAAAAATAAGCTGATAAAGTGAGCACTGAAACTAATTTTATGTGATATACTACATAAAAGCTCTTATTTTAATTGTTCCCTGTAGCATCTAGCTCTTAATTATACAGTGTTTGCTAATAAGATGAACAAGTGATACAGCCCAGTATTTTTATGTCTGCTCATTGGTATTGTTTGAAATAAAAACAGAGGTGACTCTAGTAAGGCACAACCTGCTTCTGTTTAGGTATCTGGATTGATTTTTTCAGGTACAAGGAGAATTCCAAAGAATTTAATCTAACCTTTTACTGATGACCTGGATGTTGATCCCTTTAAAAATATTTGAATTAACTTAGGAAAGGACTTCTGTTGATTGTATAAGGAGAACCAGATTAAGGAAAACACTCTCTTTCCCTGGCTGACAATGAACTTTGCACTTTCAATAAACAGTCTTGGAGAGAAGAAAAAAAACGTGGTATAGACAGCTAATTTATGCTGATAATTAACTGCTAGAAGTAGATTTGGTGGATCTGATTCAGATTGCTCTCCCACTGCTGTAATTCTTCGAGTCTGGCTGTGCGAACCACATGACATTAATACAGAGAATTATAATGATCAATACAATTATGGCTGTAGTCTCTGTCCTGTGGGCACAATTTTTTCTTAACAAAGAGGGTTCGGAATCTGTTATTAAACCTGTTTGTGAGGCCAAAACATCATGGTAAATCACTGCCTGTACTACCAAATAAAGAAAACTATTTAAATACTGTGCTGTGAAAAAGTCTGCATAGCTACAGAAGTTAACACATAGAGACATAGAAAAACTGGATTTAATCTAGCTAAATCTCATACCTCTAATATGCTCCAGGAAATTCCACACAAGGCAGCCAGGATTCCATGGCAAGCATGCACAGTCTTAGCTGAGGTCCATGCTGTCCCACTGCCATCAGGATTGCTGTGTTAACGAGCAAAAATGAAGCTAGTTTGGGTCTCAATCTTCCCAGCCTCAAGATGAGTTAAGCATATTAAACCTTGGATGAACCATTTAGCCACTGTTTAGATGAGTTTTCCCACTACAAACACTGCAGGGACTGAGGGGAATGAACACTGCTGCTGAAGTGAAAAGAGGCACGATCCTCTGCCATTCACACCGGCACGGAGCTGCACTGAAAGATCACAGCCCAAAGTCTCAGGTCTCCTGCATCTACATCTGCTCTAGAGCAAGTCACAGCTTACCCAGGAAAGAAAACATACATAAAAAATAATTTTTAAAAAATCGCTTGTTCAGCATAAAAAGCTAGGATTTTTTTCTGTATTTGAAGTGCTAATAAATTATATAAATACATATCCTCTAGGAACAGAGAAATGTAATTATACACAGCATAGATACAGATCATACCCATGCTTTTTATCCAGTCATGCTGTGCACAGCTCAAAATACACACAGCATAAACATGTCGTGTGCACTCACCCATTCATATTTTACATTTTTCTATTCTCACATCACCATTATCAATTAAACTCTATAGACCCTATTAAAACTATGATTTTCTGGCCTTCTGGATTTTTCAGTTTGTTTCAATAAGGATTGACAATGAAGTTCTGCAAACACAGTCAGTTTTGCATGTTGTGGAGATTCACATTAGTGAATCTCATTTCTCACAAAATGAGAAAATCCAGCAAATGACTGAAATTTTCCAGAGCACCATTTCCAGGGCAGAAGCCTTTTCACACTGGACAGCACAGTGGCTGTGCTTGCCTAACTCAGTTAAAACAAAAAGGAAACAGCCAACAAGAGACAAGGTAGGAAGTCCCTTTTAGAGGAGACAAGACACTGCATACATTTCTCAACAGATGTGTTCATCAACAGCAAGCTCTCTTTCAAAGCCCTTAAGTGCTTGTAGGACGGAAAATTAGTTTGTTTTCTAATTCCAAAGTGAATCATGCTCCAAACAGATTTTCAAGTCAATGAAACATGACCTTATATGATCTAATTAAACTACTCACATGTATTGGTTGTTTTAAGATCCCTCTGGATATACTTCCGTTCACATGCACATGCATTATCTGTATGTACAAGCTCATAAATCTACAAAAATTGCAAATCTGATCATTAATTCTTTGAATTTGACTGTCTTGCCACAGTTTTCTAAAAGGTAAAACATGAGAAATTCCTGAATTACACATACTCTTTTTCCAGCTTACAGAGCACACCAAAAAAACCCATACTGGAAAGCAGAACACCAAATATCTTTCTTTTGTTTCTAAATATCTGGTCCAGAATCAGGTATAAGATAACAAATTCTCTGAAACCTGAGAAACCTGAGAAATTTCTCCTCTGGATGATGTCCTGACCCTTTGAGTGGAGCACTGGACCAGATGACGACCTTTGAATATTCCTTTTAATCTAAATTTTTCTATGATTCTGTCCTAATTCTCTGTGTTTTGTGAATCATCTTCTCTGCTCCAGTGCACATGACTGTCTGATTTCTGTTTTTTTAATAATTTTTTCCAATCTTTTGTCTCTGGTATTGCTCCCNACAAAAATATATCTATGGCTGGTTTTTTTTCCAGTCTTTTGTCTCTGGTATTGCTCCCATGCTCTCCTTTCCCCATTCTCAATTTTAACTCAGATTTCCATGAAGACCTTATCTATGATCTGCAGAATTTCTTAGCATCCCTCACACATCCTGTAGAGATTGATGGCCATACACATATGCTCTGTCTCTTACTACCCATAAATGACCACGTGTCTGACAAGTATCTTCGGGGGGGTATCATTGATTCCTGTATTTTTATTTCCTTTTCCCCAGTCACATCTTTCATCTGTTTGGTCTCCAAAACCTTACCTACTCGTTTTTTCCATCACCTTTCTCCACTTTAACCTGTCACACCCTGTGATTGGGCTCTCCCTCCTCTCTTCTCCCCTTTCTATCCCATACCATCAACGTGGCCATAGCTACCTCACATTTGTGCAGCCAGAAAATCCACTCCAGAAGGATGCTGCCCGGGAAAACTGGGCTGCCACCATTTGATTTTCTTCCTTGCCTCCATCAGTCAAACACAGCAGCAGCTGCCTCATTCACCCATGTATAAAACTGCCTCTAGAAGCGGGGAAATGAAAGGAAAACGAGCGCCACGCAGGGACATATTTCTTCAACGAGTTTTTCTTTACTCCGGATTCAGCCCCTAATCCCGCAATTGGATCCACATGGCTGGCTGTGCAAATTGAGCCAGGGGCTGGAGGTGTGGGCTACAAGCGGCAGCGGTGCCGTGCTGCCCTCGCAGGACTCGGCCCCTGGCCCTTACCAGGCGGTGTCCCCTGACCCCGGGTGTGCTGCGCGCGTGGCTGCCCCGGAGCCCTCCCGCCTGCCTCGTCCGCCCGCAGCTGGAGCCAAGCTCAGCCCGGACGGCTGGTTCCAATAGTTCTAAAATAAAATAAACACACCCCATCTCACTAAACAACTAATCACCTACAGCATGTACATGATTTTCTTCTTCTCTCTTTTTAGTTTGGTTTTTTTTTTTTCAAATGAAAACTATTTTAGGTGTGACAAAACGCGTGAAACAAGTGGAAAAACATTTTGCTCTCAGAAAACCTTTACTGATTGAAGAGATTAAGGGATTGGGGTTTTTTACTACTTTAAAAAAATCCATTTTTACTGAAAATTCAAACTAGTCGATGAAGCTTTGGGCCAGCAACATTTAAAAAGATTGAATTACAGCATGCCATTCTGAATGTAGCACATTATGAATTCCATATCCCTCAGCTAGAGTGACATATTTAATGATTAAGCCAAGCCACTCAACTCTATTTCTATTTTAATTTTTTTTCCTAGCCAGCATTAACTTTATACATACATGTCAAATGGTAAGAGGAAAAATAGCAGAATAGTGAATTTGTCTGCAATAAAGGAATAACTAGCAAGGTCTTACAACTTTACTAAATTAGAGTTCTGTGTGAAAGGTATCATGTGCAAACTAGCCCAATGTTAACAAATGTTTTTTATCCTACTATTTTAAAGAATCCTGTTTTCCATGTGCTCCAGCATGCTCTGTGTTCTGTCCTTCATTTCATATAAGCTTTTCCTGCCAGGAGAGGAACAGAAATTGCCATGCAAGATGAGAGCACTGGTCACATTAAGTTCAGTATCAAATGTAAGCCAGTGCTTTACTGAAGAAAAATAGGGGGAAAAAATCCATTTAAATACCCCTCACTTACTCTACACTGATGTACATAAGAGGAAAACCTCCTTCCTGACCTGCATGGTGACTGATTTATGCCCACAAGCATGGTGTTTAATTACAATGACTCAGAGATAGTCAATTTATTTCCTTGCGCTTACTCACTCATGAACGTGTATTTCCTCCTTCCAGCAAAAAGTAATTATCTCTTTGCAATTATCTGCACAGATGTGGCGAAGTTAGAATTTTCATGATTGTCTGCTAAAACCTGGGGCCTTGAAGAATATGTGCTCTGCCAGATCTTTCTGCTGGCCTCAGGATTAATGAGTCCCTTGAAGAGAAGAGTTGTTTGCACCTGGGGTAGGATTTTATAGCAGACATTTCCAAAATTCTAAAATATAGGCAAAGGAAGTGCTATTTCAAACTCTTTGTCTTCCATAAAGCAGTTCTAATGGGTATCCTACAATCCGAGTTTCTCCAAGGTTTCCTCCTGCTTGGATTCGATACCTGTATGTGAAGGTAATAGTTGGACACACCTTCAGCTCAGTTGCTGGGAATTATTTCATTCAAGGGAGGCCCAAAACCATGGAAAAATAGACTTGGAAGGGACAGAGATGCAGGTATCATTTGGATTGTCTGTGTGTCTATGGTAGGATCTGCTGGCTTGTGTCTCATTGCATTTTTGTCTGTAACCAATTTAAGGATCCACTATAGAGTTTATGGCTCCCAGTGGGCATCTTACACAAAGGTTTTTTTGTCTTATTATCATTACAAATACTTTCTTATAGTGTGACCTGGATGTTCCTTGCGTGGGCCAAACCTGTGACTTTTTCACCTGGTTACTGTGGTCTCAGGGCACAGTTTATTCTCTTTTTTGTACTGAAAAATTCTTACCATGTCCCATGTCCTCTGCTTGTCTTTTGACTGAACAGCCCTGCATTTTTAATCTTTTCTCACAAGCCGTATTTTCTTGACCTGCAATCATTCTCATTGCTTTCCTCTGAATTCTTCCTAATTGATCCAAATCTTCCTTGCAGTGCAGAACTAAAAGTGGACTCAGTGAAACTGAAGCATTGTAGGCTGAAACTATTGTTCTACCTGACTGCTGGTTACTCTGGCCTGAGGCTGTAGAAACTGAGTGAGCCTGTCCAGATTTGAATACAATCTTTTTTCAGACCATTTCTACAATTTCTTATGTTCACCTGTAAAGGTCATTTGGTCTGTAACACAGTCAAAAGTTTCACTTAACCCTGCTTTATCAGACAACTTACTAGGCAAGCTTTCTGGGCCAGCATCCACATCTTTTATGAAAACACCAACCAGAGCAAAGCCAGGACAATCCCAAACCGTAATCAAAGCACAATTTGACAGGGAATCCCTGACAATTACTTTCTGGGCAGGATTACACAAGTTTATTACACCTGCTTTATGGTGGTTTCACATGGAATTTTCTCCTTGGTCAGTATATGAAAATGTTATTAAACACAATACCTTACTGTAATTAGAGTATCTGCTCCTGGCAGGTTTGCTCACATTCCCACCAGTGGTGCTGGCATGGCTGTGGGCAGTTTGCTGAATTTTCCCTGTCTCAGAGTGCCACCAGCCCCGTGTTGTCACTGAGCTGCAGTAGCAGATGTCTGTACCCACCTGTTGACTGTCTGCTCATAACCTTCCTTCAGAGTCACATTGTCACAGTCACACTGCAAAAGGAAGGACAGTTACCAAGAATCTCCAACTTCCTTTTGCAATACTCAAAATAAAGTGCAAATTAAACGTCAAACTTTAGCACGAGACATCTGATTGTCACTACTAATCAAGTGCAATCACAGTAAGTAATCAAACTGAACTTTATTTTGTTTAAAGCCTCCTTTCTTACCTTTCCAAGAGTCTGGAAGACATTCTTACCCCATGATATTTAAATGTATTATAAGAAAACTCACTTGATGCCTATATCAGAAGCTAGAAGAAGCAGCAGCTCTCTGAGCATCTCCATGAAAACAACTGTGAACCGTAGATAAAATGAATCCAAAATTGTGTTCTGTGTATAAGTCCTTTGGTGAACCTAAGCACAAATGTGACACAAGATCAGTAATTTCCTAATTAGTGAATAAATGAGTTGAGGGAGAAGAAGGAGTTGATAAACATAAGTGACAAAAATAATGTCCGCTGCTAAAATTATCACAGAAATAAGTAGTTAAATCTCCTGAACTCTATTTTCCCCTCATTAATTTTGGTCTAAATCAAAATTTCTTGCTCAAGAGCTGAAGAAAAAAGATGTTTTAGTAAGTAATTTTTTTCCTGTCTTTAGCACACTCAAAAATCCAAAGACTTCCATTAAGTAGAGAGAGCAAATGGAACAAAAATACTTTATAAAATAAAGAAACAGGATCAAATTTTAGACCTTTTCTATCTGCTTGTTGAGATGTACAATTTCTCTAAATGACAGTGACCATGAAAGAGCTGATCTGGATTAGCAAACCTTTTTTTTGAAAGGAAAAAAAGTCTTAACAAACAACAACTTGTAGAACAACAAAAAGTGACCAATCGGTTTTGAACAGATCCTAATAATATGCATTTCTGTGAAACACAAACAGCATTCGGTGTGAGCACTAACTTGGAGAAAAAAGAATTTAAATAGGATACACATCTATTGTGTAAGCAGTTTAATGGGTCTTACTTTAAGCCTTGTTGATCTGGCTTGGGCAAAATACACCATCAGGCTACATCAGCAGGTACAGAAGCGGAGCAAGCTAATCCTGGAAAGGAAGCCTTTATACTAAGAATTGTTGTGAATTTTACAGAAATTTACTCCGTGTATTGCTTAAGTGCTAAACAATCTTTTTCTTTCGGAAATTCCTCTGTGGAAAAAGATGGTTGCAATTAGGAGACAAGTTTACATCATTTTAATGACAATGTTTACAGGTAAATATTTTCTGTTTGTGAATGTGTGTGTGCACTTAGACTGTATTGAACATGTAGCATCTACCTAGATTGCTTGCTTGTAGTTTCTTGATATTTATTTAGTGTCAGGGGACTGGAAAGACAAAAGGCTGTAAGCAGATTCCTAACCCAAGGTGTGTTTCAAAAGTGTAATTTGGATAATACTTCTATTATTGTTTAATCAAAGTGAAAAACAGTGGCATTCAGCAGAATTATGCTTGAATAATTGCTTTTGTCATCCTGCTTCTGCAGGAAACTGTTGCTGCTAAATTTGAAAGAGAGAGTTTAATTAAGAGGTTAACAGTTAGAAAATAGCTGCCATATAGTAATAATGTGTAAGTGAAATATGGAGACACATGAGTGATGCTATCAAACTGAGGCAAAGGAACAGTTTCATCTCTGTTTTGAAAAAAACTTCACAAGTTGGATAAGTGATCTTAATTATTCATAATTACCTGAAATTTTATGTGTGATATTTAGAAGGGAAAATGCTCTATGATTCTACTTTACTTTTTCCTTTAGAAACACAAATAGGCTTAGCTGAGCTAATGCATGTAACCACTAAAAAAAAAAATCATTGCCTTTGCACTTGTTTTGGTATGTCTTACAGCTTTTGAGGATACTTTTTTACATGCTAACTTCTCCAACATGAGCTATTTGAACTGCTTATACAGTTCTATAAATATGGACTAATCCTTTTATCTAGAGTGCTTTTATCTTGACTGACAGTGGTCTTTGCTTGTATTGCAATTGGCAGATAACAAGCAATATCAACACCACTTGCAAGAACAGCTGATTTATTTATTCTTGATATGGAAAAAGTGACATTATTTGTCTTTCGGTGTAACCTATATTTGTGTTTGTGTTAATCTTAATATGAAATAGTAGGCCTATATATGTAAATGTATACATGGGTGTATATCTATATGCACAACTTGATAAAATAATTATTTTACAATGTATTTTTAATATCATTACTTAAAATATAAGCATTGTATTGAGACACTGAAATGACTATGAAATTTATATATTTAAGTGGCTCTATAAGAGTCACTTTAATGACTGATACTATTCATTTTTTATAGGCAAAAACCACAGTAATAGTGATAATAATAGTAATAATAATCATAATAATAATGATAATCATAGTAATAATAATAATCAGAATAAGTGTACTCCTCATAAAATTCATTTTATTTATTTGTTGGACATTGATGCTTTCTTCTTTCAAATGTCTTATCTAAATCTAAAGAGAGAAACATATATGATTTCAAAAAAAGAGCTTAGCATTGTCACGAAATAATTTTGTTAATTTTATGTCTTATCTGATGAAGTAGAGAAGAACACAGACACTAAAGATTATTGTGAAGGTAAATGCATCTGTGTCATCCTTTCCACAGGCAAGTCACTACTGAAAAGTGTGACTCAGACCACAAGTTACAAGGCAAAGGGAATGTCTGGCAGGTGCTGTGGGACGATAGAGTAACACACGGGGGTCACCACACATGTTGAAAATGCAACAACTAAGGACCTAGCCATTCACAATGCTGACTGCTTTATGAAAGGCTTCACAGGGGCTCCCAGTCTATAAATCCTTAAGCACAGTCTGTCCATTCTGAAGCCCTATGACAGGGCTAAGCACAACCTGATCTAACTGCTTGTAGGCTGGACTAATTTTTAGTTCTGACACAAAAACCCAAAGAAATGTGCATTTCTACAGCCATGATATTGAGTTATATAAAAGATCTGAGGACGCATTTTTCTTGATGTCAAAGCAGGGAAGGGAGCATATCAGGCAGGAGATGTACTAAAACATGGACCAAAACAGGAAACAGCTCACAGTTACTTCACTTTTCATATACTGGAATAGCAAAAGCTGGACAAGTTACTAATACTGAAATTTCCACAAACTGGACAAAGCAGACATGGCTCTGGCCCCCAGCCAGGGATGGTTTGGGAACTGCACTTCACTTGGAGAAAGTCAGCCCCAATGAGTTGCATTTCTGCCAGATGCCACTACACATTAAGGTATACACAGACATCTCTTATTGGAATAAAGATGAGCCTGGCCGGAAAACAGAGAGAGACTGCTGCAGTGAAACCCCACTGCCAGACCAGGGAGATGGCACTAGCTGTGCTTGATAGTCTGAAGCTTCAAGTGGAAAGTCACTGTATGCTTTAATTGAGGACTGATGAGTGAGTGGGATCACTGCAGAGAGAATCTTTTGTGTACCTGCTATGACCACTTCATTCTGGCTAAACTTTTAAACAAATATCCCCCAGTTCTCAGCTCCCTGCTGGTTCTCCTGTACTTGCCACTCTCCAAGATGGGTTCAGGTACAACTGTGATTGAATAAAGTGGACAGGCAAGGAATTAGCCTGAGTAACTACGCTTATCTACTGCTATTTGAAGCAATTCGTTGTGCCTGAATGCTGCTCTGTAATTTTCCATGAGGAATGGCTGTGTTCTGTCATAGAAACAAAGCTTGATGTGAATTTTTACATAAATCTGAGTGTGGTGCCTGGTACACCCAGCTGCCACTCCATGAACCTCAGCACATCATATTGCCTGATTTACAGGCAGCAGTTTTGCTGTGGAGATGAATGAAATGTTATCTATTTAATTTGTGCTGATGACACTAGTCTGAAAACTAACTGCAAAGTGTTTCTCATTTTTCTCTAACTCTGAAGGGAAGTGGAAATGTTTAGAGTTGTACTTAGCATGAGTTATCAAAAAGGTATTTGGATATTTTGGCTGCTTCCAAGGGAGATGAGAAACAGATTTTCCCTGACCCAGTGAATGCATATCGGTCACTGGATTGCTCAAGGGAGAAGTTACTGTAATTACCACTTTATAGATGAACAACAGTGCAAAGGGATAAACAGATTAGTTTTACAAGAGGAACAGATTTGTTTTTCTTTGTGAAGTGTGATGCAGCAGACCTACTTAGGCCACATCTATCAAATTACAGTGGAGTTGAGATGAGGAGGTCGCCTTTTACCAGATATACCAGAAGCCAAGCATTATATGGAAGACAAGGAAATATGAGACAGTATTGACAATCTCCTGCAGAAAGTGCACTCATCACCAATCAACCTCTGAGACATTTGAGAGAATATTCTTTTCATCTTTTCTTGCTTTATATTTTGTACAGAGGAGAGGCAAAAAAGTTCCCCTGTAGTACATACTTTTTGCAGTACATACGCTCTGCAGGCACGTTCAGCCACTTGTGAGTCTGACCCACCATGTCTCATGGCTCTCACTTGAAGACTGTTGCTCTGAGATGTTTCATATGGGAAAAGGAGTGATTGTCTGTAGTTCTTACACTGTTTGAATGAACATGAAAAGGAAGGAAAGACCAGCAGATCATACTCCAGCTTATCACTATACTCTGTTATGGATAGGAATTAAGCAACAATTCTTGGGTTTTCTGTATGTGATAAACAATTCAGTTCTTTACAAAGCACTCTTAATTTCTATCACAGGGTATGGGGGAAACAATTTCTTGATCACATCTGATGAGGTTTTTCTTAATTTTATCACATTATCCATATCAAAACCATCCATTTGTTTGGTTCTTTTTTCCAAAATGTGGTTATCACTAAGGTGTTTATATAATACTTTGCACAAAGAGACCATGACAAGTGAATGGCATTTTTATATTTAATGTAATTTTTTTTACTTTTCCATCATCTATTTATCAAGGCATTCCCCTCCAGTAAAAGATAAGTTAATAAAACACACTATTGAAAGTGTTATTTTGAGCTCCAGTTATTCAAACCAGAATGCCTAATTCTTTGTTTTTTCTTCAGGTACTCACTGTGATGAAGACGTCAACGAATGTTACACAAACCCTTGCCAAAATGGTGGGATCTGTGAGAATTTTCCTGGAAATTACACTTGCCATTGCCCACCTGCAGACAAAGAAGGGATTTTTTATGGTGGTTGGAACTGTACAGAGGTTCTACATGGCTGTACTGATCATCAATGCCAAAACAATGGAATATGTATCCCACATTTAAAAAATGGCCAACACGGATTCAGCTGCATATGTTCACCTGGGTATACTGGAATACACTGTGAAACCATAACCACGTTTTCTTTTCAAGGAAACAGTTTTCTTTTGTTGAAGAATCCAATGGCCCATAAAAAGGATTTTTTCTATAATATAAACCTGAGGTTTCAAACTGTGCAACCCACAGCTTTTCTGTTTCTCCGGGGGGAGAAAAATACATTTGCAAAGTTGGAGTTACTGAACGGCTACTTACACTTATCCGTGCAAGTCAATAATCAGCCACAGGCTCTTTTGCATATTCCACACAATGTCAGTGATGGAGAATGGCATTCAGTGGAGGTAACCTTGGCAAGAGCTGTTATTCTTAATTTGCTTGACAGCTCTTGTGTAGAATCCTGTCTCAATAAAACGTCTGCTAAGATAGATAACGAGCTGGTGATGTTCGCGTTTCAGAGCACGTTTTTGGGCGGCTTACCAGTGGGGAACAGCAACCCTCTACAGAACACCTTTAATACACATTCTGCACCTTCATTTGTAGGCTGTCTCCAGGATATTGAGATAGACTTGAATGTTATTACTCCAGAGAATGTCTCATCTGGGTCATCTTTAAATGTCAGGACAGGATGTGCTAAGAAGGACTGGTGTGACCCCCACCCATGCCAGAACAGGGGACGCTGCATCAACCTGTGGCTGAGCTACCACTGTGACTGCTACCGGCCCTACACAGGGCCAGACTGTGCAACAGGTAAGGCAATGCTGCTGCTGGCACTTGTGTTTTAAGTGCCGGCTGAAAACACGGCCATAAACAACCCCATTTACCTGACGGAGAAATGGTGTGACCCTTAGGATCTCTGGAGCTTAATGTCAAGTGGTAAGCCAGTGCAAGAGGTTAGCAGTGGCACACCTTTGTTATTTTCCAGTTACTTTCCAGGAAGGCTGCTTTTCAGTTCTACAAAAAAAAAAAAAAAAAAAAAAGTCAGGCTAAACTGGTGGATTCCACTCCTCTTGTTTTAGAATCTTCTCAGTGCTCTTAGCACTCTATAAATTCTGAAAATCTGTAGTTCACTGGAGGTTATCCATGCTGAGTGGAATTTAGAAAGTAAGAAAGTCACTTGGAGTTTAAGACTTATTTTCAAAGCATTCTTTGAAAATTTTATCCTCAAGCTCTCTAGGCTTTTATAAAGAGAGTCTTTTAAGGCAATGAAGGCAAGCAAAAGTACTGCAAGTTAAAAAAAGACAGATTCCAATTTAAAAAAATGAATGAGATTATATTCTTAGCTTAATCTGATTAGCCCAAGGAGCAGGCAGGGCTTCAGCAGCTGGAAACAGGGCCCATTCATCCTTCAGCTGGCCCCAAGGCAGGACTGGACAATCCCCAGCTCAGGCTGCTGTTCCCAGAGAGCTGCGTGGGGACCAGAGGGAAGCACGTCCCTGTCTGAGAGAGCAGGAGAGCTCATCTCAGCCAACAGCCTCTGTGGCAGTGGTGTGCGGGCACACAGAAGCTGCAGATGCCTGTAGCAGTTTCCCTGCTACAAATTATCTTTGCAAGTGCAGGCTGGGGCGAAGTGGAAGGACAACAGGAGGTCCCTGCCCAGCTCCCAGCTGCACTGCATCTGCTGGGTGAAGCCCCCTAGAGATGTAAATACAGCAACCCTCAGGAACGCTTTAGGGTGAGCTCTGCAATCCTTCCTTAGGCAAAGTTGAGGGATTTCAAACAAGCAATTTTGTACAAGAAAATTGCACAGGACTAAGTCTTCATGCTGTGCCCTTGCCTCTGCCTCCCTCATCCACACATGCTCAGCAGAGCAATGTTTAGGGAACAAGAAACACATACGTACATACACGTATATGCACACATGTATATTTATGTAGATATATTTGCCAAGTAGACTGGAAAAAATTAAGCACAACAGCAGAGCTTTGGTCAGATTGGAATGGACAGATCCTAAACTGGTGTAAACTGGCATGGGTGCCGTGAAGTTACATTGATTCACATCAGCTGAACAACTGGCCTCGGGGGTTACTGAATGCATTGCTGCAGAAAGCTGGGGCTTCAAATACATTTCGAATGTTCAAATACAATTTCACTCTGCATGCTCTACCTAATACTTATCAATACCTTTCAATAGTTTTTCCTTTTGGTTTTATTGCAAAATGACAAATTCTGAGAGTTAATGGTAACAGACTTCTTTGAAGTGTAGCTGTAACTTATCCAAAGATTTGGAAGGCAACTTTGGAGTATAAGACAACATCTGGGAAGTATGTTTGCCTCCTTATATGAAGCAAAATTAAAACCAGTCAGGGCCAGGAGCAGCTTATACTGGCATTAGAACTGTTGAGAATGATTAGAAAGCATGTTGGGTTTTTTTTCCCTGCTGACCACAATATTCCTTGCTAATCATGGCACTGTGCCATTGTGGTACATAGGTTCTGGATATATGCCACATGTAAAAGACTGTGGCAGGTTTCTAAAGAGGCAGAGTCAGGGAGACTTGTGGTAAAGGATAACATAAGAAATGCTGGTGTCTTTCTGAAGAAAAGTTGCTGCCAAGTATTTAATTGACAAGAGGCAATATTTTCTCTACATATACAAAATAACAAACAGATGTTGACTCATTTTGATCAATACCCAGATGTTGTGACCCAAGAGGTTAATACTGACCAAGGTGATGCTAGTTATCTCATCAAACAGATCAGACTCATGATATATGTGTATATTTATAAATAGAGAGAAATGTGACAAGGTAATTGTAAACATGAAATACCTTTTTGAAGATCAATGCTTCTTTCTAATACTGCAGTTGTGGAATCCTCATTCCAGCAGAATATTTCTTTTTACTGTCATGAAAAAAGTGTTTCAGTCTCTAGTACAACCTTAAGAGAAGATAAAACTTAAACAGACTTAATGCCCCAAAACACCAATTTCAAAAAATAAGTATTTCTACATACATGAGTCTTAACAAGTAGATATAGATATATAGGTAATCTTATTAATAGAAATAAACTATTTCAAATTAAATTAAGAAATTGTTTGTTCAGGAAAAAATATGGGATTTATTCCTGTTGCTAAATAATATGACCATACCACATGGCTGTGCAGTGTGGTTATTAAGGGGTTGTTGGGGCTTCATGGTCAGTCCCCTATTTAATCTTTTTTTTTTTACTGCAGTCATAAAAAAAGGTAGTTCTGCAGGCACAAAGTTGGCCTATGACATCCCACTCCGGGAGTTTTACTGCACAACAGAGGACTGAATCTTTAGCTGTGTGAGCATTTAAAAAAAGCTGGTTTATTCTTTCTATGAATTTGATATATTAAAAATAGCTCCTGAAAGTCATTAGGCAGGAAGTCTATAGTATTGAGGACAAGATCACAAAACTTAAAGTGTAAAAATAGAAACACTTTGTTGTTCTTTAACGAGATGATTCATCAGAATAAAATACAGTTTTGGCTACATATTTTGTATCCTTAAAAGACAGAAGATCATTACTGAAAATAAGGGGTAAAGGACAGACAGATGGTTTTGGTTTAATCATTTTAATTGATAAGCACAAAGGAAAAAAAACCTTGCTCAGTCTTGGATCATGTTTCTCCCACAGCACTGTGGGCACTCAGGAACTGAGCAGGATTCATGACTGGATACAAGTTGTTGTAGGTGAGCACATGTTGAGCCCCAGCAAGAAAAAGTCTGTCAGAGAACTGGGGAGCCCAAGTAGCACCACACAGGTGATCTATCCACACAAGAGGGGTTTGCCCAGCAACTGTCTGTGATTGGAATCTGTGCAAAAAATATCACAAAATCCCAGAACTACATTAACTTCCATGGTCATCAGAGGATCAAAGCAGCTAGGTTCTTTTACCAAAATCATCCTTCTGAGGACCAATGCAGGAAAGTATAGAAATATGTCCTTGTTTAACTACTTGAAAACACAGCATTGCACAGAGCATGATAAAGAGGAAAAATGTGCCCAATAATATAACATCTGGTCCTGCACTGGGGCTTAATGCTATGGCCATGGAAGCCAACAGGAATTTTGAAACAGAAGCTATTTAGAGCTGGATCAAGTCTTTATGCATTCATAAATACCAGCACATCTTAATACCATACATGAATATTACATTACAGTAGTTATTTGATCATTACACTGGCTTCCTCATCATTTAGCCCTAACTATTTTATTTTTCTCCCTTCTCTGTTTTTTTTACCTTTTCCCATATCTCTAACCTCAAGAGTACATTCCAGGCCGGTTTGGATCCGAGGACTCCTCAGGCTATGCTGCTTTTCCTGTTGATTCCACTCAGAATGAGAACTTCATCATATCGATGTTTGTCCGAACACGCAAACCTTCTGGCTTGTTACTGGCTCTCAAAAACAGTTCTTACCTCTACATAAGAGTCTCTTTGGAAGGTGGGAAACTCACCATGCTAGCTCTAAATTCCATGAAGTTATTAGGGAAACACTCCATGAACGATGGAAACTTTTACTTAATAACATTAAAAATAGAACCAAATAAGATGGAGTTGTTCCAGTCCTCTCACTACATAGGCTATATTTCTACTCCAACACTAGCCATCCAAAGTAAGGATATTCTTTACATTGGAGGCCTACCAGATAACAAAGAAACTGATAGAAATGGCAGGTATTTCAAAGGCTGTATCCAAGATGTAAGGGTGAATAACCAGCCACTGGAATTCTTCCCTATCTCCAATCCACTGAATTCTCTTATCAACCCAACTCTGATCAACGTCACCCAAGGCTGCACTGGTGACAACCTCTGCAAGGTAAGAATGACATTTTCAGAGCTTTTTTGTGTGCTTATAATGGGGAGTTTATTTTAATTTTTTGTACGTTCCAACACATTATTTGATTATAACAACAGCTTAGGAAAACATGGAAAAATGATAGAAAGAGCAGATATTGTTAAGCTGTGCTACATATGATGAATATCAGAAGCAAAATCTATTTGCATAGGGGAGAATTAAACTATTTTGAGGTTGAAATATTGTTTTTCGCCAATTATTGAACATGCTGTACTGTCATAATACTGGTCTTTATCATATTCCATCTGAAATAGAAAGAAAACTTCTCTTTGCCGAACAGTCCCCATCCCTAGAGCTGGGAGTCCAACAGCCTTGATTCATACTGAGGTTATCTCTTCTCTTTCCCCATAGTCCAACCCTTGCCACAACGGTGGTGTGTGCTATTCAATCTGGGATGACTTCACTTGCACGTGCCCCCCTAACACAGTGGGGAAGGCATGTGAGGAAGTTAAGTGGTGTGAGCTTGGGCCCTGTCCTCATGAAGCACAATGCCAGCTGGTGCACCAAGGATTTGAATGTAGGTACATTTCAGTTGTTCCAACCATTTTTGGAGATCAGCAGCAATAGACATTTTCAGCAGCATTTCCTTGAAATGAAGTATTCACTGCCTTTAAATTTCATTCAAGTGTTATTTGTATTAAAATAATAGTTATGTCAGTTTTAAGTAACATTAATGGGAAGTTTGCCTTACCAAACCCAGAAATTCTCACCCAGACCCCCTGACTCAGACATTGATGTTTACAGGGCCTTTGGTTTTGACATACTAGCTAGTCACGGTTGTCCAACAGATCAGTACATTGCCCTCACAGTTGCACTGCAAAGACATAAGAGGTTAATCCAGTGGTGGGTTAACCTTAGAATGTTCTCCATCCTCCTGAAAATATAAGCTACATAACTTACATTGCATCATTTGATTGTGTTAAATGTTGAATAGCTTTGAAGGAGGTCACCTCAATACCTGCAGGAAGTTGTTCGAGCAGTGTCTTCGGAAGACATGCCAAGCAGTCCATTTGAAAACTGATGACCATTAGCTGCCTTAGGATCATTAGCCATCTCCTTCCTTCTCCACTTTACTTCTCCTTCCCACCCTGGAGTGGAATTTATAAAGCAAATAGGTATTTTCAAGAAAATTCTTTTTGCTACCAAAGAAAGCCCTACCAAAGCTGTGAAGGAAGGTAAATACCCACTCAGTCTGATGGAATCTGTTAGAGTGGCTGACCCTTAGGAATGGGAAGGCTGGTCAACAAAAGATCTCTATCACAGACAGACCAATATGATACTATTTTTGTGTAAATTGTTAGGATCAGCATTGCAGGAGGAGTTACAATTGTAACTGAAATTAAAATAATAGCTCCTTCTCTCACAGATGTCTTTAATGATAACATCAAAATACATTCTCTCATAAGATTTGCTATTGCATATTGGGGTAGAACAGAAACACTCAGAGATAGTGAAGTGAAAAGCACCTGGATTGTTTCCTTCTGCTAAACTCAAGGTCATTTGCTCTTTCAATGACTCAAGGTCATCCCATTTAGATTTCTGAGCTGGTTTATGTGGCAACAGTAGGGAGTTTCCCCAACAGATATTCAAAAGTTCTTACACTACAGAACTGCATTTTTAACTAGTTGTATTCTTAGCTACAGGATAAACACGTGTTGTTCAACACAGGATAACAAAATAAAAGCTTTCCTGGGCAGTGAGTTCTCTACCTGGTGTCTTCTGCTTAAAAAAACTCAGCAGGTTTGTGAGATATTTAAAAAAATAGGAATAATCTTGAAAAACTCGGACTCCTTTTAGTATGATTTCCTCTGAGGAAACTTTTTCTGTGAGAAAGACACAACATTTGATGAACCAGGAAATGCAGTTATGCCTCTGCTGCCTTGGCATCAAGATATGCAGTCAATAACTTCATATTGGGACTCCCAGGGTTCTTTTCCTCAAGATTTACTAAGCCCAGAGATAGTTCAGAAACCCAGCTTATCTCAGATCTTTCAAAGCTATTTTTTTCTGAAGTACAGACAGAAGACATTCCTTCCTGTCCCTCCCCCTGCTTATAATCCTCAGAAACCTCAGAAGGTTTAAATTTACAGCCCAGTGAGTAAGCGCATTTTGGTAGAAACCATGCTAATGAAAGGTGTCAAATACCTTTGTGAAGATGTCCATAAAGCTGCCACAACGGTGCCCATCAATTTTCACTCACAGCAGTGTGAGCTGAGAGCTGTGTTCTCCCAGTCCCACCAGCACAGGGCTGTGGCAGTGCTTGCCCAGCAGGAGAAGCTGGCTTTAAAAGTGACGGGCATGACTCTGCTTTCAGGGATTTTGAAGGGACTTTCCATCAACTGACTTCAATTAAATTCATTCTTTGGCATCAGTGAGATGAAATTGGGATCCAGTCAAATATGTTATAAAACATCTTAAGACACACCTAAGAAAAAAGGAATTGAGAAGAAATGTTCACCCCATCCAGATCTGTCACGGGGAATAACTAGCTGCCCCTACTTGGGGAACAAACATAAAATGAAAAATATGTCTTCTTTTGAAATAGAGAGCTAATACTAATGTAGAATTGTATATTAGAGTGATAATCTGAGATGATGCAAAGCAGTACACTTTGAATGTCATTATAGCTGCTGCTGGCACTGCCCTGTAATTTCCACAGCCATGAGAGGCAGACTGGGATAATTGAAACACTGGTGGAATTTGACTGTTTTTCAGCAAACCCAAAAGGAGTTATTTGGCAGAGAGCATGTGCTGGAGAGACATTGTTCCACATGGATTGGTGTAATGCTGGCCCGGTTTCTCAATTGCTGTCTTTGCACAGGTCTTGCCAACGTGGTGTTCAGCGGCCGGAGCAGCGCAATATTTTACAGAAGCAACGGGAAAATCAGCAGAGACCTCACCAATATCACCTTTGGCTTTCGAACCAGGGACACTGACGTGATCCTGCTGTATGCAGAGAGGGAGCCTGAGTTTGTCATCATCAGTATCCACAACTCCAAACTCCTGTTTCAATTGCAAAGTGGCAACAGCTTCTACAGGCTGACCCTTGCGAGTTCAGTGCCTGTGAGTGATGGCAAATGGCACCAAGTGATGGTCTCCATGGTGGAGCCCCTGTCCCAGTCCTCCAGATGGCACATGGATATAGACAACAAGAAAGACACGGCAACCAGCACAGCTGCTGCAGGAAGCCTCAACTTTTTAAGAGAAGAGACAGACATCTATGTGGCCGACAAGGCTTTTGACAGCCTGGATGGCCTGCGAGGGTGTATGAGCACCATAGAAATCAGTGGCATTTATCTCTCATATTTTGAAAATGCTGACATCCCTACTAAAAAGCCTCAAGAGGAGCAATTTCTCAAAATATCTGCAAACCCCACTCTTACTGGCTGTTTGCAGGTAGATTTCTGCAGCTCAGAGCCCTGTATGCATGGGGGGATATGTGAAGACTTGTACACTTCCTACCACTGTGTGTGTCCCGATGGATGGACCGGCACCTACTGTGAGGTCAACATTGATGAGTGCTCTTCAAACCCCTGCATTCATGGGAACTGCACAGATGGGACTGCCTCCTATGAGTGCAGCTGTGAGCCTGGTTACACAGGGGACAACTGTGAAGAGGACATAGACGAGTGCCATGGCCACCAGTGTGTGAATGGGGCCACTTGTGTTGATGGAATTAATGGATACTCCTGCCTGTGTGCTGCTAACTTCACTGGGAGGTTTTGCAGGTACTGTAAACAAGGCTCATCCACATGATTTTGTCAAGTCTCTTCTGAAGGGTTTTTACCTCACTGATGTCTTTGTTTTAAACACATATGTTTTGCATCTGTCTCTATATTAGTCATGACTGTGGACCTGATGTATGAAGAGAACAGAAAGTTGTACAGATCAATTAGATGTGGACTGAGGCAGTGGAGAGCTGCCAGCTCAGGCAGAGACTGATGAGGCAAAAATTGAAGGAAACAGGCACAGCTCTGCTGCCAACACTGGTCCTATGAGTTCTCTGATGACAAGACTACAAACCTTCCAGAGCTTGAAAACACATGTGCTACATCTTCTTTTCAGAAAAAAAAATCTTAAGGTTTTTAAATCTCTATATTTTATTAGAGCAATATAGCTCTAGAGCTACAAATAAAGAAATTCAGAGTTGGTAAGAGAAAATAACAATAGGAAAAGAAGTTTTTTTTCTCCCCACACAAGACATCTTTTCTAGGTTGGTCTCTTCCTAGCAGCTTGCTCTCAGTCCTGGTGGCTTCAAACACCACACAGCCCACTTTTCCCATTGCTTCTGACACTGCTCACATGCTGTTTCCTGTTCCTCCCAGACTCTCCTCTAGAAAGGCTGCAGGCTCTTCCCTTTAATTGCCCTTCTCTGAACACCCATAAAATTCGCCCCTCTAAGCATGTCCCATTCCTCTCCAAAAAGGCAAAATCCTTCTCCTTCCTCCAGAGGATTCAAAAAAATCCAGTCTGCTGCAGCCCAAAGGATGCAAACAGACGATCATCTTCATGCTACCTGACTACAGTCTTTTAAGACATAGTTACTAAAATTGACAAGTTTTGTTGACTTTTTCTAAGTAGTGAAGACATCCTCAGATTTGAAGATGCCTTGTGGTGGCCCAGTATGGTCTATCTTTATGTTAAGCCTCTCTTTTGAAATCTTATTGATGCCTTAAACGGCTACCGAAACAGAGACTAGACAGGAATAAAGGAATAAAGGAGGGATTCATTTGAAAGGCCTTCAGAGGTGCACTCTGGGCTCCAGAGGCTCCTGCCTCAGTGGATCCCAAAATGTTCGACAGGTCACGAGTTCTTCCCACTTTGATATCAGCATCAATTCCCCAAGCAGAACCCAGCCAAGGATGGAATTTCCCCAAGCTTGCCCCCCCTCTCCCCAAGATGAAGGTTTGCAGTTCTTGGGCCTAGGAGGGCCTGGGTGTCCTTGGAGAGCTGGAGAGGCTTTGTTCTGACTGTGTGAGCATGAGAGAACAGCACTTAATGAGCTCCAGGGAACTTCAGAGTTACACTAACAGTACAGGATTTGAAAAATACAAAATTAAAACCTAAGGCATAATTATACTAAGCTGTCCAGCTATCACACAGAGCCACATCAGTAATGTAAGTAGAGCGATATCCTTTTTTTTTTTTTTTTTAACTGAGAAATGAATCATTAATTTGCCAGTAAATATTCAGAAAAGAAAAACTAAATTCATCAAATGAAAAAAAGTTAGGCAAAACATATTCTGGAAGTCTTAAATCTGAGTTCCATCTGTCATTCCTTTGGGCAATACCCTGCTCCCCTGCTTCAGCTGAGAGAGCACAAGATATCCAGAAACAAGGACAGTGCAAATAACTGCTGCTGCCTTCTTGTCCACCCAGATATCGAAGATTACCTTACACAGTTTGTGGGAATGAAGAGAGGAACCTCACCTGCTTCAACTACGGCAACTGCACCGAGCTTGGTGGAGAGCTGACCTGCGTGTGCCTGCCGGGGTTTGTGGGAGAACGGTGAGAGGCTTTGTCCTGCACATCCTTGGGGAGCACCTCCTCCAAAAGCTGTTCCAAAAGAATCCAGAGGGTAACAGCCAGCCCCCTGGCAGAAATACAAACAAAGGAGCTGATTAAGTGCAGCAGTTCCTTGCTTGAGTGACTCTGAGGGTTGGAAGTAATGCAGTTTTAGACAAAAATCACAAATGAATGGAGCAAGGCTTTGTCCAATGCAGCACCAATAATCCAGCCCAAGATATTATTTCTTACACAGCACTGCAAGCTTGCTTGTCTGTGCCTTTTTTTGGCTTCTGTACCAAATTTTCCTGTGACAAGTTAGAATATTACCTTTCTATGGCTGGGGACATAGAAACACACATATCCTGCTCATATATATAAACCAGCTACATGCTCTGGCACATGAATATGCCAGAATATGTATGCTTGGCATGAAAATGCAAAGCTGTTTCATTTCCCATGTCTGCTGTGAATATCCAGTCTATCCCATCACAGCGATGGTAAGAGGTGGCACACCTGTTGGCATGGTATGCCATGCTTTCTTACTAAATGCTGAAGTATGAAAACAGAATGACTGTTTTTAGAAGAGATTAAGGAATACTTTTTAGCCTGAAACAGAGGGACATTCCTCACAGCGAAATTTGTATCTTGTAGCACAATTCACACTCAATACTTAATATTGGCCTTCAAAGAGCTCCAGAGCAGGAAAAGCCTCAGGGCATCGAGTGCTGTAGAAATTTAGGAAGGCATTGTCCCAGTCATAGTCTGAACAGGAATAGACATTTTGGATAGTGAGACAGGAAATATTGTCTTGGTGAAACTAGCATTATATCAGAGTATAATATCCAAAAGTTCAACAGGACCAAGCTGTAACACAGAGAAGTTTCCAGCAAAAGGTTTTCATTCTCTCAAAAACTTCTGAGCCTACTGATTTTGTGGAAAGAGTGTGGTAGACTGTAAAGGACAGATGAAATGAAAATTTCCACCCACTCAATGCACAGTATAATTGGCAGATACGTTTGAATTGCAGTGTTAACAGCCAGCTCGCCTGTGTACCACCTCACAATGTTCAACAAGGGGGAAAAGAATACAATAAAATAAAATTTTAAAAAGTAAAAGCATATTCACAGCCACTTCTGCACTGCTTATATTTCTTGGGACTCCAAGGTAGCAGGAACGCACTTTTTCCTTCTCCCTTCCCCTGCCAGCCAAGTTGCTAACTGCAGCTTTGGGAATGAGCCCTCCTTCCATCCATCCCACTGGCTGGCAATAATCTCTCTTTTACAGTTCCCAAGGTTCTTGTACAAGCAGCAGCCCCGTGCCCGGCGAGCTCCACGTTAACAGCCTGTGGCAGCCAGGCACTCTTCTCCAGGGTCTGAAATGCACCATTGGGCCTCTGTTCCTCCAGGCTGCCAAACCATAAACCAGCAGTGCTTCCATGCTTGGAGGTCTCACTCGATCAAATGAGAACATCTCACCCCTTATTTTTTTTTTTTTTCAGAACAAATTCAAATTTGTCTGTTAATAAGAAAATTAAAACCCAAACCCTTTATATATTTATGTATTACTGATAAAGCAGGCATTTTTAAGACAATATTTCATATCCCTCAGAAAGCCACTGGTGCACAGTATAGAGAAAACAGTATCCTTCTGTGCCAATCAACTGACTTGGGATCACACAAAAATCAAAGCCCAGTAAATTTAATAGCAGGTGGAAAGGGAAATGTGGAAAGATTACTCTCCATAAAAAAAGATAGAGCTCTCTCTCAAAAACAAATTTGTCATTCAATCTAAGCTGGAACTTCCAAAATTATATAAAGGGAGTCAGGTTTTTAAGTGTTCCTGAAACTCACTTGGATTCAGGTACCTGATTCCCTGGAAGATTTGAGAGGTTTTTGGCTTTTTTTAAAATTTGCATAGGCAATTTCATAGCTATACAATTTTTTATATTGGATAAATACCTTAGCTCTTTGAAGTATATAAATATAATTTACCATTTAAGGAAGCCATTGAAAGATGTTTAGATTATTGGAGTAAAAGTTTTTAATATAAAAAAATGCTTTTCTCTGATGTAAGATTAAAATTTTATTGCATGGTCATGAATATAATTGAACAAAGCAATTCCTTATAATTCAGAAATAATTTCTCACATTCTTCTCCAAGCATAAACCTCCATTTTTACCTGGAAAAATTAGGATTAACTGTTAGCATTATTTGATACAAGGGAGCAGGAGATTAAAAGGGAACATTGCCAGAGCAGAAAATCACCAAATCTTTAGTAGTTTTCAGACAATCTTATACATCCCTCATTATCTTTCCATTGGCTGCCTTGAGAAATTACAACTCAAATTTCTTTTATCACCAGAATTAACTCAAAAACATTGAACAATATGTATTAAGGCTTATAACACTTGTCCTGCACCATTCTTACCATTCTTGGGGCCCATCTCAGAGACACTAGACAGGAAATTGTACTGGCATCTATTGGCATTCCAAAATGAGGAAAGAAAATAAAAGGGTTAAAAAAAAACCCAAAAAGCAGGTGAATATTTCCAGGAGCACTCAGCTGGGAAAAACACACGTTTGTTTGACTGATATCCAGATTACTGAGAAGGAAAATGTTCCCTCAGCTTCCTGGAACAATGGAAAGGACAAGCAAGCTCTCAGCAGGACTTGCACCAGAGCTGGCTCTAAAATCACGCAAGAACTTTCAGTGCACCTTGCTAAGCACCATTAACCATGAAGTGCTTTACAGAGATGAAGTTGCCAGCTTAAGTATCTGTGTTTGAAAATCATACAGGAAGTTCAGGATTTGAGTGGGGCTAATCAGCTAGTTAATAAAACCATAAACACGTGTGGAAATATGCCCCAGAGCATCTTCCTCTCCCTCCCCCCAAAGCTTCTGAATTAAAAATGTGCCTGTTTGACACATTTGGTTCCTGGTTTTCAGAGGCTGACTGCTTGCAGTCTTTCCCCCAGGTGTGAGAAGGACATTGATGAGTGCAGCTCCGACCCGTGTCTGAACGGGGGCCTCTGCCAGAACCTCCTCAACAAGTTCCACTGCCTGTGCGACGTGAACTACGCTGGCGACCGCTGTGAGATCGATGTAAGCGACCTCTCCTTTTTTATCTCTTTGCTCTTGTGGCAGAACCTTTTCCAGCTTCTCTCCTATCTCATTCTACGAATGGATGATGAGCCAGCAGTTGAGTGGGGTGATCAGGAAGACTACTGAGCAGTCTTTAAACTTTTGTGTTTTACTGCAGCAGAAGATGCCTTGGCTAAGCAGCTTAGCAAAGCAATACAAATATCAGAGTTTTAAAACTTGTTTTATATTTCTTCGAATGGTTTTTCTATGAATGGCTTTGGATCTGGTTTAGTTAATTGATTTAGTTTTAGAACAAATGCTAGCAGAGTAAAGTGTTTCATCCCACCTTCACCAGAGCATTTCACCACATGGACCCTGCCAGTGGGTGACACTGGGACAACTAACAGGCAACACAAATGTCACATTTACTGAGGGTGGCATTCCAACCCTACTGCAATGAGTGGCAAAGACCCACTGCCTTCAATAAATCTAATCTTAAATTAAATCTTCCAGGTGGTCACTACCTTTACATCACACACCACGTTCATTGCTGTTCCTTTGGCAGTTAGACCTCACACCTGTGAAACCATGCAGGATATTTTTGGATAATTAGGTAATGGTTTGGATTAGCAATTCACAACATGCTGAGGAGGACCCACATCCATTTGAATTAGTGTCAATCCTGCACTGATATCACTAATCCTGATCCTCTGCTCCAGTAGCCTCTACACCTCCAGTGTACTATATTAAGAACAAATACAACCATCTTAATCTTAACCAACATTTCCCCTTTCCAGAAAGGCCCAGTTAAGTATCTCAGACTTGAAAATCACAGATTTGCTGTTTTTTTTAAGATTTCTATAGCTTTGAGTAAACCTGCGTTATTTATTAGTAGATCAGTGTCATCAGACAAAAAAAGAAAAAAAAGGGATTTTTCCTTCTTAGGAAGAAAGCGACTTGAAAATTATGAGCACCAGGAGATTTAACAAAAACTTTTTAGCAAAATGTCTTTGTAGTTGCCTTTAAGAGTGCAGAGGCAGCTGAAACACACTGTTTAATACTAAACATTTGTAAGAAGTGAGGGGTTTTGGTTTTTTTAACCTTTCTTTAAGGCAGAAACCCCATTTATGAATGGTGAAATAATTTATTTGAACATTTATTATTATATTTGTGTAGATTTTCTATCTATGGTCCTTGAAAGAGGATTCGATAGAATAAGTGTGTATAGGGTGGTGCTTTGTTACTCAGCTATATGGCAGGTAGCAGAGTTACAGGAAAGATTAACACCAGGCTGGGAGTTTTCTGACTACAGAGGGAAAAAATGATCTTTTGGAGATGTCCTTGAAACCACTGATATCAATTTCCCCCACTTCAAACCCGACCCTGTTCCTTCATCAGTCCTCCCTGCCTCGCTGTGGGTTGGACCTGGTACGTCCGGGAAAAGCAAATCCCACCTTTAAATCTCCAGTGAGGTTAGGACACCCTGAAATGTGTATAAGTGAGATGCTAAGCTTTCTGCTTGGCCACAGCAGGATATGGCAGTGGCCCCTGACAGTGGATCAAGATTATTTTTTATTTTCCACCTTTATAACTGCCCCAAGTCTGTTATTGTTCTGAGTACCATTCAGCGCACAAATTCACAGGAACACTCATGCTATTAAAAACCCTACGCCTGTTCTAGGGAGGAGGAAAAAAACCAAACAAACTTTTGCACATTTGTGGAAAAAAATCATGATTCATCCCTGTCACATATTCCTGTTCCTAGCATCTGCCTTAGTGTGAAAATTAAGCACAGTAAATTTACCTATAAGAATTGTACACAAGGATAATTTATTTTCTGTATTTATCATACCTGAAAAGTGATTAGGGCAATTTTTATGTTAAACTCTTATTAAAACTCATAAATAATGTTTATATAAACATAAATATAAATTTAGCAAAAAAAAAGTTTCGTCTTTGTAAGCAATCAATAAACACTGGATGGGAATACACTGGAGATGAAATTAATGTAGCAGTGTCAGAAACAAAACTATACATCTATCAGATGTAGGTTTACTTACCTTACTGGCAATCACATGTAATACTGGGAGTTATAGAACACATGCAAAGAGAAAAAAACAAAACCAGAGTGCATTTTGGATATTTCTTTTTCAAATGAAAATACAGTTTTGGAAAATTGCTTTCATGTGGGAAAATTTAAAATAATAGCATATTATGTTGGGAACTTTATTCCAAACTGTAGCTTTCATTTAATCATAGCAAAAAACATTACTCAGTTCAGTATTATTGAAATGAAAAATGAAAAATGAATCACGAATAACTTGAAATAAAAACTATCCTATTTCAGAATGCTAACTAAAGGCAAAAAATTTAACAAATTTAAAAAATTTAAATGAAAAAAGTGCTACTACTAACCAAAGCTGTTCAAACAATTTTTTTTTCTTAAGTAACTACAATTAAGAAAATAATGATGTTTGGCCTGGTTTTATTTTCTTACTGGGTTTAGTTCAGCTTCCATGTAACTAAATTGAACTGTTATGTACTTTATAGAATATGCACCACAGAACACACTACATTAAGCAAAGGTTTCATCATGGTATTAATGTTGAAGAAAGGTAGAAAGCAATAAATGTAATCACAGTATGTCTGGCATTAAACCTGTATCCAAACTGTGAAAACAAAAAGAATACATTTGTATAGAGATTCCAGTACTCTTTCTATTCCATACTAGAAACTTGATATGAGTGTTTATACAATATTAAATACAGGTTTTATATGAATTAACAGCAATATATGAACTTTAAACTAAACTGTATTAGCAGGGCATCAGTTCACTCTTTCTTTTACTGAAAACACTCACCTGTAATTGAATTCTTTCCTTTCTCTAATGCCTTGTCATCATGAAACATCCCCTGGCCTCAGAAATGCTGCTCTTTTCCTCTTTGTACTTCTGTATCTTCAACTGCATTGTGCACGTGTACATAAATTTCCTACCTTTATACACAAAATAAACTTTCTGCCTTTGTCTCTTTATGTCTGCTCCTCATTTCCTTCTGATGGCTCTGTTCATTTGCTTTCAGTGTGCCATGTTTTCTGAATGTTTCACAGGAACACCACACATCAGCCGAGGTTGCCTCATCCCAGAGTTTTCCAGGAGTTCTGGAAGGGCAGGGCCAGGCAGGTGCTTCCCACTGAAGCTCTTCAGCAGGTGCACTGCTGCAGACTTGATATTTCTAGTTTTAAAAGCTAAAAAATAAATAAACAAATGCCAGATTAGTTTAAATCATTTTCATATTTGGTTTTTTTTTTTTCAAGAGATGCCAGTGTCAGACAAGTAAAGGGAAACAGGTATAGAAGCAAACATTAAAAAATACCTGGATCAATAATGACACTAAGCATTAATCTTTTTGTAAATACATCCAATTATTAAGATTTTTTAGAATTCAAGGGGCTGAAAAGACCATTATTCATGTTTAATATTAAGGTATAAAACAAGATCTTCACACATCTCCCGTGTTGCAATTGTGCTGGAAATCTTTTGATAGTTGTTTTTTTTAACTGAGAACACAAACTCCCTGCTGAGTTCATGCTTTTGTGGAAAATCAGTGTTTATAAAAAAAAAGAAACATCAAAACACACTCCTACTAATTTGGGCATTGAGAAGAGGTTGGGAAGTCATCATCTCAATATACTCAGAATTAGAGGAGGGGTACAAGACGCAAATGGAAGAAAGCCAAAAAGCAGGGTCATGATTTTTGAAGGTATGGCTTGTGATGCTCCATTTTGGTAATATTTGCAATGGATCCCTCCATGATGCTGAGACTCAAACTGTTTTTCAGATGCCAGCGACTGTCATTCAGAAAGCTGGGTAATGAGAAGTAACAGTGTTTGGGCTGGAGGCAGAATTAAGATTTCTAAAAAGAGGGGGAAGACAGCAGTGACGGATACACTGGAAGGGAGAGCAAAGGGATTTGCATTAGCTGTGGGATGAATGAAAGCCAATTCTTCACTTTGGAAAATGCACAAGGGGTATTTCACTGAACAAGTGTCTACAGGGAATGGCAGATTTGCTTTATTGACCATTGTTCCTACTTCTGGCCCTTAGAAAAACAGGCTCTGATTGAGCCCGCTCTGCATCAGTATCTTATGGCAATTTTAACTACAAAGACCCCGTGTGTTTGTGAATTTGAAATATCCTTGATGTATGCTTATTTAGATTCTCTTACTCCCAGATTACCAAGAAACTAGATCCAATAATCATTTACTCACTGCACGTGACTACAGTACTTTGGTGAACCTAAAAATAGGAAAAAATCTGCTTCAAACTAACAGTGATGAAATAAGATTATATTCTGTTTTAGCAAATATTTTTTCTGTCCTGACAGCCAGAAGTTCAGCCAAGAGGGCATTTTACTTGTTTCTATTAACTTTCAGCACTTGAACTTACATATTTATATCCTGAGTTAGCGATTCTCCCTAAAAATAATGAAACTCTTGTTTGCCATAAATTATTCAAAATTTCTACTTCAAAACCCACAAGGCCTGGTTCTAAGAACTATAACCCTAAAAAGGCAATGAAATAAAAGCTGCAGCAAATCTTCTTTTTGTGTTACTAAGATTACTATTAGTTGCAATGGATCTCCAGGCAGTAAAGACAAAAGCCAGGGTTGGGTTGTTCATTTTACTTCGTGTTTCAGGAGTGCCCTGAGCCCCATTAGAGCGGGAGCACATCCTGCCAGGGCTGTGTCCTGCTGCTGCTGGCAAAAGGCACCACCTGGCAAACAGCTCCAGTTGGGCTTTGAAATTGTTCCTTGAACGTTGTCACCAGCAGCACCTTTGGGACAGCACTCCCTCACAGAACACCCCCCCTCCCCTACTGTACATGCAGATATACATGAGGCTTGAAGGTGGAGGTGGGTTTCATGTCCCAGGGTTAAAGTTCTCCTTGGCTGACAGAGCTGCTGCCATGTGCTGCGCCACTGCTGCTTCCACGTTCTCTTCCAGCTGGTACCGTGCCGTCCTCCTGGGCACAAGGACAAGCATCATGCACTGGAAGTTGTGATTCACACTTAATGTCATTAAAAATACACTGATAAGCATGTTGGATATGTTCAATATTGAATCTAAATTCAATAAAACTCTCTCAGGCTTCCATAGCACAGACACAGGGAATTTTGATTGAATCTGCTCTACAGTGATTAGCTAATGTATTCATTAACTGGAAGGGTTAGTAATATGAACGTAGAAAATGATACTTAATTACAATAATTAATGCCTGGTGATTCATGAATAATGCATTCCATAGCTATTTACATATTCATACTTAGGAGGCTATTAATGGATAATTATCATTTGACTAAAAGACGTGGACACCAGGAATGTAACAACCAGACTGTTTTCTCACTGTGGCTTTTCCTGTATGCCTTGCTCTTACACAGCTCTATCTAGTACCTTAAACATGGAAATACCAAAAGGATTTTATTTTTGAGGCCTGTAGAGCAACCTAATGGCAAATACAGCCATGCAGATTAAGTTTCCACTCTGGACCAGTTCTAAGCCAGTACTCCCATCAGTTTCTGTCTTGAGATTGCAAAAAATTTGAAAGCACTTCAATCTCTTCCTTATCAGTATAGATTCATTCTTGTCCTGCATTTATGCTCTTTCCTATTGCAGATGGGTAGGACACTTTAGAATTTTTTTAATTGGTGAGACTAGGGTAGAAATATTGGAAAAAACAGGAAAATAGGAAAATAAGGGTATCTATACTGGAAACACTTTCAAACAGTGCTGCATTAGATATCTGGTATTTATGCTCCCACACGCATTTCAGCATTCATATAAGCAGATATGTTGCTAGATCTCCCAAAAAGACTTTAAGAGCAATAGACAGACAAAAATACAACACAAAATTAAAAAAAAAATTATATTGTGATTAAAATACATTTTAAGGGAATATGATAATTTTTTATTCTAAGAATGAATGCCTGGTGTTGACAACACTAAGTAATTTTCAGCTGCCAGCCTCAGAAGTGTGGTAAAATGAGCAAGTAAAGCTGGGTAAGTGAACTGAACCTGAAAAGTTCTGCCAGCCTGAGTTTCAGACTAGCCACTCACCTGCTACTCCTCCACAGCATGAGCTGAGGAGCCGTGGATGCCGCAGGTCCCTGAAAAGCTTATTCCAGCTGTCACAACCTGCAGGGAGGGAGCAGAGTGAGTGCAGGTCAGCTCCAGGCTCTCCTCGGATGCTGTCACCAAACAGCCCAGGGCTCCAGGCAGCCAGGTCAGGCCAAGCCACTGGGGAGCATCAGGCTGGTGCCTTAATGAGGAGCACGTTTGTACCTGCTGTGACTTTTGTCTTCCCCAGAGCTCTTGCAGCATGTTGAGAAAGACTGGTATGAACAGTATAACATTTTCATTCTCTGAAGTGCCCTGTCCTATTTCCACTGTGGGTCAGGTGCCTCAAGTGATACAGCCTCAGGAAATCAGAAGGGTTTAAAACCACTCACTAGTATGTTCTAACATCATACTGAACCCAACTTGAGGCCAAATAGAGAGAGGACTGAATCGCTGGTCAAAACTGATGCCCTCAGCTTGCAGCCCCCATGGTCACTGTAGCCAGCCCATGACACTCCTGCTGGTGTCCCTCCCCAAGCAGGGAGCCAGCCCTGGGGCAGCAGAACTTCAAAGAACAGAAGCCAACTCTTACCTATCAGCTTTCCTGAGGCTCCCAAGACCTAGACAGAGAGCAGGCTGTGGGAAGGAAATAAACACTCTCTATGTGTAACTTACATCCTGCAAGGCTGCTTGCTGCTGGAAGCATATAGGGCATTTCCTGGTACTTCAAATTTACTCTCTATAGTACCTTACTAGGTTTGAGAAAATCCTCATCAGGGCAACTATTTGTACAGCACAGCTAAACATGTTACAGTCTGATGGTAGGCTATTGAAATAAGATTATTTAATCAACTGAAGTGAGTTTTTATGTTTATTAGCCTAGCAGAATCAGTGTAACTGAGCTGGGAAAAAGCTGGAGTTTATTTGTTTTCACATCATTTGAAAACATGGCTGTAGATCTCCCACCATGGCAGGATTGTTACCATTGACGGTAGGAGCCAGAGAGGGCTCAGCTTTATTCCAGTGCCAGGTCGAATGTGTGGCAAGAAGAAACATCTTTAGATTTATAAAATGAGCAACCCTGCTCTGGCAGTCATTGGAAATGTCACAATGCCATTTTTGCCATTGTTTTTCAGAGCAGAACAACGCCTTAATACCCTTTGGTTTTTTGTCTGCATTCAAAACACAGGATTTAACTAAAACTTCTAAAAGGATATTGCACAAAACACATTGAATGTGTGTCACCACATAAGGTACAAAACCATTAGGATGCAAAAATGATAAGGTTATCTAATGTGTCCTAACTGGGAAATACAAGAAAGCTGCTCACAAGGCCAGGACTGCTGCACGCATCAGTGAAAAGCAGTTGAATATTTAATGTGCATGGTAAATATAAGCAGAAAAGGGACCCCAGATGACATTTGACAGCATAACACTCTGCAGAACAGGAATCAGCTCAAGCATGGTGTTCACGTAACTCCTGAGTATTCAGACTAACACATTTTATCTGTACACCATCCTTTCTGTTGCAATGGCATTGTCTTCCCCATTCTCACCTTCTGATGCTTTCCCTGTGGACCCACATCCATATCACATGGGCATTTACTTCAGTCATCACTCACTTTATAACACATTCATGCACTCCATGCCTGTGTTGTTCAGATACTAAATTTTATGTCTTTTCTATTTTCTTATATGGTTCATCAGACTTAATGTTCTATTTTTCAGTTCTTGATATGAGCTCCATTCCTAATAACATCTGAAAAGAATTACACACTTTACTAGGCTTATGGAATATTATTCCACTGAAAAGAAATAAAAAGAATTCATGTTCCTGAGAATCTGAAAAATATTTTGGTTTCAAATGATCAAGAACATTTATCTATTTGGATACAGAGAACAATTTAAATGAGAGGCAGAGCTTGTTACACAAATATCTGAACTTTCTAGCAATCTAAATGTGCAGCAAATACAACAGTCCTTAAACTTATTCAAATAATACTTGGTAGAACAAATTATTCACTTTTCAAAAAAAATAAGAGCACTGAAATAAAAGATGTGATAGCGCTGTAATTCACAGAACAAGAAAATCAGCAGCTTTATAATCTTTGTAATTATTTAGAGTGAACAGATTTTGCACCATTGGAGACAGCTTTGATTGTTGGTGGTGCCTGTGAAATGGTAGGGTAGGGATTCTAGAGATTTTCAAACACATTAATACTTTGGGGTCTAATTTACCCATACAGAAGTAAATAGAAATATTTCTCTTTCTGTCAGGGGAAGCACTGGTAGCATCACAAGCTGTCCTTATCTCCCAAGGGACAGCACCCTCAGTTCCCTCTTCTCCAAGCAGTAACCATTTTTGGGTGAATTAAAGGTGCAGTTGCTTCCCTGATCATGCTGTAACAAGACTTTTTCGCCTCTGTTGACTTTGTATCAGTTATCCAGGAAAAGGATGCATGGTGTGAACACAGCCTGGCTGATACCTGGGAGCTAATAATCCTGGAACAACAACAACAAAAAACACAACCAAAAGAAACCCAACCAACCAACAAAAAACCCAATAACATTAAACAAAAATACACACACACACCCCAAAAAACCCCAACACCCAAAAAAAACCCCCAAACCAAGCCAAAATAAAGAAACCCCAAAGAAAAACCCAAACCTGCTCCCAACTAAAATCAATGACAACCTAGAGACTAGGCTCTGGGAGGGCCTGGCAAGCCAGAACCACTTCTGCAAGGCTAATTTCAGTTTGTATTCACCAATGCTAATGTATGTGTCTGGTCTTATTTAGGCTGACTGATCTCTCAGTGAAATTGCAGAATAGGCACAGAATTTATACAAGGATGTCACTGTTGCCTTTTTTTGTCCCAAATGCTACCATTTTGTGAACTAATCAGAATATTGCACTGGAAAATCAGGTGGGACACTGTGCTGTGTCTCACGGAAAATTGCACTTGGTCCTTTCTTACTTTTTTTTTTCCTTTAATCAGACACAAGTCTCATTCAGGCTGAAAGAAAATGCTTGGCTTCTGTACAAAAGAAGCATAGCACAAGGTCTTCTATCACTTTCTACAGGTTTGGAAGTTATTATCCCACCCAAATTGTCCCCTGTCCTTTCAGTAAGTGATATTGTCAGAGAACCCCAGTGGTAGCTGTGGATCTGTCTGGGATAGCCAGAGAGGAGTCCCAAAACCCCCTCAGTCCTGTCAGTGTTGCCATTTCTAGAAACAATCAGAAAAGGTTGTTCTGAAGGAGATCCTGGAGGCACAAATTGATACTGAGGGAAATGAAATTACACAAATAAGGAAAATCATAAGAAAATGAATTTGTAAAAGTCTAACAGGTGGGGACAGCACTGAACACCTGAGCTGTATCTGAACACAGGAAAAATGACTTTGTTTTTTCAAGTGAATGCTTGTGGCACCTCTGTAAGGTGCCTGAGTGTTATTATCTTCTTCTTCACAAGGACCTGGACAGAGAGAGAGAGAGAGACCACAGTCTACCCCAGGATGCTTTCAACACTTTGAAACTACTAAAGCATTGCTGGTAGAACCTGCTGCTAAGCAGTAGTCTCCAAAGAAGTCAAGTTCTCTAGATGGAGGAGGCATGGAAGCTAAATTTCCATTCAGTATCAGCTACCCACTCTCCCTTGGAGGAGTACCCAGGCTGCCCAAACTGGTACTGGGCTGGACCCAGAGCCCTGGAAAAATATATTTCACCTCCAGAAAGTTTTGAGTCAAAGATTCCTAGCTCATGATCACTTTTTTCCATGCTCTCCCAAAACTACTGATGAAGGAGGAAGCAGAAGTATTCTTCCAGAAGAAAACACTAATTTATGACACTTCTGCCAAAATTTTAGATAACTTGCCTAATTTCCTCATTACTTTGCTAATACATATGAGTTTGGTAATATTTTAAGGAAGGATGCAAGTGTCAATCAGAAGAGTTACTCAGAGCCATAAAAAAAGAATTTTGGGAATCACTGATTACATTTTTAGTTGAATTAAATTGCTTATTTTTCGTACAAAAAATACAGACAGCCAGCAAGCAAAGTGCCAGGTCTATGAGACTTCAGAACGGAACTTTGTCAGAGGATAAGCAATCCCCAAACACTGCAACATGACCACAGCTGGGTACTTTAACAAAATGGGTCATAATTGGTTTGAGGCAGTTACAGGTAATGAGGCTGGTGGAGCCAGATCCTTTCAATATCTGAGAATATATAAAACCAAAGCATGCTTGAATCTTTAATAGTCCCACAGGGCATGGAGCTGAGCCTCAGGAACTGAGGAGTGAGGATTGCACTCGAGGGTATTTGCCTGAGAGGAGTCACTGCCTGTCCTTGTGCCCAGGCAATAAATAAGAACAGGTCAGTTGATGTGGAAATGTCAGTTAGTATAAGTTCAGACTGCAAACCCGTAGTAGGAACATATGGGGGATTTATTACCAGTGAAACAGAGAATGCCACACTTCACTCCAAAAAAGATCTGTCACACAGTAAAAATGTCTGATTGCAAGAGCTCCACGAAAGACCACCTTTCCAGGCACAGGGCCCTCTTGCTCAGGGCTTCCTGCCTCAGCGCACCAGCAACTGCACAGACATCCAGCCAGGCAGAGCCAGAGGGCACACCCTGAGCCAGACATCACCAGTGCCACTGTCAGGGGCTGTGTTAGAGCTGGGCAGGGCTGTGCTGCCCTGCTGTGACTGACACGCAGAGTTTAGGCAGAGGGAAGAGATTAAATTCAATCACCATTTCCACCATGGGTTGCCTAACTGATCATTGGCTAATTGTGTTTCTATTTCCCACCACAGTACCCCACTCTGACAAAAAGGCTGCTTTAAAGGCATTCTCCAAACTGAAAACTACTCTTTAAGAAATAAGGCATCAAGGATGGAGCTGAGAAGGAGGAACCACTCAGGCTGCCTCTTCAACAGCAGACACTCTTGTACCTGAGATAGGTTGAATTAAAGGAGGGTTGTATCAGAAATTCCTTACACCTGCAGATAAAGGTGGATTTTGACCTGACCCCACACACTGTAGAAAGTGCTACTTTTCAGCCTGTATTGAGGAGATGTGAGATAATCATCTGGCCCAAAAGAGGGTGAATTGGCCTCAGAGTCAGTACATCTTGCCTTGGAGGACCAGAGGTAAATTCGGTGAGCTAAGCCAGCAGATTTTTTTCCTATTTCCCAGAAGTATGGTCTTTAAGAATATCTGAAAGTGTAGGTATTCTTCTTAAAAGAAAGACACTGACAAGGCTGCCATTCCTTCCCAGCATATCAGTAAAAATGAGTAAAAATCTCTTACCTGAAGTACAATGTATTTTCTGTTAGTTATCTTTAGGTGGCAGTAAGGTAAAAGCATGGAGTAGAAAGCTAAGAGAAATTTCTACTGCATTTTTCGAGACCTTTTTCTCATGTATTATGCTGGCTATAACATAGAAAGAGACTTTCTAAAACACTTGCATCTTCAGCAGATATCCAAAAAGCAATTATCAGGGTTGGCTTCATCCAGTACATATTCAGATGCAAACCTGTTGAATGCCAGCAAATTAATACAATGTTAAGTATGCAGGACTTGATCCAAGAATCCCTGAGGACAGTGGTGAGGTTCACAGGTAGAGACACACTCACATGATTCTACCAACAAGATGAAAGTAGACTTTAAAAAAGAGACAAAAAATAACTCTATTAACAAATGAAAAGTCTAAATAAATTCTGAATAACAATTAACATAGCGGGTTTTAGATTGTTTTTCATTTACATTTTACCTGCATGCATCTCTTCCAAAGTCTCTCCTGAAGCTAAACCACAATAATTTTTGTTGTCTCAAATCAACTTTCTAGTAGAAAAAAAAGCAGTCAGTAGGATAAAAACACACTGAAAGTTTTTAATCGAGGAATATAATTAGCAAAGTACCATGACAGTGTCACATAGCGTGCTAAGGCAAGTATTATGTAGCCAGTAAAGGTCTATCTTATACTATTAATATTTACAGTTGGAAGCAGGAGATGGCTGCAATCGAAGTGCTGCTCCCAGCAAAGGCTCGCTGCTGACTCGATACCTTGTTGTCTGACAGTGTGAAACAGTCACAGCGCTCCTTACTTCATCACCACTTGACAGCATCCTATTAATGCTAGGTAGCAACACATGGCTGGTTTGCAGGAGCTCAGCACCAAGTACGGAGGAGAATTCCATGGAGCAGTTTTGAGATTGTTGGCTCCGCTTATTAACAGAGAAGCAGGGATGGAAAGTGTTTGGCAATTGCAAAATCAGCCAGGAATTGTAAGTCTGTGCTATGCCATGCACAGCTGACCCACCTGTTTGTTATGCATCACTGGACAGAGCAGGTTCTCGCTCCCGCAGAAAGTGGGGAGAGGCAGGGCTGACTTTCAGCACAGGTTGTACTTGTGTGAGAGAACCAGGAGCTGAGGGCAAGAGGGCCAGACTCTGCTGCCCATGGTGACAGTCAGGGACAGCAGCCCACAGGAGGTGGCTGCACCCCTTTGTGATGATGGGCTTTGATGGGTACCTGGGGCTGCTCTCAAAGACCTGATAACAGAAATAAAGGAACACCTACCACTAACATCACTAACTAAGAAAGAGATCTTTAACCTCAGCTGTTGTGTGCTGAAAAGTGCAGTTTTGAGCAACTCCACACTGTGCACAAGTCAGGTTGAGTAACTGCATTAAAGTTAATTGAGACTGATCATTCCTAATACAGGCAAATCATGTCTGGTGAAAACAAAGTGCAAGGAAACACATCAGTGAGGAGAAACAGCAAGCAGGTATTCACTCAGACAGTACTTCCAGATTGCAAATACCACAGCAAAATCCCTCTTTTGTTTTTTTTTTTTTTCCCAATACAGAAAAGATTGGAATCTAGAATGACAGATAAAAGACATGTGCAAAAAAACAGAAAAGCAGAAGTTTGTAGTGGGAATAGTTTAGTTGCTTCCTTGACTTAGCTGTTAATAGCCTACATTACCCTTTCCTGCCCCATTCTCTTATCCAAATGCTGTCATTACCATCAGCCCCATCTTGAGGGTCACAACATCATCCTGCACATGCTGGTCTGACCAACACCTATGCAACCAATGAAGAAAGCAGTTTTCAAACCCATTCTTCTTCCTCATCATTTTAACTATTTCACTCTGTCTACCTCTTTGGAAACTGTCCTGCCCTCATCTTCACTGCTGTAGCATCTTTTCCTACTCTTCTCCTGTTTTGGGGTTTAACCTACTGACCCCTTCACACTCACTTCACTCTCCCATGACAACAGACTTCCTCAAAAGGCCTGTGTGTTCTTCCAAATCCATCTTCAGGTGCCATTTGTACTGTGGCAGCTACAGGGATGCTGTAAACCCAATCTGGCCACAAGCAAGGCAAAAACAGAAAGTCAGTATTTTCAGTGATAGTCTTGAGTTTCTTCCTGCAAGATGCTTGCCTGATGAGGCTTTTATCCACCACCAAGATGTACTCATACAGAATCTGCTGTCTCAAAGCTGCAAAGAAGTTATCCCCTGTGGAGAAACACCACCTGATACACTGTGCTGGCAGCCATGCACAAAAATAGTTCTGTATGATGCCCCAAAGTATTTCCCAAACTGGAAAAGGATGTTGCACCCCAGAGACTGACACCTTTACTAAAACATTTGTCGAGTCTGTGATATAGCAGCTATGGGACAAACTCCTCCTCAGCATGGTTTGCCTGGATTTCCACCAGCTATAGATTTTTCCCTCTTAGCCTTTCAGATTGCAGCAGATGGTGAAGTTCCTACACCAGAGGCTGTCGATAGAATTTTAAAAGGCATCTCATAACAACACATTGGAGCTGCACATTTAATCTGTGCTGCACCGCTCGGATGATCTTAAAAAGAGCTGGAACACTTACAAAATTAGCACTGGCAGTTGCTGCAGAAGCACTATCAAGGAGCCTTCTCAAAGCCCACAGCTTAATGAGAGCTGCCCTCCCAAACTGCCACCCAAATCACTTCTCTCTGTGCAACCAACACACTGCTGTCTAAAAGGCATTCAGTAATCTGGGAGATACTGATCCAGCAAAACAAGATGGAGATTTTAGGGCTTCAGGCTCATTTGGGTCCATGGCTGAGCTCATGTACCTGGCCAAACCCAGGAATATTGTTCCTTCTGCCAAAGACAGACCATCCCAGCCGTACTAAGCACCTCTGTTTTCATGGCTGAACTGCTTTCATTAAACAGTTAAAATAAACCACATATCAATACAACAAGTAGTTAAAGAAATTTTAGTTACTGTAGGTAGCCTGTCCTTTAAAGATTAATTCCTAAAAGGGAGCCTTCTGAGCTTGAAAAGCTTCTTGGCCAAAAGGCTGATACTGCCAATAGAAGGCCACCTGAGCCACATATTACTGCATGTAAGAGCACTGAGGAGGGGGAAAACTTTTGATTTAAACACAGCACTGTTTAAAGTGATCTGGGAACAGTCCTGCAGCCCAGTGTGGGGAGAAGGAGGTCTGGGTAAGTTGATCTGACTGGGAGATCAAGACTAATGCGAACAACACCCTTGTTTCACTGAAGTCTGCTTTACAATTTAGTTGCAATGCTTCAGAGAGCTCTGTCTCCAATCTCCAATTTCTTGCTCCACTATAATTAGAACAAACTTCCTCATTAACTTCTGTAGTGTCACAACAGTGCAACTTCACGTGCCAGGAGGGAGGCTGTCAGAATTTCTTAATGAGGTGCTTTCTTTGCAAGCCCAGCTAAATCCTAGACTTCAATCATCTCCATCTTCTTCATTTTCTCACAGACTACCACAGATGTAACTCTTCCTTCATAGTAAAGATTGCATTTTTCTGATCTATAACTGGTCAAGCCAGATGATCAATTTATCATTATAGCAGCTAACATGAATTCTCTCTACAGTTTTTCCTTGATTTCAAGAACTGTCAGAAAACTAAAAGTTGACATTTTTCAGGAAGGAATCAATTAAAGCTGTCGGGTGTCAACTAAGACAAACTATTCCAACTACATTATATAAAAAACATATACTACAAAGAGGTGGTAGTGAACATAATTTCTTCAGAGACATTTTAAGAAAATATTCAGACAATAACACCAATGAGAAAACAACAAGAAAAATTTCAAATAATTACTTAAAATCTTTCTTCTTCAAGATGAACTGCCTAAATACTGTGGATAATCTGCACACATCAGAAGTAGTCACCTAAGCTTTTTTTTCAGCAATGTCCATAAGGGTAGGCACAGGACTCAGGGCCCTCCAGACAGTGGGATTGTATTTCCCTGCAGCTATCAGGAAAACAACTCAGAGGCTGATGGGAGAAACAGCAATGGCACTGCTGGAAATTCAAGATGTAATAGAGAGGTATTTTCAGAGGGCTGCAGAGGGAGGTGAGGGACAACAGCATAGCCTCCTCCCAGGGAACATGGGGTCGGGGGAAAAGTTCCTAAGATATGCAGAAAAAAGCAGTGATGTTGCCTTGGGGTGTTGCCTTGCACAGAGAAGGCACCAGAGCCAATTTGTGGCAGTTACAGGCCACCCTGAGCTGGAGTTCTGGGCTGGCTGACTGCAGGGGGAAGCAGCCACACCTTCAGGCCATTGAGATCTTCATGTGTTCGAGGCTCCAGCTGAATTAGGTCCTACCAGCTGGCCTTGTTCTTACTCATGAAGGAAGCAAAACTAGAGAAAAGCCCTGCAGCAGTCTTCCTAGGTCTGTTTTTAACTCTTGCTTTCTGCTTCTCAATCTGAGAGAATTCAAACACTTTTCCTACCAGGTAATCCTGAAACTTGTTAGGCATCAAGTTTACAGTAGAGCAAGTAATTGCCCCTTTCAGGAATCGCTTCAGGGGACAAGAGAAATGTCTATACAATGCAAATGTCCACGGGATGGACTGAAGACTTCTGAGGTGTGCACAAGGAAAAGGAGTTGGTGGTCTCACCAATGATAAACAGTGGAAAATCAGCTAAGGTGCAGTCCATGCTGCTTCCTTTGTTGCCACAGGTACCAAAGCAGCAAGGAGTAAACTGTTCGAGGACCTGAAAAATAACAATGTATAGACACACTCAAAGCTCAGTGCCCACATGGACAGCAGCGTGAAGCAGGAAACCACAATAAACCATTAAAGGATAGAGAAGTTAAAGAAAATAGGTGATGTGTATAAAACCTTAAAAATAGTTTGCCTTTTTCAGTGGCCTGTACATCATCTGCCTTAACTTGACATGGATCTGTTCTCCTTAAATGAGTCCCAAACAGATGATGATGATGACGATGATTATTATTATTATTTCAACTCAGCAGCCCAACAACTCTAGGGACATGGTGCCTCAAACAGAGCAGCTACATTCTGCAGGTGATGTGAGGGAGAGCAATAGGTCATGGTTTGCTAAGGTGAAAAAAGAAAATCACAGGAAAATGTATTTCATGTGCCACTCATTCAATGTACTTTTATTAGAACAAAGTCAATCTATAGATTTATGGCCACTTTACTGCTGTTGAAAATAAACTGTAGCCTCACAGGCTGAGGTTATCAATGCATCTCATGATAACAGATTTGTGTGTGACTGACGATTCCTCCTTGAACTACACAAATTCTTATTTGAATTCAGCCTCTAACAGAAAAAAAAATCCAATAAGATGGCTGTAAATCCTCTATGAAATAAACTCAGCAGATCTATGGGCCTTTTAATCAACTAAATGGCTTTTCTTTGGCTGCTCACTATTATCCCTATATGCCCCCAAACCTTTCAAAGTAATTCTGACATGTATTAGGGCTACTCAAGCCAATCATTACCACAGCAAATGGTTTTGATCTGGGGGCAGTAAATCTGGATGGCACAGATCAGATGTTCTTACCGGGAATGAAGTGATAACCTCGTGAGTGGTGTCAGGACTCAGGATCCGGAGACTTCGCCGGCAAAAGCTCCAGTGCACACGAGCAGCTGCGGAATTCCCAGCAAGCCCCGCATGTGCCAGGGAAGGGAAGTCTCCGGGGTTTGTCAATCCCCGTGTTTTAAAGCCTGCGTTGATGTCTCTGTCTGGAGACGCATCCAGAATCGTTTCTGAGCGACTGCTGGAGTGAGGGCGGATTTATTCTCGGTGCCCGGCCACAGAGGCGGGCAGGCTCCTGCCTCCCGAGCGCCTCAGGCCCGCACACCCCACAGACCCATCCCGAGCTTTCTCCGCGTACAGCCCCCGCAGCAGCGGCCCACGGAGCCGCTCGCTGCCTCCATCCCTCACACCTGCTGCCCTTTCTCTGCCAGCACCACGGCTGCATCATCTGTTTCCCTGGTCTGGCTCAGCCCTGGTGTCCGCGGGCACACCGCTCCCGGCTGTGCGGACGCGGGGCAGGACGGGCGCAGCTCAGCCATGCTGGTGTCAGACACACGGAGGAGGAGGAGGCCCTGCGGGCCTGTCTGGGCTCCCTCACGCTGCCCCACTTGGCACACATGGAAATGTCCATTACAGCAAATCCCTAATGCTCCTTCTTATCAAATAACCATTTGGGAGACGGCTTGTTTAAAGATGAGCAAACATACACTGGGTTGATAAATGCCTCTGAGCTCTGACTTCTGAACCGGGCCCTCCTGATCCAAAACGTCCATCTACAAAGTGGATCAAGGAACCGAAGCAGAATAATAAATATATTTCCATAACAAAATGAAAAGCAAAACCCAGAGCTACAATGAAATGTCACTCTATTCAATGATTTATTTTATGCAATCTAAATATTCTAAATAATTTTAATTTAATAATTAAAATAACCCTAGAAAAATTAATGAATTTTGATGTGAAATCACCAGTGAAAAGCCAAAAGACTTGATTTTAGAAAAAGATGAAGATTTTTTGCCTGCATTTTCTTCTGTCTTTGCAGATTAAGCTATCCTCTACATGAAAACTAAATTCAATAATATTTTCTTTTCCTTTTTTAAAATTTATGCCAAAATAAACTTGTCTTGCTCCAGCTGACATACAAAGATATATAAGTAGAACATTCTACATAAAATAACTTAGCGAGAAGCAGATAGGCCTTCCAATGGTAGCAAACTTCATTTTGTTGGTATCATCTTGCCATCAGCATCCCTTACCACCAAGGATGCAGCTTTTACTGGCAGCCCCTCTATATTTGGGGTTGGGGAATTCTTAAAACTCTTCTGTCACCAACTACCTTCTAAAAAGGCACATAAGATAATTCAGGTTGGAAGAGCCCTCAGGAGTCCTTTCAGTCCAGCCTCAAACTATAATGAGAATCTCTAAGATATTGCCCAGCCAGTTAATTAACCCTCCTTCATTTACTTTGCATATATTTAGTTATTCATAAGCAGCGGTGATGTTACATTCAGAAATAGCTGTGATCACCAGGTGTTGTTTATTAGCAAGAACTATTTCTGAAAGACAATCAGAATGCATGGGGGTTCTCATAGGCTTCCCTAACAACAAAGGTTTTCAGCAAAAAAATTCAGGAACTTGTTTCCCTTCACAAGATTCCAGCTGTCCTGTGCCTTTTTTTTTGCCCCAAAGAATGCTTCCTTTCCAGAGCTTTCCCCTTCTGCTTTTGAAGCTCTAGGCCAAAGAACGCCTCCTGCTTGGGACTCTGCAACAGCCTTGTGACAAACTGTATATTGCAATCTCCCAGCACTCAGCTCAGTGGCCAGGTCTTACAGTTAACATGGGGAAGGGAACTGTGTTATGAAGCTGAGAAGTGATTTTGGAGTGTGGTCCATCTAGTCCTTTAGGATGCCCCAGACCCACGGCCAGGGGATCTGAGACACGGATGGAGCACCAGATGAACAGCTACTCACCTGAGCAGCCCCAGGGCACTCTTTGAAACATCCCAGAGGTTCACAGTCCAGACCCATCCATGTTGAAAGCACCAGCAGGGATTTACCAGAAAAGCCTGAAGCACAGATATGGGACCTTTAATTTCAAACTGCATTTTTAATGACCACTCCCTTCCTTTATGCAAAGTATACGGTATGGTCAGAGACAGAAAACCTCTTTTCCACTGTTTCAGCAGCACTAATGTTACTAAAAATACTGCTCAGTCCTTTTATTTTTGGGATCACTAGTTACAATTATTTCAGTCTATCATCATCACCAAACACGCAGTGAACAGACTCTGAGATGACAGGGGACAGAGCTTCTCAGATATTTTTTCCCAGATCAGCCAGCTGATTTTCCAAATTAATTTAACAATTCAGCCATTAATTACTAAAGAAGCAGTTGATTTTGATGGGACCAGACTGCAGAGCCTTCTGGCAACTCTCGTTACCAGTTCAGTGCAACTGCTAAGGGGATACTTCATATTGGAAACTTTGGCAGGGAGCTGTGGGCTGATAAACCAGGGGATGGCACTGGAACATCACGGGGGTTTGATCAATAGAATCCAAGTAAAAAGATGAAGTGAAGGCCTTTTGTTCACATTTAGAAATTAGAAGCACTATAGACATAGAAATAAAAGTAGCTTATGTATCTGATCATGGTGAAACGCCCAACTCTCCAAATGTTTATCAGTGGGACAACTTCTTTTACATATTGGCTCAGGATAGGTAAGGTTTCTCTAATAAGTAAATATTGCAAAATGAAATAAATCCCTGGTAATGGTATTAATTTGAGAATGGGATTTAGATGTGTGACTCCATTTTAGCAAGTTACAGGTTTTTTTCTTCACAGGTTTTTTCAATTCTTTGCAAAAGGTTCTTCTTTAAGAAATCAAATTAATTTGAAGCTTATCATAAATTAAAATGTCTCCATAGATACAGACAGACATGCTTGCAACAGGAATGGAAAGAGTATGGGCTGGAAAACAGGAGACCAAATTCAGAAATTTCAAATTCAGAGGCAAGGCCATACCATCCATTTGCCCATGACAGCGAATTTCTTTTGCAAATGGCCTATTCAACCCTAGGATCAGAGTTAACCTGGACTATCTTAGTCCTTATTTTCCCAGTGCTGCCGATGAAAATAAAAGAGAGCTTCTGGGAACAAAAATTCCATTAAAAATTTGCTGCCTCTCTGAGAAAAGAGGAACCAGAGTCACATAGTCCAACAGAATACAGAGCAAAACTAAGATCTCAGATATGTCTGTAACACCATCCAAAGACGAAATAACATTCCCAATCCAATCCAATTTAATAGACCAACAGGCTTCATGCCACCTTGTTTTATGGCAGTAGTCATTTGGTCTGTCACCTGCGTTATATTATTTCTATTGGGAAAAATGTTTTTAAAATCACAGGGACAATATATTTAGCCATCAAGGACAAAGGAAAATATCCTAGTCGATCATTTATCCCCTGGAGAGAACCCCTGAGCCAAACTTGCTTTTACTATTATAGCAAGACCTTTTACATCAGTGTGGAAGTGGAGAGAGGAAAAAAAGAGGCAGGATTGTTTTAACATTTTCCCTCTGGCATTGTCATTCTCCTGCAAAGGCATGAGTCCAGGGGATGCACACACAGAACAGCATCCACTTCCAGGGCATCCATTGCTGAGTGCAAAATCATCCTTGTGCTCTGGACTGTGATTGTCCTTCCTTGGAAATGAGAAGTAAGCAGGTCACTGAAATATCCTGCAACATGGAGCATCTTACTGGGAAATGGGCTCTGACCTGCTGTTTTCCCTTTCTAAATATTTGGGGATTTGAAAGTTCAGCCTCCAGCACACATTCATCTCAGGCAGTTCAGCTGTCACTTGTAATACAAATCAAAAGATGATGGATGGCAGAATCTGCCCAGAAGTTCAATTCCTGCTAGGGTCATTCTGTCCATAGTGACCACTTTTCCACACTAACCACATCACTTCGCTGCTCTCCTCACCATAAGCATTTTTTACACATGAAAGTGCATACATAGATGTGCACAAAACGTTCATCTACCAACTATAAAACTTCTCTGGTCTGAAGCTTCCCAGCTGACAGATTGGCTTATGTGCACTCTGCCTTCTGACATTATTACATTTCCCACTGCCACATGGAAATTGAAAAAAACCAAAACATCAGAGCATCCTTACGTTCATCCTGTACTGTAGTGCTTGTGTTTCTGTAGATGAAGCTATGAAGTCTGTGTGTGGAAGAAGAGCTGCATGAATATTTTAAAACTTATTTGTGAAAATATACTGATTATGCTCCCTTGTGCAGCCTCTATACACTCATTTCACGCAAACATGCTGGTAGAAAAGCTTACTGGTAGGAAAGTCTGTAGAAATACTGCATTTTACAATATTTAATGTAAGCAAATTTTGTATATATATAAGTACATACATATATATTTAAAAATTCATATAAATTTTGTCTATATATAAGTGTGTATATATATATATATATATATATGAAAAAATTAATATAAAACTTCTCCAGCAAGATAAACAGAAATGTAACTGAATATATATTCAAATTAGCTCATGTTTAACTTGCAGGAGCAAAGACCAGCAGTAGCATGCTCACAAGCAAATTAGAAATAATGAATTGTTATTGAAGTGATTAAAAAATTTCTGAATTACTACTGCAGCCCACAGACATATGAACTTACAGGTCATTTTCTAGGTAAGGAAGCTGTCGAAAGGAATGGGCTCTTATATGAAATTCGTCCAGCTCTGCCTGAAGTACTAAGCATTTTCTGAGGAGCCCAAAGAACAAAATTTGGAGAGGTTAATATGCTACCAATAAATGGTGCTTCAGCAGTAGCTCACCTAGGCAAAGCCCTATCCACGAACGGTTTCTGTTTTCCTTCTGGGGTAGCTCAAGTGTGTCTCAGCCTGCTCACTACGGCAATTATATCGCAATTATTTCAATCCCTGCAGCTGACAGCTGACCTGATCTCGAGCATATTCACCTCCATTGGCTCGGTGACGCTGGCCCTGCTGCTGGTGCTGTCCTTGGCCATGGTGGTGTTGGCCGTCACCGCCAGCAAACGCGCGACACAGGGCACCTACAGCCCCAGCCGGCAGGAGAAGGAGGGCTCCCGGGTGGAAATGTGGAACATGGTGCAGCCACCGCCCATGGAGAGACTGATCTAGAAGAAAGCAAAGCTGCTCCTCCATCTTCAGACATGGCTGAAAGGGGACACTGTACATATGTTAGATACATTCATTTTCGTCCTGATAAATATTTACAATGATTTGGGGCTTTCACTGCTTTCCTTTTAAGTTCAATAACGTGAAAAATCTTTTAGCATTTAAGTGAACCAATGACATTTATCATTGCTTTGGACCAGCTCATCCAAGGACAATTTTTATTTGCACTGGAAACTCCAGCCTTGATAATCAGCAGTAGGCATTACAGACAGTAATGGCTCCTGGGATAAATGTAAGTGCCTGTCCTGGACACCACACGGATAACAGCTTCTCCTTTGCACTCTCCTTTGGCTGCCTGGCAATCACTGCTGCAGAGGATGCTACAGACAAATCAACTAAGCCTGTACAATAAAGACATTGTAGTTCTGTTATCAAAGGGTTTAGTACTAGAGCTGTGTCTCAGTGTATCTTCTTTCATCTGTTAATCAGGGATTAAAAGGAAGCTGTGTGAAAACTCTCCAAAATAAATGCTTCAAATTTGTTTTTCTTCATTCTGGTTCTTTCGTTTTACTTGCTGCCTCTCCATCTTCTACTAAAATGAAGGTGAAATGAATTTGAGTTTCCACAAAAGCACATATTTTCTCCTACCATAAAAGACTGTGGCTTAAAATACCCACTGGGCACAACCTGATCTGTTAGGAAAGATGGAATCTAAATATCCCAAACAAATCATGTGCATCCACACTACTGCCTTTTTCCTATTACAATATTACCCCATGGCCCCTTTAAAAAAATTATTGCTTCTCACATTGCAAACATGTATTGGCTGCCAAAAAGCATGCTTAGAAATGTTTCCTAAACCTCATGGAAACACCAGGAAAGAGGCAGAAGTGCCCTACACGTAGAACAGTGGCTTGAAAATAATTAGGACAAACTTGGTGCTTCTCTTAGAGCTCAGACTTCTCACAAGATCATGGGCAAATAAATTTTTATGCCTCAATTTTCCTCTTTTAAAACAGGGATAATCCTATTTAACTACCTCATAAACCTCAGCAGCAAAAGGGTTGCTTTGTCAAAAAAGAAACAAATGCATGAAATATAATGGAGTTGCTTGGAAGAAATCTTGTAATGAAACAGACATTTACATAGATGTAATAAAAATCACATTGACATTTAATGCAATGAAACAAACATTTGATACAAAGAAATCTTGTAATCTTCAAATAGACATTTGGAAATGTAAGTTACCAGTTGCACTCAAAGATCTTAAAGGTATTTTCCAGGCATATGATTCTATGTGCCAAAAATGCTCCCAGGTCAAAGGGATTTTTGGAATGCAGAGGCAAAAATTTAACTGTAGCTCATGCAGTCAATTTTCAGATGTAGTCAAGTAATTAAATCACAAAAATTGCTCCCACACAAACTGAACCCACAATAAGGAGGCAACAGAGTGGAAACTCCATGAAGGAATTTCTTTCTGCACTTCAACTTGCATGTTTCCATAGTGGTGAAACATCCCAGACAGACACATCAACCCCCAGATGAATATTCCAGGAGTTGTGTAACAGAGTAAGCAACTCGTCTTTTCAATTAATGATCAATTCATAATTCATTTTGAATGAGCATCTTAAGGGATTACTGAGGATCAATGCCACTTGTATTTGTTTTTGCATTAGGTGATTAGCAGTAACTATGAGAGGAAGCACACCCAGGACTTTCTGCAGTCCTCACAAATATCTTTCAAAGCAAGGCACTACAGAAAATGTGAGCGGATGGTTGGATTCAAGCTGAGTTAGAAGGCAGAATGTAGTCACAGCAAAAATGCATGACAGATTTTATTCCAGCCAAATTTACAGCTTTACTACTGAAGCTTATTACTTTGAATGCAATTGCTGTTGTACAGCTGCAATCTAAATTCAGAGAGTCCAAAAGACAACTGAGGAAAGAATGAAAAAAAAAGTTACTAAAATTATGATAAGAGAGATTAGAAATTCAGGGTAGATCTTTTCAAACCATGGTTTTATGTAATTTCAGATGCAGTAACCTTTAATTTGATTTAGCCCAGCTTTTGCCCCATGAGACACTGCTGAGGCATAATAAAGCACACCATAAAGTTTGTTAGGTGTGATCATTTCTAGAAAGATACATAAACACTGGAGGGGAAAAAAGAAGCAATTGACTCAAAGAGTGTCCAGTTTGAGGCAGCAGACACCAAGTAAATGAGACAGCAGAGAACAGCATGTGAAGATGAGAGGGCACAAGTGAAGCAGAAGTGATTTGTGTGGATTCTTACACATGGGTTTTGCCTCACACAAAAAAGCTGTGAGAGACACAAAGACAAGACCAGCTATGCCAAGGAAGTGGCCAAGTGGGAAAAGGCATGGGAGGCTGTGATAACAAGAGGGGAAAGGAGTAAGTGAGTGGAGAAGAGAAGCTGGAAGGCTGCAGGCTGGGAAAAGCTTGGGCAGAGCAAGCTCTGAACACCAGGGCAAATCTGGAAGCATGAATTAAGCCCAAGCAGCAGAAGCAGCACTGGACTAATAAAATGGATGCAAAGAAGATGCTTCCAGACTCATGCTTTACGGTCTTGGTTTTCTGGTCAATGAGTTCAGCTGATAGAATTGATAGAAATCTCAAGGAATAGCATAGATGGAGAAAGAAAAAGAGAAATTAACTCATGTCAGAAATAGAAGTAGAATGGTTATAATAAATAAACTTTGAAGTCTGCCCTTCTTTGAGAAGGAGGTTGAACCAGATGACATCAGCAGGTCCCTTCCAGACTTAAATATTACCTGATTCAAAGAAAAAGGACGAAAGGGAGAAAGCAGCTGAAGATGGAGGCAGTTTGCAAGGAGAACTAACTTGAAGGAAAGCACAAAGAAAGACAGAGCAAGAATAAGGAAGGGCTGGAGAGTAAATCTGCTCTTCTCCATGGTTTGACTTTCTGGATGAAATCTGGGAGACAGTAGAAAAACAATCTGAGATGTAATAAAATATTCCAGAAAGTGTTGCCACAGAGAGAATCTATAGGGCTGAACAAGATACCCAGGAGCGTGTACAGAGGAAGGAAGAGGCAGAGAAGATGAAAGCCTGAAGACTTTTCATACAGACCAAAGAGAGTTCAGGAGGAATATGCTCCTAGAGAATTAAAAAGACACCCATAAAAGCACAACAAAAGGAAAAATCTCACAGTGAAATACAAGTGTGGTTTGTAGAAAGTAAGTCAAGGAGACAGAAGGCAGGGGAAAAACCTTTAAACTAAGATTAGAGTAAGCCGTGATTGCTGTCAGCCTCGGTGGAGAGGAAGTGATAAAAGTAAAAGTGGTGGAAATTCACAGAAAAATGAGAGAAGAAAAGGAAATGAAAGTAAATGGCACTTGAGGGAGGTGGAGGCAAAAGCTGGATCACAGCAAGGGTGAAGCTGGACTTTCACAGCAGTGAGGCCAAAGGAAGCAGAGGGAGGAGGACAGTGAGTCAGGAATGAGAATTACCTATTGAAACAGATCTGTGTAGGATAACTTAGATGAAGCACGTTTTACTTCAAATGGGGATTAAAATGTGCAATATTCAGAACTCTACAGTCTTATAAGAAACAAACAAAGGCCCAGAAGGCAACAAATGTCAGTTCCAAACACACTTCATGAAAATCTGAATTAACGAAGCAACATCCAAAGACAGCAGGGAGGTAGATGCTGCAGCTGGAAATGCTCAATGGCAGCCTGGAGAAGCACAAAAAGTCCCAAAGCTGTTGCTACATGAACACACTATAGCCACCATAAAATGCATGGTTAGGCAGACTGACCCTTCTGGGCCATATCTCAACCAGGGAACAACAGCTAAAACAAAAGAGAACACATTTTAAAGAGTGTCTAATAACATCCCTGAAGAAATTTAACCCACAGTTTAAGACTGAGATAGCAGATGTCAAGCTATTTTCTGCTTCTCAGCCCAGGGGTTTAATAGAATATATACAGAAGCACAGACATTCAGGGAGGAGCAATAACATCTAGGGGTTGCAGAGAGCATTTGTTCTGCTATAAGGAAAAAATATTGAAATTGGCTTCTGGTTCCAAAAAAAGCACTGATACCTCCACTAATGTGGAGGGGTCTCCACAAAAAAAGACTTAAGATATTTCAAAACTCCATTTGTTTAATGTCTCTCACTATTTGACTCAAAAACTTGAAGTATAATATATTATTCATGAACACTTGCAACTTATACATTAAAAAAATGTTCAATATACTCACCTTATATATTTAAACTTTATCTTCATGTCTAATAGCCTTCTACAAAGAAAGAGAGGGTGCTAGGTTAGAGCACATGATCTGCTCTGCACCAAATCCCTCCAAAGTTACTCAGAGTCAGGGGAAGGATGAAAAAATTTACCCCCTCTCATGGTCCATTCCCTTTCCCTTGGAAAAATGTGACATCCAACCTGTGATACAGTGAGCATTACCTTGCATTATGTGCCTTCTCCATTTTATGTAAAATTAACTGTTCCTTCTCTATATGTATATAGTGTGTTCACAATTTAGGTGCTGTATTCATAGTACTGTTTTGGTCTGTACAGGGTCAAAATGAGCAATAAATAAGGATTATGTTGAGTCACACAAAGCCTGTATTATTTTTGCTGTATGGGATTATTTCATCATGCAATTACAGAAATCATCCCCAGGTCAGAACTATATTTACAGTTTAAGAAGTCAAATTTGCCAGTAGGAATCAAGTGATCAAGAAACATTTTCCATACTTGGAAATGAGATGAACAGTGGGGGCTGCCAGCCTTAGCACTGCAGTCTGCACCACCCTCTGCTGCAGCCACACCGACCCACTGCCCCAGACCATCAAAGGGATGTGTTTGTGCCAGGTCCCAAGGTGGCACAAATCAGTACAGCCCCACTAGAAGCCAATTTATACAAGTTGAGAAGCACATGCTCTGGTTTTGAAATTACTGCTGTCTTTCCAGCACTGTGGACAAGCGCAGGCAGAAAAGTGGCAGAGCTGTAAGGATTTTCTTCACTTGATGTAAAACCCATTATCATGAGGGACTTTCTGCTCTCTTCAAAAGTCTTTCTTTACTTTTCAGTAAAGATCAATGACCTCAGAAACCAAGAGTCCTTTTGCCTCAAAAGCTTCAGCACCCTGACAGGGTGTCCTTGGAGCAGTTCAGCTCCTCTGCAGCCTTGCTGCAGAACGGGACACCTCCAGGTGAGACACAATTCCTTCTCTCTGATTCCTCTGAGCAGTGCCCAGACTTCCCAAACCACAGAGACCTGAGGAGGCAGCACCTAAAGAAACCACTCCCAACAGTGAAAAGATATCTTTGAGGCCTTGGCCAACTCTGTCTCACTTCTTTTCCCTTCCATATTCTGCACAGTCTCTTTCCCAGCTGAGGCCTGCTATTCCCACATCCCTGTCCTCTGACCCTCTTGGAAGGGGCATCCGTGCTCACCCCAGCCCTCTAAAGGCTGTCGTGAAGGCAAAGAGCTTGCTACAAGTTCTTTTGGCAAGAACAGCTCATTTTGCACAAGTGATTCACCCAGGACAGAAGGTGAATGTGAACTTTGGTGAGAATTTTTTTTTTTTCTCAGCATGTTGGCATGTAACCAACGAAAGTCTTGTGCTGTGGCCAGAGCACCATCGTGCACCCAGAGCAGGGCACTTTGAGCACTGCCACATAATCACAGGGTACTTTGGTGAAAATCCAAATCCATTGGGCAATTACTCTTATATTCTCCTTTGATAAGTGTGTGTCAGCCACTATTTCCTTGTCACAGATTCCCCGAAACTCTGTTCCAGGGGCTGTGTTAAGCATCACTAGGTGTTTTTTTAAAAATAATTGTCCAATCCTTTTGTTTCGTGGACATCTAAATAAAAGTTTCTTTATTCTTCAAAATCACAACTTAAAGCAGGAGAATCCAAGCATGTCAAAGGGATTTCTGGGGAAGTCTATTTTACCAATAGCACCTCTTAACCCTAAACCTGAGGAACATCTCCAAAACCATGAAACTCATGATTGCCAATATTTTAGTAACTGATTGTTGCTTAGACCTCACTCTCCAAAGATAATAATGATCTGACCTTGTCGGGTTTTAATAGAAAACACTGGTTTTTTGTGTTCTCTGGAAGACAACACCACCAGCACCACTAAGGATTTGTTCACCATGTCTCGAGGAAGCACAAGAATTCTTACTTGTTTCAACAGAATAGAATTATCTTTCTACTGAGTAAAACTGAGTGATCTGAAACTTTCAGAGTACATTTCACAGACTTACAGCTATGATGCCATGCTACTTTTCCAGCTGCAGCAGGCAATTCTCAGGTGGGGAATTGTCTCCCTTCCCAAGCCTCCAGAACACACTTCCTAGTCCTGGAGGACGTGAGGAAGCACCTCGCCCATCCAGGTTTCTAGCCAGTGATTAGCTAAGCCACAATTTTTTGTCATTGTCTACATCTGGCTAGTGATTATTTTTCACACAGATGCTAATTAATAACAAACTTCATCTAATTTGTGGTATTAAATAAAGAAAATAGTTGACACAATTTTTCAAATGGCCATAATAAATACAGTCCTGGAGCAGAAGTCTTGTCTCCAGATAAGAGACAGCAAAGTCTTTTTCCCAGCCCCAAATGTCTATACTATGTTTTATTTAACATAAGCCCCAAGTCTCACTGCAGGACAAACCTTACATGTGTAATGTCACATAACATCAGGAATCACGGATCAGAGGATTTTGGCCAAGTTCCTTTTCCTGTGCTATTCAATCACCTCTCAGCTAAAGAAAACTGACACCTCTGAAAACAATTCAAAAAAAGAGCATCAGATTAGGCATTGTAACTCAATAAAGTTGAGCAGCAAATAGCTGACACCACTAGAATTTTGCCTATTGCAAGATGTCACAGTTGAATGAATGGATGGGGCTTTCATGCCCCACTGAAGCATGCACAGCCTTCAAACTACTGGCATGTGTCAAGATGCTGCAAAACCTAACATTTATAAAAGATACATCTGGTGTGCATTTACTGGGAGCAGAGTGAGGTCTTGTTTAAATTGCACACATGAATTTGATGTGGAGAGCGGGCAGTATCCCAAGCCTCACAGTAAAAGCATGTTTTAACCTAAACTCTTCCATCTATAATGCATGCCATGAGGTGTGAAGACCTCATGCACAGAGAAAAGCCAGAGCATAAATTATGAATCAATGCACAGGTGGAGTACTGAAGGCTAGGCAGAGTTCTCAATTCAGCAGTGATTTTTCAGAGTTTACATTCTTTCAAATTATATTTATTGGATAAAAATGTATTGGGAGATTTTATATTGCAACCAATTTGAGCAACTTTGCTGTTTTTTGACTGGGTTTCACACATGTTACTTTTAATTTCTGATTTTATCAGGCTGTGATTTTTCTTTCCCCTGAGAAATTTGACAAAGCAATTCCTTCCCCAGCAATCCATCTCACATTGTCAAGCACCACCGAGGCAGGCATGTCCAAACCATGGCTTTAAATCATCTTTTTTGATCAGAGAAAAGCCACACAGGCCTTCATCTGGTTCCATGCTCTTCATGGCACCATTTGAAGCATGCCATTCTCCTCAATATTGTGTGTGACCTTTCAGGTTCCACCTGTAGTTCCAGCAAAAGCGCAATTTCCACTGGCACGTACTGTAATAACCAGTGCTGACAAAAATGTGTTTCCAATTTAAACCCACTCAAGTGGGGTTGAAGTCAAGTTTCACTTGGCACCTGCACTAACCCCTCTTGGCAGCAGAGATTCAGCAGGAGCAGCAGCAGGGGAGGAGTGGGAGCAGGGGAAGGGCTGTGCAGGGCCACCTTAAGGCGAGGTGACCACGCTGGCTGTGGCCCTTGTCACCTGTGTGAGCAGGCCCTGCACCAGCGTGTGTGTGCAATGCCCAGGCAGTCAGGGCACGGGGCAGCCTCGGCTTACAGAGCTGCTTTCAGTCCCACAGAGTGAACAACTGAGCACCTCCCTCGCAGCTGGCACACAGGTAACAGCAGTTTGGGTGTTACCCCTAGGGAGCTGCGCAGCCATTAGGCAGATCAGGGAAGTGCAAGTCTTCAGGGAAGACGTGTGGAGTGTTCCCACATATTTTTGCTCGGAGGACATAACAGTTTAAATAAATAAATGCAGCTTTAGCTGCTTCTTATCCCCTCCTCAGCAAGCAGGGTGAGGATGCCAATGGGCATCCAGTGAGACAGGGGACCCTGCCTGTACCACAGCCACTTCAGGACCAGCCAGGAGTCCGGGCGTATTTCAGAGGAAGAAGAACCAGGCTCTCGTTCCTGCCTGCCTGCAGCACCACTGTGGGAGCAGCATTTCACACCTTGGCTACAACGACCTAGAAACATCCACAAAAGGAGCAACCTCGACCCAGATCCCAGTGACAAAGCAGGAAAAAAAGCAAACCAGAAGAGCACACAGGTGCACTGCTCTGCTCTCTCAGTTTCTGGCAGTGCATCCTCATGTGTCAGTGACTGCAGCTCTTCCAGAGGTTTAAATATTCCCTTGGGCACAACCCTACATCAAGCAAGGGTTGTTCAAAGCAAACCAGCAGTTTGAGACTTTCCTTCTGGAATGTATAAAACCTCAATGTCCAATTGAACAAGCCCAGTGCCAAGCATTTCTTCCAGAGGGATCTGTGGCAGGATCATAGACAATTGTGATAAACCTGACCCCAGGCAGAAGGAAGCTCCACCAAGTTTTTGCATGAGAAATGAGCCCAACAAAGATACAGATCTGCCTTTTAGGGCAGCCCAGTGCTGGCACAAGTGGTTAAACCAGCCCCAGAGAAGATCACTGTGGTTCAGAACAATGGGTAATGGTGACCACTGGTCAGAAAAATACGTGGCTGCACTTGAGACTTGCACAGACTGGATTAGTTTGTGTTTGTCACTCAGTCCTGGGATGTATTTTTCTTGTGTAGCCTACCTAAGATGTAGAAATTGCTTGTCAAATTTTATGACATTGGGGAGAAAAGAAGTAAGAGGGAAAAACCAATTACACAAATACTGGTCTGTTGACATTTAAAATGAGACAATGATGAGCATAAAAAAAAAGGTTAAAAAAAAAATCCTGGGCCGGCAACCCAAAGGACCAAAGACAAATCACAAAATAGGATGCAACTAATTAGGCTGAAATGCCAACAATGTTCAGTATATCGTTCAAAGTATCTGCGGTGGCAGACTGCTACCATGACCCCCAGTACAAATATGCCAAGGGGAGATGTAGAATAGGACTGAATCAGATAAGTTAAATACAAATATTTTAAAATGACATTTTAATTTCTACCTCACCATTTTAACATTTTTGAAATCGTTAAATAAGCATGTCGCCTATTCTCAGAGCAGGCCAAATGTCAGATGTTTGTATGTATTATTCAGCTGAACATTTTAAGTACATAATCTTCCTCATTGCTAAACAGGTGGTACTATGTTAACAGGTTATTTTCTCAAAAGGAACAGTGAACAGAAAGCTGCTGACTCCATAAAGTGGTGTATTACTGAATGTGTAGCCAATGCAAGGATGTAACTGAGCTGAGGTCTGTAGGCAGGACAGAACTTTCTGCTGCATCAACAACTTCCAAAGCACATTTCAAGGCAGAATACCACAATTTAGTTGAGTTATTCATAGAATTATACACACCTGGAAAACAAACTTCTGTAGGCAAATGAGTATTGTGTAAGCTCTCATCACATCTTTACTGTGTGTCATCCGTGAAACAGAGTAGTATAGGATTTAACAATTAAAAACAGCCAACAGACCTAATAGGAAAAGCCTTGAAACCAAGTTTAGTAGATTCTTTATAGGCCACACTGTACCTTTCTTTTTCAGAACTGCATGTTAGGGTTTGTTGCTGCTTTGTTCCCCATGTTTCAGTGACAATTATTTGAGAGAAGAAGTGGACCCAAAAATAAAAAAATTAGTGGAGCAGTGCACCATCAGGAGCCCAGCCCTTTGACTTTCAGGAAGAATGTGAAACAGGCAGTCACAGAAAGGAAATAACATACAGCACATAGCATATTCCAAATGTGCTTCCCAAACTTTGTTTTTAGAAATAGTACTTGGTTATGTTTCATACAGAATTTCCAGCAGGATTGACTGCCTCTGGGCTTTTGAAGTGCAAGAAGCTGTTATCATTTTTTTCTGACTGGTGAAAAATTTCAGACTGACTCTACTCTGCTTTATCTGAATACCAGCAAACCCACAACAACACTCCAGGCACAGCTTAGGTTTTTGTTGTTGTTGTTATTGCTTGTCACATCAAATAAAAATCTAAATCTCTGAATTTGATAAAGTTACTTTTCATTTTGTGAACATGAGGTTAACACACAGTGAGTCCTGGAACACAAATGAAATGCTTTGTCCATCATTTTGGATTGGTTGCAGCTGCACTGTGTGAAAGTGAGTTGCAAAAGCAATTCTCATGTGCTTTTGAAGCACAACCAACCACGAAGTTACTAATGAATAGGAGAGCTGCTGATTTCTCCTCCTAAAGGAGTCCCCAGTAAAACAGTGCTTCGAGCTGCATTTTTCCCTCAAATGACACATCTCCTAATACTTGAGCCAGCTTTTGTACCCAGGGTGCTACCACGTGGCTGCTACACCAAACCATGGAGTTTTTCACAGACACTTGGTATTGTATCGACAGAAGAGTCCTGCTGTACCATCTGTGTAAAATCTGCCAACTTAGACTACCTTTTCTTATCACTTCTCTTTCTCATTCTCAGGTTTGAAACAATTTAACTCAAACATCCACAGAAAGCAACTTGCAACCACACTCTCAGTGCCCTCAGGAAACAAACTAAAGAAAGCAGGTGAACTTTACCTGAAAGACTTCATACCTTCCACTCCTTCTGCAAAGATTGCTTTTATAATGTCCTCAATTAACTCATCATCTGGACCTATGACAAAAACTTTGTTTTCACAGCTGTCATTTGAACAGCTGAATAAATGTGGCCATACCTTCTGAAAAATCAAAGAAATGACTGCAAGATGTGCTATGCTTCATCTAGCAGTGAGGATCCCTTTGCTACCACTCTTCACAGTTGGTATCACTCTGCTGGCTGCAGTAAGCTAGCACAGTTCTAATGGCAAGTGTTAAAATCACACCCTCATTGTTCTGTATCAAGATAATTTGTAGTTTTCTTATCAGTTGTGCATTGACTATATAAGTATTGAAACCACAATCCCTATGGTTTGCATAAGATAACAAAATGCTTTTAATTGAGAAGAGTGAATCACAGATCAGATTATACTGCATAGCCATTTAATAGAGAATTCCAGCTGAATTACAGCTGTACACCTGCAATTACATTAAAAAGCTCATGTGAGAAGCTTCCCCTATGTGTGGTGGGGTCAATGCCAGGTGGCTCCTGCACGGACCCATGGCTGGCCAAGGCTCAGCTGATCAGCCACAGTGGCAGCATCTCTGGGATCACAGTTAAGGGGGGAAGTACCCTATGCAATAGCAACTGACAGAGAGCAGAGAGAAGAGAAAGAAGCAGCTCTGCAGACACTGAGGTCAGTGAGGAGGGAAGGGCAGGAGGTGCTCCAGGTGCCAGAGCAGAGATTCCCCCACAGCCCAGGGTGCAGCCCATGGTGAGGCAGCTTTGCCCCTGCAGCCCAGGGAGGTCCATGAGGGGCAGAGATCCACCCATAGCCCATCAGGAGCTCCTCCATGCTGGGGCTGGGGAAGAGCCAGGAGCCCTCCCCCTGAGAAGGATGGAGCAGCAGAGACCTGCCAGAGCCAGCTCACCCTTTACAGGTTTTTCAGCCCACCTAAGTTAGAAATAAAACCCACCTTTGTTTTACTCCTGATCTCCACCAAAGCCAAGAGGGGCATTCTGCAGCAGCCTCTCCCCAGCAACAGCGAGGAGGGGAATGGAGGAGGTCACCAGCAGTGCCAGTGGGTCCCACAGCCCAACAGGGCCATTGGGTGCACGAGGGGAGCAGAGCAGGAAGAGCAGGGGGTGTCAGGACCAGGTTTGCAAAAAGGGGAAGTCCCAGCACCTCTCAGCAGCACAGTCTGACCCCTCAGCATATCCCACCACAGCTACCACAGGAGGTTGGGCACCCCTCTTCCCTCACCAACAGGATCCCCAAGAGCTCTCTGATAATACTTGGCTGAACAGTGCAAAAATACTTGGTGCTATCACCATTAATGCTACTTTCTCTAACTAATGTTAAAGGTTCAAACCATAGCACCCCTCAGTTATTATTACTGTACCTTCTGCTTGCAGTTTCTCCTTAATATGTCAGTTTCTTAACCTCTGAAGTAAGACAATACACCTACTTTTTTGGCAACAACGTGAAGACCTGAAGCCCAAGAAAAGCTGTTTAACAAAAAGGAATGATTAGCTAAGGTTTATAAAACATGCAAAATACCACTGGAATTTAAAAGGACATCAGCATTTAACATTTGAACTAACCAATTCATTATTGCATTCAAATAAACACATTCCGCTTTCTCTGTATTTGAGAAAGTGAAATGATCATTCCATGGAGAAAAACGTCCAAAATAATACCATACCATGCATAAAAATGCTGCTCAGATCAACCCATCAAACAAGAAGCTTCATCACCCAAGGAATTTTGGTATTGTTAAATTTTATTTTATAGTACAGTGTTGGGCACTTTATGGTAATGTGGAATTCACCGAAAACTTCTACTGACACCACAAATTTTGGAAGGAAAAAGAAAAAACAAACCACACCACACATCACAGCTCATTTAATACATCTAGACAGTGCACTACTAACAGTAGTCTAAGGTCTGAATTACAGTTCTCGAGGTGGCTTTGAACAGTAGTCCAGAAGGTGCAAAAGCATGGAGTAAATTTGGCTCTAGTTTTGCTAAAAGGTCAGTAACTAACTAAATTTTTAAAACTGTAAGGACAGTGCTGGTTGTTTGGTGTGTGGGTTTTTTAATCTCTAAATTTAAATTTTCAATAACATCTCAATGTGTCCTGTACTTTATGCCTCTACTTTATGTACTAAGGACTCACAATAAGGGACATTATTGGGAATGGTTTTCAAGAGTGACAAAAAATGTTCTGAAAAAAAAAAATTAGAAGCATCAAGTTACATGATGTTGCTTTGCTCCATGTCGAGGCATTTCTCATCATATGTGACACAAATTTAAAAATAACAAACACAAATTGTCAGTTTGCCAAACATCTAAGCATTTTAAATTGCCCTTCCTCCTCAAAAATCATGAAGTAACAGACGTGATGTGCTTGTGTGCAAGCTGCACCAAGATTAGCTCTTCCACAGTGCTTTATTGCCTCATTCAAGTATATTAATTTAAAGAAGGTCTCAAGGAAAATCCAAAGGTTAAAAGAAAATGTACATCAATATACAAAGAAATTAATTTACAAAAACTTAAAAGGATACTGGCAACATTACTAGATATTTTAAGTAATGACTTATTGATAATTAGGGATGTCACAAACTAAATTCTTGTGGTCATTGCTATGATGTCACCTCATTGCTGGTCCTGAAAAGCAATGCTTAACACCTCAACTTTTTACCCATGATGAACAAGTGATCAAAGTATAAACTAAACATCATAAATTTTAATAGTTAACCTTGAATTTAACCAGGTTTTACTTTCAAGAGTTAACTGGAACTACTACTATGTGAACATTGGCTTAGACCTTATTATTTCTACAGAATGTGACATCCATAATCACTCCCAGTCACTGGAAATATACATTTGCCTCATTAGAATATATTTCTTCATGTTTTTATCATACAACCATATTTCAAAGCTACATGAAATTTTACACATTTCTGAAAAATACAATTTCATGGATCTGCATGAAAGCAGATGTGCACTACTAAATTACTTTGAAACAAGGAGAAATATTGCACAAAATTCACTGAAGATTTTAAAGTCAACACATTTCCCTCTCCCAACCAAGTTGCTCCCTTATTTTTAACACAAAGAATTTTAATTCACACAGAATCGTAATAAATGTCAACGTACTTGAATTCATTTTCCAAATGCTAATACTGTTATTGGATTCTAAATACAAGTGTCGTTAGTATTGACCTACGTAATAGTACAATTCAATTTGAGTACCCTTGACTACAGTAAACCTCGGAGTAACTTCCAACTGCGTTACCTGTTTCATACTCCAACCCAGCAGAGGATGGCAATGGCCCCTGGCCAGCTACGTGGGTGGTGGATGGCCCTCTAGACTGAGGTGGCTGTGGACTCACCAGGAAACTCTACAAGAATAAGTGAAGCAGCTTTCAGAAAGACCTGTCAAGTACTTTCAACTGGCCACTGACTGACACTGTGGAACAGATACTGCAAAACGAATCAAGGAAGGTTTTGCACAAACAAACTGTATCATCCCTTTCCATTCCTTTATTTTCAACACCCAGAAGAACATGAATTCTAGGCCAGCTGTGGTCCATGCTCCTGGGGTGAAGATGAGGACATGTTCTGGTCAGCTCAGATTCTGCTAACAAGTAAACAACACCTGGCAGAGACAGACAGGGCTAATAGCAGCAAAGTTACTGAAGACAAGTCACATCACCATTCATACTGGTTTTGCTGGTGCAATTATTTCTACATTCATTCTTCAAAGACTTACTGCAGTACCACAGGAACAGGCAGCCTTCACCATCCTGAGCTTTGCAATAAGGAAGCTGCTTGCCTCAGGCTTAATTTTATTGCCACGTTTGTTTAGCCTAAAATTTCAGGCTGTTGGGAACACACTGGCTGGAGTCTCACGGCACCTGGACTAGAGGCTGGTGCCAAGGGAGAGGATGCCAACTCCTTGGAAATAAAGCTCCTCTTGAGCTCTCCCTGCCAAGTCAGGGAGGTCCATGTGTTGGGGTTCTTCCTGCAGGACAGGGTACAGTCAGGATTACACAGGGGGCATCTGCAAAAGGGTCTCATGCTGGCACTTGATTTTTGCAGGAAATGTTTCTTTGATTACTTACATGCATAGAAAAAGTATTTTAGATGCTCCTAGCAATTCTGTTAGGCTGCACCAACCAAAGATTGTTTGGTAGGACTGAATATGACTGACTGTAGGTGGATAGAGAAGCAGTTTTAAAAACCTGGTTTAACTGTTCTTTTGCCTAGACTTAACATTGGTTACAAGAACACGAGGTTGTAAACTAGCTCATCCTAAAACTTGAAAAGACATCTAAAACAGAATTCTAAGGTCTAAAACACTCTTCTAATAGATTGGGTGGGATTTTCAGAAGCACCCAGCACTTGTCTAAAAACCCTGCCTGAAGTCTGTGTTATAATGCCTGAGAGGGGACTTCAGCCAGTGTCGAGTGCTTCTGATGATCCCACCCCAACAGCAGCAGCACCACTGAAATGCTAAATGACAACGAAGGGTTCAGTCAAAAAGTTCTATGACAACTTCTACAACTACATTTTTTCTTCAGAACAAGTCTATTTTTCAGAACTACATGATGCCCAAATATGTGAGATGGAAGAGCAAACCACTGCCTATTCTACACAGACTGCCCTCTGCATGCATAGAGGGTGGGTAGGGATCACCTCTGCATCCACAGTCCTCCCCTGGTATCTGCAGTTTCCCATGTTACATCTCTGTACACATGAATGGGAAGGCTTTGACTGGGACAACATATTATCCATTCTGCAAATCCCACAGGGGCTTAACTCCACAGGCAATGTTACTTTTGCCTACATGACTGAGCTGGCACCACTGTAACTGAGCTAGAACTGAAATCTGGATGTCTTCAAAGTTACTATCCCTCCTGTGGACTTCCAGGCTCTGATTCACTGCACTACATTGGAACAACCCAGAAATCCCTTTCTCCTTCCACTGCCCTTGCTTTTTCCTCCCAAACCAGATGAGTGATATGGCTCATTTCAGGTAGACATCTATGCAAAATATACTCAAAAATATTAATTTCAAGTCCTAGTTTGACTTTCTACATTGGCAATTTGTTCCTATGTGTAAGTAACAGACCACAAAGCTTAATCAAATAACCTGGTATCTCCCTTAAACAGGAGAAATGGGAAGATTTTTGAGATCCTGAAGAAAAGAGATGCCTCTGAAGAAGACCACAGGAGCTCTGACTGAGCAGAATTCTGTTCTCACCAGTAGCTGCTGATCAATGTTGATGATTTTCAAAGACACTAGAAGGATTTCTACAAATAAAAAGCATACAAGTATAAAACTTGTAAAGTACTGGACCCGGAAAATTTATCTTAATATAGAACCCAATGTGGTAATAAAAATACTGCATATGTAGCCAATAAACAGTTTTATATTATCACAAGGACAAAGAACAAGAGTGTGGAACCAGAAATATCAGTTTGGACTCTTATCTATTTGGTAACTGGCAATTCTATTTAAATAAGGCACAAACATTAGCCTTTTTAAAAGATCACTGATAGTAAGTGGAAAAGATTCTGTATATTACAGAGTAAAAAATGTACCTACAGTTAAAATCAACATATATATAAGACGAAGCTATTGCTGAACTCATACAAGGTTCAAAACCAAAAAAGACATGCTATTTATGATTGTAAACAAACTATGGGCTTTGTAAATAGTAAGGAAACAATGCAGCATAAGCACAGACATTTTGACTGAAATTAAAATAATTATTAGTTGAATGTTACCATCTTTTATTTAATTTGTTTACTTCTTTTCAGCCTGCATTTTCACTCCATGAAGCAGGGAATTATTACTACAATGCCTCAATTTTGAAAGATCCCACTATCAAACTTCCAATTTTATGATCCTTATAAAAACTATAAGAATATTGACAGTCTCCCATGGCTTCCATATTTATTCCACAAAGCTGAGAATAGGACGACCTATGTGTTTATTTGTTCAATGTCTAACCCTCATGTAAAGCCAGTAATATTTATGCCTGTACTAGAGACTCATTTTTGAAAACCATTTTCTGGCAGCATTCCTGGACTTAGATGTTTGATGGTTTTGAAAGTAATGATGGCCATAATTTAGAATATTTTTTCTATTTTCCTCCTTAAGACCTTGATACTGTTTACTATCTTTAATAAATGAAGAAAACAAAGCAACTTTGATTGAACCATGGACAGAAACATCATGTGAGATGCAGAGATAAAGGTGAATCTTGAAATTCTCATCATAAAATGCAAGGAGATGAATGAGAAGGGGTGAGAAGTGCTACAAGAACAAAAACCTGTGCATTGCCTGTCTTCTCTGAGACACAACTGCAGCACTATCTTGGGCAATGTTTAGTACCAGCAAGGGAGAAGAATGCCCTCTATCAAGTCATTAATGCCAGCTTTAATCTGAACAGCACATGAACCACCTGATCTGACCCACCTGGAAAGCTGCAAGTGGAGATTTTCATCATTTTAATGATACTTTTGACTTTTAATAGTGCAAAATATTTTGCCAAATAACACTTTTTGAATACTTATTGAAAGAAGTCCACAACATATCGTGTTGATGCACAAGAGGAAACAAAAGGATAAACATTTGGAGAACAGACCTCTGGATATACAACTGCTAGCTCTGGAACACTGAGATTCTCCAGCAATGCATGTGCCCTCCAGAATGTTCATGCTTGATCACACACAGATAGTTTTTCAAGATTTGCACTTTTACAGCCTTTTAGCTTTGTTGCACTGATTAAAAAAAAATAATTCTGGAGGCTCAACCTCAGTGGCAAGTACTGGCCCAGCCTTTCTCACTCTGGAACACGTTGAAACTTTGCACTAACAAACCCCAGGTCTCACTCTACTGAGCCTCGCTGGTGAGGTTTCAAACAGTGCCTCTGCCATGATGTGGAGCAATTCCTTTAGGTCAGCTGCCCTGTAAGAAAGCAGCCAAAAAACCCTTTTCCATTTGTGTCAGCTAGAAGGAAAATGAGTTAATAAATCTCAGTGAGGCAACTGATATGAAACTCTGCTGCAAACTACTATTAAGGTGCTAAAGCACAATTTAATCTAAATATTGACCCCAGGAACTGGCTCACTCAAGCCTAGGCTGAGATTAAGAGAAATCATTCATGCCAAAGAAGGAAAGAAAGAACTAAAGAAAAAAGGTTTCATGACTTAGAAGAGCAGCAGAACATTCTTCTCAGGCAGGGTTCATTTTATACTCATGTGCTATTTCTACCAACTGCACCACAAATATCTCTGAAAGCTGACGATTCCAATCTGCTGAAGCTGATTAATTGTCTTTTCTGTCCTGAGCTATTGTGAAGACAAGGTATGTATGGTGAGGTGGAAAAAGAAAAGAGAAGAAAATTTTAAAAATGAAAGAGCTGCTTCACAGAGCATTAAACATTTTCAGACTTTAAATATACAAATATTTGTCAGGAACACTGCCAGAAGGACAAATGCTTGTTCTAAACACAATATACATCAGAACCATTTATTCTCCTTCACTGAATTTAGAAAAAAGTTTTTAGTTGTTCAACTTGGCTAAAATGAGAGTTGGATATATGCAGTCTCAATCTGAATCTGCAATTTTAGCTTTCTAGTGTTACAAATTAGGCACAAATTAGTTTTCCAACTATTAAACTGCAAAAAATAAAAAATAATAGAAATCTATCAATTCCACTTACACTTTCCTTTCTGAGAATTTTTAGGTGAATTAGTCTACCTAGGGAAACTGGATAATGTGTCTTTTAAAGTGTCTTAGTTGTAAACAGAAGTCAATAAATGTCACATTATAATTCAGCACTTCATGTACTTTATAGAAGAGAGAAAACCACGTGCTACCTTTTTGAAGTCTGGAAGACAGAGCCACAGTTTTAGTTTGGAGTAAGTTCCAAGTTATATTCACAAGAAATTCCTTAATCTAAAAAAAGTCTCCTTCCCCCCCCACCTTTGCTGAAGCAAATTCCTGCCATGGAAAATCATTATTGCTGTTTTGTAGATTTGCATTCATCTTCTAAGATAGTTAAACCTCTTCTCAAAAGATTAAGGCAATTATTATTCATTACAAATATTAACATTTGTACATTTCAGACAAATCAGATTGCTCGGTTCATTTCATGCTCAATGGGAATAACACAGTACCTTCAAAACCTGGCTACCTTTAGGCGACACCTTTCCTGCTGCTTAGAGGAAGCAAATGCTAGGAAGCACCATACACTTGCTGTATTTTTAACACAGAGACTAACTAGTACCTGATTTAAGAGTGCATTCATATATTTAGTTCCATTTTGTGGACCTAACTACAGCCAACAAATGAACTGAGTAAACGTAGAAGCGGATGTCCAATGGCAGAAAATGCATACTCAACTGAAGAGAATTATTTTTATGACTGAAGATCTCTTATTCCTTTTAATTTTTTGGTTATCATGTTATATGGAGTTACATGGAGTCCTGAGTAGTCTCCCTTTAACTTCTGACGGGAGTCAAGTTTCTCTTCTCTTACTTCTCTTACGTTTTATTTCCACTGCTACTGCTGGATAAGCTATCCTTTGAAATATTTAAACCATAGTTAAAAGCAGAATTCAGTTTACATAATGACACCACTTCTTGAAGAAGTCCACCTTCTTCTGGAGTTTCATCTCCTTCCTTCCCACCTTTCTCCCAAGGGACCAGAATGGATGGCTGTTGAGCAAGACCTGCTGGGAGCTGATCTTCTGAGGTATTGCTTAGTGTTTCTTTAGGCTTTGCATACTGACAGGAAGAAAAGCCTGCTTTGAAACTTTCTAGTGAAGTAAACTGGGCACTTGGTCGTACTGGAGATAGGGACATCATACTAGTGGAGTCCATCTTGTCAGTAGTAAAGGTTTTGCCACTCTTTTCCTCTTCCAGCCTTGAGAGAGATTCTCTCTGGCCACCAGAAGAAACTTGCTTTCTTGGAGATGGAGGGAGCTGCTTCCCATGGAGGACACTGTCATCCTGGCCGAGGTTCCACTCTGCCTGGTCATTAGCACTGCTGCAGAGCAGGGTAAGGTTGCTCTCACTAGGTGCGTTTGACTTGTTCTGAAAGAAAAAACCACATTTATAGTTTATAGTTAATGTCACAAGAAACATCCCTACGCTGGCATATTTGAAACAAAACTACTGGAAGAGATTTTGCATGTTCTTAAATCAGGCATCCCCTTTGGGGCTCAATGTTACAAAACAACTATCCCAGACACAATGCAAGGCCAGTGTTTTTACATTTCCTCACAGAACACTGTCTCTTAGCCTAAGGAGTGCCCCTGGTACAGAGGAAGGATTTCTGTCTCCTCTGTCCATTCAGTCTTGGCACAAGCAGTTTTGACAGTGAACAAAGACACACTTTTCTCATTTGTACCCATAATATGAGAGGGAAAGGGACTAAAACTAAAACCAGATGGCATTTCCTCTTTGTTTCAGTAATTAATTATACCAACTTTCAATATCAAAGTTTTTTTGTCAAACAAAACCGGGCATTTTATTAATCTAACCGCTGTGTGACACTCATAATGTAAAATTTTACAAGCTTTATAAATATTTGCATCAGTATTCACTGCTCCAGTAGCAAATCTTCTACTACAGGATTCCTTTCAGCAAAAAGTAAGTGTTGGAGAGCTGATATGTGCTGAAATTAAATGCTTTTAAAAACGCTAATGCTTTTATGTTAATACCACAAGCAGTGACTTGGTGAGGGTTTTAAAATTGTAGGCAAGCAGTGTGTTTGCACTAAAGGAGCAGTGCNNNAAAACAAATAAACATGATTTATCTTATATAAATATAATATTAAATTATTTGATTGAGTAAATTATTATACTATTCACAGCTCTCTATGTGGTTACTGCATTAAGGGAAAAATACTGCTCCGAGATGACTTGGTAACCTGGACAATTTCTTGGCTGCTGAAAGAGCATCATGCAGTGGCCAGCATGACTGTACTGTTATGTAGCCCTAGGAAGACACATCAGCAATTCTAAGGACCATGCTGCAGTGTCTGACTTGCACATTGTTCATTCCACAAGTGCAGGATTCCACTGTAAATGGACTTGGGCTGTTTTTCAAATGAAAGCAGAAGACTAACCGCAGTCTTGTAATCAATGTCATCCATTGATCTAAAGAAATCCAGGCTCTTTGCTCCTGAGAGTTTTCCTTGATCTGAACTGTGTGTGCTCAACGTGTCCAGAATCTCTCCAAGCAAGTCCATTTCTCCTTGATGCTGAGTTATTCCAGTTTCACCAGAACCATCACTATCATAAAAGTAAGCAGAAGCTTCTTCACTGTCTTCTGATGATAACCTGAAAACAAAAACTCTTCCATCAGATAGGAACACAAAAGCCATTTTATTACAACCACTTCTGAAAGGACCTAAGAGAATGCATTTCATGATCTTGGGATGGGAATATAAACCTGGAATATCTTTTTACTCAAGAATTTTCCTGAACACAGATATCGTTGATGGTGATGCAGTTACCATTGGCTGCCTCCTGGCCTAGCCAAACACTTTGTTCTAAGTGGCAAGACTCTCCTACTGCAACTCTTCCTCCACCACATGGGCAGACTTCACTGGAGTAGTGCCTACCTGCAAGGAGAACTGATGCTTTTGCTCTTATTTCCTCTCTTGGTCATTGCAATACCCTTACCTCAGACCCCCATTCTACCACAATCTTTTCCTACCTCTGTCTAACTCTACTAATACTGCTACAAAGGCTGTTTTCCATGGCTCACTGTTTTCATTATATCCTTTTAACACTTCGCTAGCTCCCTCTTCCCTACCATTTCACAGCTTAAGCTGCTTGATTTTGCTTTCAATGTCCTTTCTGCTTTCCATCCAGATGTTCATTATCAAAAATGGACTCCCGAATTCAGAAAATGCCTCAATGCAGCTTAAGCCTCGACTTACAGTTTTCCTTTAGTTCACATATAGGAAAATCTCAATATAAAACTTCCAAGGCATTATTTGTTTTTCAGACCCTTCAAAAAATGTCCCATAGCCCTAAAGAATAGATTAGCTGAGGTCACTGCCCACCATGTTGGTGAATATTTTGCTGTTTCTTTGTGTATGTAGTCTTTTTATCTGCAAGCTGTGAAGACTGAGGATTATGTCAAGCTCTTCAGGACACTATAAATAATGAAAAGATATAATAGCCTCTCCCTCATTTTAAAGCAGATGTAAATCCTAAACTACTTGACATCATCTAGATCAAGAATTGAGCTAGCAGCCTGGACAGGACAAAAAT